>CM070620.1:45793073-46200099 GCA_036346255.1 Ampelocalamus luodianensis | reverse complement strand
AAATATTGGGATAAATTAATTTGATGCTTCTCAAAACCCTAATAACTTGTCGTTACCATATCTGGGCGAATGGTATGATGGATGGTGTGGATGTAGCACAAAAATATGTGAAGTGTGGTATGAACTGCCCAGGTGACTTTAAGGACTTAATCTTGTGATGACCTCCCAATGTAAAATAGTACAACCATAAGTCTATAATGGTGTTGACCTGGCTAAATAATTTATATCCACCAGTACGAGTTGCGCCATTGGAGGGACCCACGGCTGTGTCACCGGTCGTGGACACGGTGGGGTCGCTGGAGTAGGCCGCCGTGTGGCGCATCTATGTTTAGGGTTGATGCAGGTGTGAGGGCATAACCCCTCTCAGGTGAAACCTTAGTGGATGTAACTAATACTGCGGGATGCATTGTAAAGGCCTTGTGATAATCTCCCCTTGATTCACATATCTAAGTAAATGTGTGTATATGTCAAGACGATTATCTCTTGTGGGTAAAGTGTACAGTCTCTCTGAGTATAAACTGTTCAAGCAGTTGTGCCACGGTCAAGGGTGGGCATAGGAACTTACTCGAGTTAGATCTATTTATAAAACATTGTGGGTGGGATGAAAACTCGTTGGGCCGTTATGACCCTGAATTTGGATTTTCTTGGGTTATCGTACCTAGTGTCATTAATAGGTGGATGTAATGTGAGGACCCGGAATATTTAACTAGTAACACTTAACCTCCAAATGGTTCTAGCATTACTAATTAAACATTCTAAGCCTCGATGGACATATGCTTCCCAGAATTGCAGCACATGCACATCATCACAAAATTACACATCATTTTCATACCACATACATTAACAAGTCTAGTAAAGGACATAGATAAAGTAAGTTATTACAAAAGAGAGCCGACCGGCCAAATAGAATAATATACAAGAATGACAGCGGAAGCAAAAGCGCCATAAGATGGCTAGAACAAAAGTCGACCGGTTAGCCACACAACCCACAAGGCAACCGACCGGGTCGCCAAGCTAGTCGCCCCGCAAGCTACCACAACAAAGCTCACAAAAGTGAGGCCCTTCAAGCTCACCTTCTTCCTCTGCAACAACAAATACATTTAAGCAAGATAACTGAGTACACAACGGTACTCACAAGACTGACGTGTGGAATAGCAGACCTATTCATATGCTACATGCAGGCTTATTTAGATGGAGGTTATATGTCTCATTTGCACAAAGCCCACTTTATTTGCAATAATGTAATACATTTAAAAGCAAGTTTGCAAATCTGTTTTGATGTTGCATATAACAGCGAATTAATAATAAATACAAGTAACCACCTGAAAGTGACTATCCCAATAGCCACCACAACATAGCACGAATCCCCGATTCGTACCACCCATCAAGTTTTAATTAAAAGGTTGTAGTCTAACTCTTGAAAGACCTTGCCAAGCGTGTCCATAACCTAGGACGAGGCTATTCGAATAGTTTTAACCCTGCAGGGGTGTACCAATGTACCCACACTTCAAACCGCCTTTAAGCCACAAAAGCACACTTAGAAGGTATGCAAACACGGCTAAGTCCTACGAGACGCTTTCCAATATTGTGCATTGACTACGAGCCGCTCGTATGGATCGGAACCCATACGCTTACATTGCAAGCCGAAAGACAACCAGCCATCACGGGGGACGCCTTTCGGACACTACAATGATCCCAGCACCATCCCTCCTGCGACTCCCTGCGACCCGAAGCCAATACACGCCAAAGTACTAAGTCAAGAGAGGTCCCATACCTCTAGTGTGGTTAGCTCGCTAAAATACTTGGTTTAGTGTAACAAGATGTTCGGTCCTTGTTGACCAGGAACCATTCCATCACACCCAAAATCACACCATCTTACCATTGTGCCCAAGTCTAAATCATTTTGTTTTCAGTTTTAGTTTTCATAAGTAGACATGGCACAAAGCTGAAATCATAAGTGATAATAAGTTTTATAGATCAAGGTTATCGACAAGTCGATAACCGCCATTTCTACCGGAAGCTATGCATGGCTAAGCAATTAATTCGCAACTACTAAGTGACAAGAGCTCATCCACGAACTCTAAATCACAGCAATAACCTAGGCTCACGGTAGTAGAGAATAATCATTGGCTAAGGAAATGCATCTACTAGGTCAACTAACGACAATAGTTTAACACAAAGTAGCAATGCATACATAGAATTTGTAATCAACATAAATACTTAAAATACTGGGATTAACATGATCAAACTGCTTGCCTTGCTGGAATTGGTCTTGCTGTAGAGGGGAGTGCTCAGGTTCAATAAATTCTTCGGAACCTAACGCGAAAAGGCGATAAAAACCGATAAGAACGAAGAACACCAAATGGAACTCAACAGCAAAGAACAACCAAATCTCATGAAATTTCTACAACAGCTAGAGGTTGATTTTAGACAATTTTAGAAACAAGAATCACTTCATTTGGACTTAGCATGAAAAAGTTATGGCTAAACTAAGTTTTCTCAGCCTGAGAAATCCTAATTAAATTAATTACAGTTACTGTTCATGACAAAAATTTCTAGAATGATCTGGAACTTGAAATTTTTATGGTAGGTAGATATGGTTATCCTAATCACAGCAAAGTTGAGTTTACTAAATTTGGATTTATAATGGTTTACTTATGATTTTTCTAAGTTGTAAACCTAGCATATTATATTTTCCAGAAACATAAATATGTTCAAAACCTATTTCACATTAAAGTATGCTAACAGAGGGATTTTCTAGCATCAACTTTATACTTTTAGGATATACAGGGAAATACTTGTGTCTTTTATAACATTAAATGAATTTTTAAATGCTACTAATAAGGTTAAATCTATTAACATATTTTTCTGGTGCTGATTTAGGCCTACAACCATTTTTAGATTAAAGTTTAGTTAATAACAAATTTATCAAAGTTAAAACCATTCAATTTGCAGATATACAGAAAAAGATATGCATTTTCTAAGTTTTATTTCAATTCTGGAATATACAAAAATGGCTGAAAACAAGCTATTAAAGATTACAGAATTTTCTACCACCGAAGCATAGCTAAAAGCATTTTTATATTAAACTTTAGTGAAATACAAATTTATTACAGTTGGTTTCATTTAAAAAGGATCTATTTTGATTTAGATATGAATTCCTAAAGTTTTTATACCATTTTTCAGTTGACAAATAACTACTTTACTGAAATAACCAACACTTAACCAGAAAAGAATCGACGTGGACAATTATGGGCCCTTAATTTGAAATCCAACGGCGCGCGCGAAGGGTGCGCGAGAGTGACCCGAACGGCCCAATAGATCACGACCGTTGATCAAAGATCAGAGGGTCCATACTGAGTGCGGTTCGGGCGACCCGAACAGCGCACGAACCACAGCCGCTGATCAAGCGATGAACGGCCCACAGCGATGAGAGGATCGGGTGACCCAATCGGCGCAACGATCTGGGCCACAGATCGCAAAATGGACGACGGCCAATGAACGAAGTGCAACTAGAGCGCCGACATGTGGGGCGCATGTCGGTGACTGAGAGTCACACATGCGAGCTTTAACACACGTGCACAGAGCTCGGGGCCCACATGGCAGCGACTTAAGGAGGATTTTTAGGACAGCTAATTAATTACTAATGACCAATGATTAATGATGATTAGCAATCAATGTGTCCTAACGATTTTGAACAGAGGTGATTTAAGTGATTGGGGGCCCACCTGGCAGTGGCACAAGGGGACAGTTTAGGACCAATTAAATGCTAACAATGATTAACATTTAATGAACTCGAAAATTAGTCTTAATGACCCCGTGACTGAGGTTTAAGGCCTACAGCCCACACGCCGATGACTAAAGACAATTTCGGACACATTAATGCTAAGACAGGGATTTAATGATAATCATTAGCATTAATGATGTCCGAAAGCAATTGGTTAACGCCAGCGATGATTACAGGGGGTTGGGCCCACATGTTAGTGAGACATTAAGCCAAATTAAGACATAATTAATACTCCTAATGATTGACAATAATTGGGCATTAATTGTGTCCTAAATAATTTGACGAAAACGGGAGTTTCTTAGGTGACAAAAACCGAGCGAGAACAGCAGCTTGTCGCCGGCGACTCCGGTCGCGGCGGCGCCAACCAAATATCAAAATGGATTCGTAATAGTGTTGCGGACCCAATGGTGATGACCTCGCCGGCGGTGGAGGTCTAGAACGCCGGCGAGCCGGAAAACTAAGATGGAGCCATTTTCGGCAAAACACGAAAATAGCAAAATGCTCCACTGCAGTCCACGAAAGCGAGTGCCAACACTTCTAGGGACTAATAAGAAGCTACCTGAGCCAAGGTGAGCTTCAAAGGTGGCCGGAGAAGCTTGAACACGATGGAGTTCACCGGAGCCGAGGAAGATGAAGACGAAAATGACAATCTGAGCAAAATGAACACCAATGGGTGATCAAATTAGCTTTATCAAGGTTCCCACAAGCTCCATAAGTAAGCAATCGCAAAAAGAACCACTTACCGGAGTTGGAGAAGAAAGGGGGTGAAATCAGCCGAAAATCTCCAAACTTAAAATTGAGTGATTCCTGTGAATGCAACCCAAAATTAAGTTAGGGGAAATATAAAGGAAGTTGAGGAGCTCAAAAGGGTGCAAGAAATATTGAAGGTGAACCACTGGACACCAAGATCACCAATGGAGCTTCTCGGGTCAACAATGGTGCATTGCTGTTTTTGAGGACCTTGAGCTCCCAAAAGTGAAGAAGGAGCTAAAGGTAGTGTAAAGGAACACCAGGAGGACCTGGAGGGGTTTATATAGAGGAAGGATTAGGGTTTCGAGCAAGAACAAGAGCTCACGGTGAGCTCGGTTCATGGTGCGGCCATGGACCATGAAATTGACGGAGCAATGAGAAGAGGACCTTGAGCGAAGCTCACCGAGAGCATTAAATGCAGAGGACCGAGCCGTTAAAACGGTGACGCAAGGCGCTGAAAGGGGCCTCCCACACCATGTCCCGCGCACGCGCGCACGGAGCCGAGGAAGAAGAAGAACAGAGAAGGAATGCGGCACCATCGGATTTAAAATAGACGCCACGATTACACGGTGACGACGGAGGTTTTAACGTCACACTCAACCGAGCGTCCGATTAAGAACGAACGGCTAAGATCAATTGGGACATTCGGTGACCCGAACAGCCCAGTGAATGAAGACGGTTGGATCTTAATCCGACGATCTTAATTAGATGGCGCGTCCGTGAGTTTCGAACGACGCAATCAACGTGGGCCAAGCGATTTAAATCCAACGGTCGATATCGATCGCGCATTTTAAAGGGCCTGGTGCGCTTAGTGGGTTCGACCGAGTCAAGTGGCTCGAGCCCGAGTCCGACTCAAACCCAAGGAACAGTGAACCAGGTTTTAGGTTTAAATTGGACAGAGACTTTTGAGGATTTATTAGAGGTAGAAAAATAACTCCAAAAATTCTGAAATTTTTACAGGAGCTTGCTGACTTAGGTATTGACCTTGTGGAAAATTTCCAGAGGTTATTGTGCAATGAATTTTTCTCCAAAAATTCTACAAGGTTCTGGTTTGAGGTTTGACTAAAAGTCAAACAGGTTTGACTGCCCTCTAAAAATATTCAAACAATTTCTAAAAATTGTGAAATTTTTCAAAGGGGTCACATACCATCCCAAGAACTTAGAAAAAATATTTCCAAGAGATGATCAAAAGATTCGACAAGATTGTTTTTGAAGGATCAAGATTTGGATCAAAAGACTTGTAACTTTGTATTTCCGTAACTCTTGTACAATAATTGTTTAGTACACACAGGAAATACATGATGTAAGAAAAGTTTAATTTCTACTCATTTTCTTACATTGGAAACACAAGCCCAAAATTGGGATGTTACATGTAACCCCAATAAAAAATAAGCATAAGTGGAGGTAACCTCTGCTGTTATAAATATTGCATAATTAATCTCTTTAATAAAATGTGTTTTAGTTAAAATGCTAAGTGATAGGAATTTCTATCTATAATAATTAAGAATATTGCTTTAGAAAATAAAAGAACCCGAGCCATCCTTGATAAAACCTTACATCTATAAATATTGCATTGTGTATTGGCTTGCGAGCACGGTTGTTGTGCTCATCCTCGCCCTTTCCCTCAAACCTTCAGAAGCCATGGATCCCAGAAATTACACATATTACGAGGATCCAGACGTGGAAGGCCAAGGAGCCGACGAAGAATAGTTTAGTCTGTACTTGCTGTAGTCTCACCTCAGTCTAGCTGGCTACGTCGGTACTCGTGTACTACCAATATTACTCAAGTCTCTGGATAATATCGGCCGTACACTGGTTTCCCTGGTCGCTTGCCTATGACAAGATGAGCCCTACCCCTTTTGCTTCCGCTACTGCTTTCGCAGTTTATGTATTGTAATTATTTGGCCTGTTCGGTCCTACTGTAAAACTCGACCTGATGCGGTCTACTTAACTCTGATGTTTGTGATGTAATGAATGGTTTGGTCTATGTATGTATGAAATGATTTAGTAATGTATCTGTGAGCGCTATCTACTGTTCTAGAGAATAGCGCAATACTATTCACAGAGGATTCTGGATTGTGAAATCCGAGTCCGACATAATGTTGTAGGTGCTAGCTCTGTAACACCCCAGCCCGACATGAGCCTGGAATGCTACTGAACAAACCCTAATAATTCTAACCAAGGCAATTTTAGTAAATTTCGGCAGAACCTCCCTTGTAAAGTTAATTACATAGAGGTTCCAACATACAGATAATTCATCATTAACTAAACTATCATCCAGAGACATCAATAGATAATAAAAAACATGCTAAGTAACTAGCAACCTCAATGAAGTATAAAGTTCCACTACTCATCATTATTACACTTAACCACTGCATGAGACAAGACATAATAAACCTTTGAGCAACTCGCCCAATTATTAAAAAATACGGTCGGTAGTTCATTCAACTTTATTTGGTTCATGGTGGTGTGTGTGTGTGACTATCAGACTACTTCCCCCCATGCATGTCGTTCTTGGATCGGGTACCTAAAACAACAATAAAAGCATGAGTGAGTCCACAGACTCAGCAAGTACAAAACAAAAGTTATAACATCAGCATCCATAGATAGAAACGCATCAATAAAACATCTCACATGCAAATGCAATGCTCAAGGATCCTTTCTCTTTATCTCTTTTTGCATTTTACCGGTAATGCAAAGTATGCAACCGTCATTGATACCCATGCCCGTGCTCGCAAGCACGTGGACCAGTGCCCATTACTCGCAAGTAATGGGGACCTCAAGCCCTCACTCCACGAGTGTGGGGATCTCAGGCCCGTCACATTCATGACGGGGATCTCAAAGGAAAGCATGCTTGGTCACCACGGGACCAAGCCTCAACATGATTTCAATATGCATATGCTCATCTTTTATTCATCATCAATTTACCAAAAGACAACAACATCATGCAATAATAGAGCATAGCCATACTTGGCATAACCTCCAATCTTGGAACAACCATCACGCTAGCATTCTTGCTACACTATCATATAACGAAATCACACAAACATGGCCAATCAATCACAACCAAGTAACAACTAATGCACTTGCCTCAACCGCGTGAGAACGGAGGATGTGAAGACGGTGCTGCCTCTGGTACCAGTCCCCCACCCTAAATCATTAAGAACATAAACTAAGACCATAGCAATGAACCACATAAATTATAAAAGCAAACACCACCTAGCGGTAGCTTGCAACGCGATCCGGACTCCAACTCCCTAAATGCTGATTTGTGCCTTCTGTAAACAGTCATGATAAAAAATTCATATCTTTTCATACATGAGTCCAAATTAGGTGTTCTTGGGATTCATTGAAAGGTTATCAAATTCCCCAACTCAACCTAGTTGGTGAGCCTCCCTGATCCGGCCATCTAAAATCCTTTTTAAGCTGATTAACAAAGCATCGATTTCACGTCAGACTTTCTGGACAGAGCACTAAAACTATCATAACGTTCAGCTCGTTTATCCAAATTTTGCGTTCTTGCTCTTCCCTGAAAGCTACGACAAATATCTACAACTTTCGTTATACTGAGATCCTCTAATTCTCCATTTAACCGATCGCACAAGTTAGATTAGTAAAACCTGTCAAAATACTGACAGATTCGCGGAATAGTCTCACCATTAAATTCATAACTTTTGCTATAGAGGTCCAAAAAATACGATCTAGCACTTTATTGAAAGATATTGATGTCCTCTACAACTTCCTAGGAGACGCCCGAGACTGAAGCCGCACTTAACTATATCAAAACGTCCCTCTAATGCGATCTGCCCTGAGGCGACAGAATTATCGACATAGAACAAATAAGCGCTAAAATATCTAAACGAGGGGAAAACGAGGTTACCCTTGCTGAACCGATTTTCGGGCACGACGAGCACCCACCAGAGAGCCCTCCCCGCGAAGATGGTCTCCTTCCCCCACCTTCCTCTTCCTCCAACAGCCAGCCACCTCCACGCGACTTCCTTCTTCCTCCTAGTCGGTAGGCGTGGAGAACGAACGTTCTTCGCCGGCAGCAAGGGAGACGTGGTGGGGAGGGTGCAAGGACTAGGAGGGGTGGCCTAGGGATGCGCACAAGGGGGAGGAGGAGGGTGGCGGCTGCCTAGGGGAGAGGGAGAGGGCGCAAGGGAGAGGGGAGGGGGTATGGGCGGCTAGGGTTTCGGGGGGGCAAAAGGGTGCCTTTCCCCCCTTGGTCGGTCACCATGTGGCCTTATGGGCCACAGCCCAGGCCCAGGTTGCCAAGAATTCGCCGCTAATGTAACATCCCAATTTTAGGCTTGTGTTTCAAATGTAAGAAAATGAGTAGAAATTAAAACTTTTTCTTACATCCTGTATTTCCTATTGTACCAAGCAAGTATTGTACAAGAAGTTATGGAGATACGAAGTCACAAGTCTTTTGATCCAAATCTTGAACTTTCAAAAACAATCTTGTCAAACCTCTTGATCATCTCCTGGAAATATTTTCCTAAGTTCTTGGGATGGTGTGTGGACCCTCTGAAAAGTTTCACAATTTTTAGAAAATGTTTGAATATTTTTGGAGGTCAGTCAAACCAATTCAAAATCTGGTCAAACCTTGGACCAGTGCCTTGTTAAATTTTTGGAGGAAAATCCACAGCCCCAAAGCCTCTGAAAATTTTATGCTAGGTCCTCGTTTGAGCTAGCAAGCTCCTGTAAAATTTCATAATTTTTGGAGTTCTATTGCTACCTCAAACAATCCTCCAAATGTCAGCCTTTTCTAATACGGAAAATTTAAATCTGGTTGGAGTCAAACCCGTGCTCGGACCCGAGCCCAACTCAACCGACTTGGTTGGACCATGTCGCCACCGCCGCACCCGAGCTCGATCTCGTGCGCGCTCGTTCTAGCCGTTGGATTTCAATCCACCGCTCACGACCTCCCCACTGATCTGAGGACCTCTTGAACGCCCTCAGCGCCTCGGGGTGGTCCAAGCCACTGGATCTCCATGCAGCGGTCACGACCTCCCAGGACCTCCTCGCCCGCGCTCACGACCTCCCCACCTCGGCGATTCTCGGACGTCCAGGACCTCCCCGAGCACATCTGGGACGTCCAGGACCTCTCCTTCGGCTCTGTTCTTCTTCCTCTAGACCTCCTCGAGCCCTGGTCATCGTGGTTTTCCTCCACCCGTGCGTGTGTCAGGGTCAGAGCAGTTGGGAGCAGTGGCCTGTCACTTTTTGGTCCTTCCCAACGTCTCTTTCTGCCAGGCATTAATTGTGTCAGAGCCTAGCCCTAAGAGGAGTCATCACCTACCTACCTGCTCTTGTCAAATCTAGCAAGTCATGGCAGGGCCATGGACTTTGCTCACAGTGGGTTTGCCCTAGCCCTTGTCCAAGCTCCCCGGCTATGTATAGCCGGTGGTTCCTTCCTCCTTCTCTTTCCCGTCACTTGGTGCCGTTTAGACTCTCTCGATTGTGAGTGTGAGCCTCAAACACCACAAAGACCCGAGAGCCCCTTCCTTACCACCATTGTCGAGCTTGGAGCTCCTTGAAGTCGCTTGAGCTCCAGTGGTCCCAAAGAACTTCTCGGCCTTGTTCATCTGTCATCTTGATCTCTCAACTCGAGCCTGCTCTAACTTGGCTTGGTTCTCATTGCATGGTGCACGAGTTGGGAGTAGCTTTGCGGTCGAGGCCATCTTCTTCTTCCTCTCCGCAAGCTCTTCACCGCGGGACTTCATCGACCTCCTCCAAGTCCTCCGTCTTCCTCCGACCTTCCCTACACTCGGGTGAGTTCATTTTAGTCCCTTAGAGCTTAAGGTCTAGCTAGCTTAGCTCGTGGCGCTCAGCCACTGCTGCTTTTGCCAAACACTTGTCCTCCGTCATTCCGGCTCGCGGCGTTTAAAACGTCGCCGCCGCCGAGAGTGCCTCCGCTAGGTCCGCGACACTATTGCAGTATATCGGTGCCCTTGGTCGGCGCCGCGAGGTCCCCATCGCCGCGGCAAACCGTTGAGCCCGCCGATTTTGCCGCTCAAAACCTCCGCTGTCTATCCGTTAGGACATCTTAAATGCCCATTTATTACCAATCATCGATGCGCGTGAGTTGTCTTAGCCGCCACCCTTTGTCGCCGTCCGAGGTCCCGTGCCTTCACACAAGACCTTGGACCTCCTCGAGTTCTTCGTAGCCGCCTAAGACCTCCCCACGTTTAGATCGGACCTTTAGATCTTCCCCGTGAAAACCCGTAGTGTAAGACCTCCCCTCGCTTAATCTCGGCCGTTAAGACCACCCTCGGTTAGATCTGCACCGTAGATGGGTTTCATGAAATTCCTAAGTCCCGTGACCTCCCTAGTTCCACCTCGCCTTTAAAGACCTCCCGGGATTAGCTCTTAGCCGTTAGATCCGGCTCGTGTAAAATCTACGCGCTTGGACCTCCTTGAGTTGATCCTAGCCGCCTAGGACCACCTTGGTTAAATCCCAGCCGCTAGGACCACTCTTGCAAAAAGACCTCCTCGAGGTCATTTTTGTAAAAACCACCTTCAAGACCTCCCCGAGGTCCTCGTTGGGAAAGACCTCCTCGTGGTCCTCTTTGCAAAAAGAGCACCCCCGGTCCTTGTTAGAAAACCCTCATGACCTCCCCAACCTCGATCTTAGCCGTTCGCAACCTCCCCGGGTTAGATCTGAGCGTTAGATCTCTTTTGTAAAACCTTTAGCGCCGGACTCTCCCTCGCGTTGTTCTCGGGACCGCTCAAGACCTCCCTAGGTCTAATCAACCGCCCGCATCTCCTCCCGTAAAACGCTATCGCTTAGGACCTCCCGAGAAGATCTTGGTCATCCAAGACCTCCTCGTGTCAATCCCACCGATCAAGACCTCCTCTCGGAGATCTTGACCGCCTAGGACCTCCTCCTTTGGATCGAGTAGCGTTAGGACCTCCTCCTGCGGTCTAAACCGTTAGATTTAGATCTAACGGGTTAGACCTCCTTCTCGTGGATTTAGCCGTAGAGTAGGACCTCTCTCCTGAGATCTAGACCGTTGGGACCTCCTCGTGAGAATCGACCGCCCGACCTCTTTCCTTGGGTTTAAAGCCTTAGGATCTCCCTAGTGCTCGGGACCGCCAGATCTCGATCCGACGGCCACGACCTCTCTAGCGCGTGAGACCTCCTTGCGTGCGCTGCGGCACGCGCTGGTCGTGATCGTTGGATCGATCTCAACGATCCGCACCTCCCAGTCTTGGGAGGAGGTCTTGTGCGCGCGTGGCTTCGAGGCTCGTGAGTCGTCGGACCTTGATCTAACGGCCCACGACCTCCCTTGTCTTCCGAGCGTTTGGACCTCCCGAGAGCTCAAAGTTTCCTAAGTCTTTTGCTGTTTCAAATTTCAAAAGTGCATAACTTTGTCATTTTAACTCCTTTTTGAATGATTCCAGTTGCTGTAGCTTTGTTATGGTATGAACTTTAATCTGAGAATGAAATTAGGCCCTGTGTTGTAGCAGAAAATGATTTAAATAGCATGAGCTTGTTTAAGTGAAAAATGAGGTCTAGAAATTCATGAAAAATTTGTAAACCACATAACTTCCTCTCTGTAGTTGCAAAGTGAGCAAACTCAACCTGGTAAATTTGGCCTATAGACATGCTTTAAATTGATCTAGGCTTTGTCTTTATTCATGTTCCTGAGGAATGATATATGCTAGTTGTAGAACTTAGAAAAATCATAACTAAATCATCTTAACTCCAAATGACCTAAAATTTTATATGGGTTACCACTATACCAGTAGGTAGCTACCATAAAAATTTCAGCTTCAAAATCTTTCTAGAAAATATTTTTGCTACAGTGCTAATTATGGCTGAAAATGAGTTTTTAAGTAATATCTTTTGCGCCACAAATCCAAATTAGGTTTTTCCAGTTTCTATGTCTTGGTATATTTGTATTCTACCTTGTGTATAAATTTCGTTGTATTTGGATAATTTTTGCTTGCTCTTTTGTTTAAGTGTTGCTAGTCTTATTGGTTGTTCTTGGTTCTTTTTGCCTTTTCGCTTAGGATTCGACATTTGCGGTAACCCCGAGAGCGACCCTCCGCAACAAATTGAGCAACAGCAAGCAGGCAAGCAGTTTGATCATGTTAATCCCAGATCTTAAGTATTTATGTTGATTACAAATTCTATGTATGCATTGCTACTTTGTTTTAATAGTTGGCCTAGTAGATGCATTTCCTTAGCAAATGATTATCCTCTACTACCATGAGCCTAGGTTACTTGCTGTGATTTAGAGTTCATGGATGGGCTCTCGTCAATTAGTAGTTTACTTAATTAATTGCTTAGCCATGCTTAGTTTCGGTAGAAATGGCGGTTATCGACTTGTCGATAACCTTGATCACACAAAACTTATTATGATTTATTATTTCCACCTTGTGCCATGTCTACTTATGAAAACTAAAACTGAAAACAAAATGATTTAGACTTGGGCACAATGGTAAGATGGTGTGATTTTGGGTGTGATCGAATGGTGCCCGGTCAACAAGGACCGAACATCTTGTTACACTAAACCAAGCATTTTAGCGTGCATAACCACATTAGAGGGTATGGGACCTCTCTTGACTTAGTACTTTGGCGTGTATTGGCTCCAGTCGCAGGAGTCGCAGGAGGGATGGAGGTGGGAGCATTGTAGTGTCCGAAGGTTTCCCCGTAACGGGTGGTTGTCTTTCGCTTGCAATGTAAGCGTATGGGTTTCTATCCATACGAGCGGCTCGTAGTTAATACACAAGATTGGAAATGTCTCGAGGACTTAGCGGGGGCATACCTTGATGAGTGTGCTTGTGGCTTGAAGGCGTCCAAGTGTGGGTACATTGGTACACCCCGTAGGGTTAAAACTATTCGAATAGCCTCGCCCTAGGTTATGGACACGCTTGGCAAGGTCTTTCAAGAGTTAGACTACAACCTTTTAAATTAAAACTGATGGGTGGTACGAATCGTGATTCGTATATGTTGTGGTGACTATTGGGATAGTCACTTGTGTGGTTACTTGTATGTATCTTTACTTCATTACTTTGATAACAAAATAAATTTGCAAACTTGCTTTTAAAATGTATTACATTATTGCAAATAAAGTTGGCTTCATGCAAATGAGACATATGACCTCCACCTAAATAAGCTTGCATGTAGTTTATGAATAGGTCCGCTATTCCACACGTCAGATCTTAGGGTACAAAGACAATCTTTGTACTCGGTTGCTATGCTTAATTGTTTTGTTGCAGAGGAGGAAGGTGAGCTCAAGGGCCTCACTTTTGTGAGTGTGTTGTGGTAGCTTATGGGCGACTAGCATGGCCTGGTCGGTTGCCTGTGGGTGTGTGGCTAACCGCCGACTTTTGTTCTAGCCATCTTATGGCGCTTTTGCTTCATTGTCATTCTTGTATATTGTTCTATTTGGCCGGTCGGCTCTCTTTTGTAATAACTTACTTTATGTATGTCGTTGTTGAACTTAGTGATGTATGTGTATGGAATTGATGTGTAATTTTGTGATGATGTGCATATGCTGCAGTTCTGGGAAGCATATGTCCATCGAGGCTTAGAATGTTTAATTAGTAACGCTAGAACCAATTGGAGGTTAAGTGTTACTAGTTAAATATTCCGGTCCTCACAAAGTTGGTATCGAGCCATCTCGACCGTAGAAACCCCTAGCTTGGTCGCTCTAGGATATTTTGAAAACTTACTTTCAAATAGTTTATGAAAACTTAAGTGAGTTCTCTAATTTTGCTCCTTACCTATCTTAGCTTGCTCATCTCACCTTACCCTCACTTAAGTTTGAAAAAGTTGTTCCTCTCTTCCTTTCAAAAATTAGCCTCTATCGATTAACTTGGTTTTGGGAGAACCATGAGAGCTTGAAGAAAGAAATTTGGACAGCTAGCTAGTGGTGAGTAATTAAGGTAGGAAATGAGAGGTAAATACAACTAAAACTCGTGGGAATAAAAGGGTAAGAAGTGATATGAAATTAGCTAAATGCCTATACTCTATTAGGTGGTTATACCTTGATTTTTGGACTATTTTGAGCTGGAAGTTAATGCTGGAATTTTGGGCCTTCTTAAACGATTGCTCGTTCTTCCATACGGGTTGGTCGTTTCGGAAAGTTGACTCGGTGACTTGTGGTCTCATGTTCTTTTGTGGCTATTCTTTGGTCATTTTAACTAAGTTTGGATTTCTGTGCTCTTGGGTCTTGAATCAGATCTAACTTGTCTTAGTAAATCGGGATGGTGGTGGGACACGAGCGGCGGAATCACCGTAGTCCCGATGAGGAGCTTCCTCCTCCAACCATGGCGAAGTCTCATGCGCATCGAACGCAATCGCTCGAGGACCGCAGGTGCCGGAGGTCATCGCCAGAACACCTCCACTCCTCCGTGCCTCTCGATCGGGGTGGACACGAGCTCGTGGGGCTTGCGGAGTTCCTCCGCACGCAGCCTCCTACCTTCTCCCGGCCCGAGGATCCTTGGACGCAGACGATCGCTGCGTCGATTGAGCGAAGCTCAACGCGTTGCTCGCCGCCGAGCAGAGCGCGCACTTTTCGCATCCCATCGGCTGGAGGGTGCGGCACTCTCATGGTGGGAGAATTTCCTCGCCATGCACCGCGGGACACGTGGTCTCGTGGGAGGAGTTCCGGCCGCCTTTCCGTCGGGCCCATGTCCCCGCCTACCGATGAAGTCAAGAAGAAGGAGTTCCTTGCGCCAAACAGGCGCAAATCATCACCGAGTACCTCCATGAGTTCAACCATTTGGCGAGGTACGCTCTCGCCGAGGTGGCCACCGGATGAGGCCAAGCAGAGAAGTTCATGGAGGGTTTGTCCGAGGAGCTTGTGACAAGCTCTCTATTGTGGACTTCCGGACTTCCGCACCTTGGTGGACAAGGCCATCATCGCCGAGCACAAGGCGAGCGCGGGCGAGTCTCGCAGCGCAAGTGGGAGGCCCGCCGTCCCGCACAGCCGGCCTCGTTCGCCCCCGAGTTGGGCCTGCACCGGTGGCCCGTTCGCTGGCTTCACCACCGCCGAGGCCTTCGGCACCGCCTCCCGTCCTCCGCAGCCGTGACTCACCACGCGCGCCGCGACCAGCAGCAGGTGTTCCCGCAACCCCGCGACCGACGCCACCGCTTTCATCGCCACAACAAGGGCCACTACGCGAGTAGTTGTCCTAAGAAGATCGGAGCGGCCCTCGCCCCAATGGAGGACGCGGGCAAGGGAGTGGTCACCACCGACCGTAAGACCCGGCTTGGGGAGCGGCCGAGTCAACCACATCTCGGCTGAGGAGGCACAGGAGGCGCCCGACGTGGTGTTGGGTACACTCCTTGTTAATTTGCGTCCTGCTACAGTTTTATTTGACTCTGGGGCTTCGCATTCTTTTATTTCGAGGTCTTTTGCTGTTGATTGTGGACTTCACTGTGTTCCTTTGGGGATTCCACTGATGATTCGCTCTCCGGGTTCGGAAATGAGAGCTGACCAAGTATGCCGGGATGTTCCTATCCACATCGAAGGAGTGGGATTCTTGGCGAATCTTATCCTACTCGACTCGGCGCGCTTGGATGTGATTCTTGGCATGGATTGGTTGTCCCAACACTTGGGGCAAATCGATTGTGCCAGGAAGATTGTCTACCTCACCACCCTTCAGTGAACAAAGGTTGGTTTTCGCCGCGCATAGAGCCCCATCTTTATGTCCTTGAAGCAAAGCCAGCCTTGGAGATTCACGACGTCCCCACGGTGTGTGACTTCGCGGATGTCTTTCCCGAAGATTTGCCAGGGATGCCTCCTGTTCGAGATCTGGAGTTTGTGATCGAGTTGCTGCCCGGTACCGCCCCTATTTCTAAGAGGCCGACGCATGCCTCCTAATGAGTTGGAGGAGTCAAGAAGCAAATCGGGTGAGCTGCAAGAGAAGGGTTTTATCCGCCCTAGCTCATCTCCTTGGGGTTGTCCAGTTATCTTTGTGAAGAAGAAGGACAAGACCTTGCGCATGTGTGTTGATTACCGTCCGCTTAATGAGGTGACGGTAAAGAACAAGTATCCTTTGCCCCGTATTGATGATCTCTTCGATCAGTTGACCGGAGCACGAGTCTTCTCAAAATTGACTTGAGATTGGGCTATCATCAAGTCAGGATCAGGGCCGAGGATATTCCTAAGACGGCTTTTGCTACTCGTTATGGCCTTTACGAGTACACCGTCATGTCTTTTGGTTTGACTAATGCTCCTGCTTTATTCATGAATCTTATGAACTCGGTATTCATGGAGTATTTGGATAGGTTCGTGGTGGTATTCATCGATGATATCCTTATCTACTCCAAGAGTGAAGAAGAGCATGCTGAGCATCTTAAGCTTGTGTTGGGCAAGCTGCGTGAGCACCAGCTGTATGCCAAATTCAGCAAGTGCGAGTTCTGGTTGGAGGAAGTGGCATTCTTGGGCCATGTTCTTTCGCAGGAGGTGTGGTCGTGGATCCTAGCAAGGTCGATGTGCTATCTTGGGGTCACCAAGTCACCACCGATGTGCGGAGTTTTCTTGGTTTGGTGGCTACTATCGCCGCTTTATCGAGAATTTCTCCAAGATTGCAAAGCCTATGACCGAACTACTCAAGAAAGACAAGAAGTTTGAGTGGTCCGCTGCTTGTGACGTGAGTTTTCAGAACTCAAGACGCGTTGACCTCAGCCCGATGCTTGTTCTCCCGATATTCACAAGGGTTTTGATATCTATTGTGATGCTTCTCGTCAGGGTCTTGGTTGTGTTCTTATGCAGATGGCAAGGTAGTGGCCTATGCATCGCGCAATTGAGGCCTCATGAACTCAACTATCCTACTCATGACTTGGAGTTAGCTGCGTGGTCCATGCACTCAAGATTTGGCGGCATTACCGATTGGTAACTGTTAGAGGTGTATTCCGACCACAAGAGTTTGAAGTACTTGTTCACCCAGCCAGATCTGAACCTCAGGCAAAGAAGATGGTTGGAATTGATCAAGGATTATGACATGGGTATTCAGTACCATCCGGGCAAGGCCAATGTCGTGGCTGATGCACTCAGTCGGAAGGTGTATTGCAACATGTTGATGCTCCAAGAGCAGCAGCCTACCCTCATTTCAGAATTCCAGCGCCTCAATTTGGGTTTGATCGAGCACGGTTCTCTTGCTACATTGGTTGTGCAACCAACCTTGGTGGACCAAATCAAGGCGGCGCAGCAGACAGATGTGGGCGTGAGTCAAATCAAGCAGAACATCAAGGATGGGATAGCCAAGTGCTTTTCAGAGGATGAACATGGCGTTGTGTGGTTTGGGCAGCGTCTTGTGGTTCCTAAGGTCATGGAATTGCGGGATTTGATTCTCCGCGAAGCCCATGATTCTCCTTTGTCTATTCACCCCGGGGCTACCAAGATGTATCAGGATCTTCGTCAGAGATTCTGGTGGACCCGAATGAAGCGCGAGATTGCCAAGTTCGTTGCCGAGTGCGACGTGTGCTGTCGTGTGAAGGCCGAACATCAGCGTCCAGCAGGTCTTCTTCAGCCTTTGCCAGTGCCAGAATGGAAGTGGGATTCCGTTGGCATGGACTTCATCACCGGATTGCCCCGCTCGTCCAAGGGGAATGATGCTAGTTGGGTCGTGATTGACCGTTGACTAAAGTGGCACATTTCCTTCTGTAAAGACTCGGCTTCGTGTGGGGCCTTTGGCCGAACTTTATGTCTCGAGGATTGTGAGTCTTCACGGTGTACCGAAGACGATTGTTTCTGATCGTGGTGCACTTTTCACCTCGCGGTTTTGGCATAGTCTGCAAGAGGCTATGGGGACCCGCCTTCATTTCAGATGACCTTTCATCCTCGGATCGATGGCCGACGGAGTGAGTCAACCAAGTGTTGGAAGATATGCTCGTGCTTGTGTTCTTTCCTATGGGAAGAAGTGGAGAAATGCCTACCATTTGCTGAAGTTCTCCTACAACAACAGCTTTCAGGCCAGTCTTGGCATGGCACCATTTGAGGCTTTGTATGGGAGAAGGTGCAGAACCCCGTTGAACTGGTCGAGATCGGTGAGCGGCGCTTTTCGCCCGATTCGATCAATGAGGCCGAAAGTCAAGTTCGCTTGATCCGCGAGCATCCGCGCACGCCCACCCGCATAAAAGAGCTATGCGGATCGTCGCCGCCGTGAGTTGAGCTTTGAGCCCAATGACTTTGTGTATCTCAAAGTCTCACCCTTGAAGGGCCATCGCTTTGGCATCAAGGGCAAGTTGGCTCCTCGATATGTTGGGCCTACCGTATCATCGAGAGAGTTGGAGCGATTGCATACGATTGGAGCTACCACTGCACTTGAGGGTGTGCATGATGTGTTCCATGTTTCACACCAAGAAGTGCCTCCGTGTCCCGACCGAGGAAGCTCGCTGGAGGTTCTCGATGTGCGGAGAATTTGACCTACCGCGAGCATCCTGCTCGCATTCTTGAGGAATCGAGCGGAGAACAAGGAACCGTGTCATCAAGTTCCTTAAGGTTGAGTGGTCAAACCATTCTCAAGATGAGGCAACTCGGGAGCGGGAAGATCGCCTTCGTGCATTTTCCTTCTTTCTTCTCCGAGTAAACTAATCTCGGTCGAGATTCTTGTAAGGGGGAGAGTTGTAACATCCCAATTTTAGGCTCGTGTTTCAAATGTAAGAAAATGAGGGAAATTAAAACTTTTTCTTACATCCTGTATTTCCTATTGTACCAAGCAAGTATTGTGCAAGAAGCTATGGAAATACCAAGTCACAAGTCTTTTGATCCAAATCTTGAGCTTTCAAAACAATCTTGTCGAATCTCTTGATCATCTCCTAGAAATGTTTTTCCTAAGTTCTTGGGATGGTATGTGACCTCTCTGAAAAATTTCACAATTTTTAGAAATTGTTTGAATATTTTCTGAGATTAGTCAAACCAATTTAAATCTGGTCAAACCTTGACCAGCACCTAGCTAGATTTTGGAGGAAAATCCTCAAAGACCAAGCCTCTGAAAATTTTATGTTAGGTCCTCGCTTGAGCTAGCAAGCTCTCGTGAAAATTTCATAATTTTGGAGTTCTATTGCTACCTCAAACAATCCCGAATGTCGCCTTTCTCTAATACCGTAAAATTTAAATCGGTTGAGTCAAACCCGGCTCGGACCGAGCCCACCAACCGACTTGGTTGGACCATGTCGCCCGCCGCACCGAGCTCGATCTGCGCGCGCTCGTTCTAGCCGTGGATTTCAATCCACCGCCACGACCTCCCACCGATCCGAGCTCTTGAGCGCCTCGGCGCCTCGGGGTGGTCCAAGCCACCGGATCTCCATCCGGCGGTCACGACCTCCCAGACCTCTCGCCCGCGCAAGACCTCCCCACTCGGCGATTCTTGGACGCCCAGACCTCTCCGAGCACCTCGGGATGTCCAGACCTCCTCGCCCCTGTTCTCCTCCCTCACGACCTCCTCGAGCCCTGGTCATCGTGGTTTTCCTCCACCCGTGCGTGTGTCAGGGTCAGAGCAGTTGGGGGCAGTGGCCTGTCACTTTTTGGTCCTTCCCAACGCCTCTTTCGCGCAGGCATTAATTGTGTCGAGCCTCAGCCCCGAGAGGAGTCATCACCTACCCACCGCTCTTGTCAAATCTAGCAAGTCATGGCAGGCCATGGACTTTGCTCACGTGGGTTTGCCCTAGCCCTTGTCCAAGCTCCCGCCATGTATAGCGGTGGTTCCTTCCTCCTTCTCTTTCCCGTCACTTGGTGCCGTTTAGACTCTCTCGATTGTGAGTGTGAGCCTCAAACACCGAGCACCGACAGCCCCTTCCTTACCACCATGTCGAGCTTGGAGCTCCTTGAAGCTGTCGGAGCTCCAGTGGTCCCAGCAACCTCCCGGCCTTGTTCACTGTCATCTTGATCTCCTCAACTCGAGCCTGCTCTAACTTGGCTTGGTTCTCATTGCAGTGGTGCACGAGTTGGGGAGTAGCCTTGCGGGTCGAGGCCATCCTCTTCTTCCTCTCCGCAAGCTCTTCACCGCGGGACTTCATCGACCTCCTCCAAGTCCCTCCGTCTTCCTCTCGACCTTCCTACACTCGGGTGAGTTCATTTTAGTCCCTTAGAGCTTGAGGTCTAGCTAGCATAGCTCGAGCGCTCGTTTCACCGTTTTGGATTTTGCCGAAAAGCTTGTCCTCCGCCATTCTCGGCCGCGGCGTTTAAGGCCGCCGCCGCCGAGAGTGCCTCCGCTAGGTCCGCGACACTATTGCGAGTTTATTGGTGCCCTTGGTCGGCGCGGCAAGGTCCGCCGCCGCGGTGAGCTCGTTAGGTGCTCGGGCGTTTGCCGTGTCGCACTCTGGACAGATCTCGTGATGCAATGATTGGCATTAATGTTGTCCGGGTCGCCATTAATGCGATCTTCTTTGTTTGCATAACACGCGTGCCTTCTAAAGCCCCGACCTCCTGTGCGTATTCATAGCCGTTAAGACCACCCTGTGTTAGATCCGCGCCGAGGTGGGTTTCGCGTAAAGTTCTAAGTCCTAGGACCTCTTTGGGTCGATCTTAACCGCTGAGGACCTCCCGTGATTAGATCCGGACCTTTAGATCTTTCCGTAAAGCCCTTATCGCACTAGGACCTCCCCGGTTAAATCCTAGCCGCTTAAGACCTCTTGGAACTCCATCTCGAGCCACTAGGACCACTCCGCAAAAAGACCTCCTCGAGGTCATTTTTGTAAAACCACCTTCAAGACCTCCCGGGTCCTCTTTGTGAAAGATCTCCTCGAGGTCCTCTTTGCAAAAAGAGCACCCCTGCCTTTGTTAGAAAACCTCATGACCTCCCCAACCTCGATCTTAGCCGTTCGCGACCTCCCGGGTTAGATCTCGAGCGTTAGATCTCTTTTGTAAAACCTTTAGCGCCGGACCTCCCTCCGCGTTGTTCTCGGGACCGCTCAAGACCTCCCTAGGCCTAATCGAGCCGCCCGCATCCTCCCGATAAAACACTATCGCTGGGACCTCCCGAGAAGATCTTGGTCATCCAAGACCTCCTCGTGTCAATCCCACCGATCAAGACCTCCTCTGGAGATCTTGACCGTCTAGGACCTCCTCCTTTGGATCAAGAGCGTTAGGACCTCCTCCTCTCGGTCTAAACCGTTAGATTTAGATCTAACGGGTTAGACCTCCTTCGTGGATTTAGCGGTAGGACCTCTCTCGGAGATCTAGACCGTTGGGACCTCCTCTGTGAGAATCGACCGCCCCGACCTCTTTCCTTGGATTTAAAGCCTTAGGATCTCCCCTAGTGCTCGGGACGCCGGATCTCGATCCGACGGCCACGACCTCTGTTAGGCGCCAGACCTCCTTGCGTGCGCTGGCATCGCTACCGTCGTGATCGTTGGATCAGATCTCAACGATCCGCACCTCCCGAAAGGGAGGAGGTCTTGCGCGTGTCGAGCTTCGAGGCTCGTAGCCGTCGGACCTGATCTAACGCCCACGACCTCCCTTGTCTTCCAGTTCGTTTGGACCTCCCGAGCTCAAAGTTTCCTAAGTCTTTTGTCTGTTTCAAATTTCAAAAGTGCATAACTTTGTCATTTTAACTCCTTTTGAATGATTCCATTGTCGTAGCTTTGTTATGGTATGAACTTTAATCTGAGAATGAAATTAGGCCTGTGTTGTAGCAGAAAATGATTTAAATAGCATGAGCTTGTTTAAGTGAAAATGAGGTCTAGAAATTCATGAAAAATTTGTAAACCACATAACTTCCTCTCTGTAGTTGCAAAGTGAGCAAACTCAACCTGGTAAATTTGGCCTATAGACATGCTTTAAATTGATCTAGGCTTTGTCTTTATTCATGTTCTGAGGAATGATATATGCTAGTTGTAGAACTTAGAAAATCATAACTAAATCATCTTAACTCCAAATGACCTAAAATTTTATATGGGTTACCACTATACCAGTAGGTAGCTACCATAAAATTTCAGCTTCAAAATCTTTCTAGAAAATATTTTTGCTACAGTGCTAATTATGGCCGAAAATGAGTTTTTAAGTAATATCTTTTGCGCCACAAATCCAAATTAGGTTTTCCCAGTTTCTATGTCTTGGTATATTTGTATTCTACCTTGTGTATAAATTTCGTTGTATTTGGATAATTTTTGCTTGCTCTTTTGTTTAAGTGTTGCTAGTCTTATTGGTTGTTCTTGGTTCTTTTTGCCTTTCGCTTAGGATTCGACATTTGCGGTAACCCCGAGAGCGACCCTCCGCAACAAATTGAGCAACAGCAAGAAGGCAAGCAGTTTGATCATGTTAATCCCAGTATCTTAAGTATTTATGTTGATTACAAATTCTATGTATGCATTGCTACTTTGTTTTAATAGTTGGCCTAGTAGATGCATTTCCTTAGCAAATGATTATCCTCTACTACCATGAGCCTAGGTTACTTGCTGTGATTTAGAGTTCATGGATGGGCTCTCGTCACTTAGTAGTTTACGAATTAATTGCTTAGTCATGCTTAGTTTCGGTAGAAATGGGCGGTTATCGACTTGTCGATAACCTTGATCACACAAAACTTATTATGATTTATTATTTCCACCTTGTGCCATGTCTACTTATGAAAACTAAAACTGAAAACAAAATGATTTAGACTTGGGCACAATGGTAAGATGGTGTGATTTTGGGTGTGATCGAATGGTGCCTGGTCAACAAGGACCGAACATCTTGTTACACTAAACCAAGCATTTTAGCGTGCTAACCACATTAGAGGGTATGGGACCTCTCTTGACTTAGTACTTTGGCGTGTATTGGCTCCAGTCGCAGGAGTCGCAGGAGGGATGGAGGTGGGAGCATTGTAGTGTCCGAAGGTTTCCCCGTAACGGGTGGTTGTCTTTCGGCTTGCAATGTAAGCGTATGGGTTTCTATCCATACGAGCGGCTCGTAGTTAATACACAAGATTGGAAATGTCTCGTAGGACTTAGCCGGGCCGGCATACCTTCTGTAGTGTGCTTGTGGCTTGAAGGCGATGCAAGTGTGGGTACATTGGTACACCCGCAAGGTTAAAACTATTCGAATAGCCTCGCCCTAGGTTATGGACACGCTTGGCAAGGTCTTTCAAGAATTAGACTACAACCTTTTAAATTAAAACTGATGGGTGGTACGAATCAGGATTCGTGCTATGTTGTGGTGACTATTGGGATAGTCACTTCCAGGTGGTTACTTGTATGTATCTTTACTTACTGTTACTTTGATAACAAAATAAATTTGCAAACTTGCTTTTAAAATGTATTACATTATTGCAAATAAAGTTGGCTTCATGCAAAATGAGACATATGACCTCCACCTAAATAAGCTTGCATGTAGTTTATGAATAGGTCCGCTATTCCACACGTCGATCTTGCGGGTACAAAGACAATCTTTGTACTCGGATTGCTATGCTTAATTGTTTTGTTGCAGAGGAGGAAGGTGAGCCTGAAGGGCCTCACTTTTGTGAGCTGTGTTGTGGTAGCTTGCGGGGCGACTAGCTTGGCGGCCCGGTCGGTTGCCTTGTGGGTGTGTGGCTAACCGGCCGACTTTTGTTCTAGCCATCTTATGGCGCTTTTGCTTCATTGTCATTCTTGTATATTGTTCTATTTGGCCGGTCGGCTCTCTTTGTAATAACTTACTTTATGTATGTCGTTGTTGAACTTAGTGATGTATGTGTATGGAATTGATGTGTAATTTGTGATGATGTGCATATCTGCGATTCGGGAAGCATATGTCCATCGAGGCTTAGAATGTTTAATTAGTAACGCTAGAACCAATTGGAGGTTAAGTGTTACTAGTTAAATATTCCGGGTCCTCACATGTCATCCAATGGGATTGTTCTAAGGGGGAGTTTTCTTTTGTTTGTCTTTGTAAAAGCTTGTTTTCCCTTTATTTTTTGTGAACTTTAAATATTATTTCAGCCAATAATCATGGAACAAGTCATGATATGTATATTGAGCTTTTTTATCATGATTTTACATGTGTAGCTTAGCCAGGCCATAATTAGCTATTTAATAAATTTTATCAACTTGAACAAACAACAAGGCAAGGCTGAATTCTTAGGCTAGTTTTGTTTAGAGTGGTCACTTCTTGAGATGTGTCATGTTTAAATACCTATTTCAATCCTGATTCTAGGTCAAGTCTAAGGTTGAGCCATTTTAGTTCCTTCTTGAATCACTTCTGGCTATTGTAGAAATGCATGTGGCAAATTTTGGTGAAATTGCTAATTATGTATGCATCTCAACAATTCTTCCCCATGAGATGGCTTGTCACTGAACTAGGCATGAACTTGGGGGGAGTTTTGTATGACCGAGATCATGAAACCTTAAGCTTTTGGATCAGCATGATCAAAAGTGAGGCTTGAGATGCTTTAATTAAAGAAATGTGATTGATTAACTCTTAAGGTCGTATACATATGTTGAAATTAATTTGGGCTAAAGCTCAGACGCCATTATAGATGGCTCCAGTCTAGGATGTGCTTTACTGAGATAAGCCATAATCAAAGTGTCACAAATAAAGTGCTATGTGTGCTTCATTTTAGGACTTGTGGCTCACTTAGTTCATGATTCTAGCATCTAGATTTGAATATGTATTTTTATGGCTATTTCCTTTAGTGATACCTTTAGTTTAACTGGTCATTTACGTGAAAGTTTGCCATGTACATTAATTTGTGTAATCACATTATAAGCTTCTTTTTGCCTGCTTTGCTATATATGCATGCTTATGATCGGGCAAGCTTTATAAGAGCATGACTTTATACATATCATTTCAATTGGTTTGAATAATCTTTCTAGTTTCCATGGTGTGTTGTTCTTTCTTTTCATTTTTTTTTTAAATGGATCAATGATACTTGGATGTGAGTTCTCTCTTCGCTCCTTGATGCTCACATTTCCAAAGAGGGAGAATTTTGAGCCAAAATTTGTTTTCTTATGTTGACAGGGAGGTTTGTTGAGAGTTTATTTCTTTACTAACTACAACTCATTCGAGAAATTTTGAGGTGTTGTCAATGTATTCATCAAGGGGGAGATTGTTAGACCATGTAGCTAGGTCTAGAATAATTTAGTTGATGAATAATTGATAATATTGCTTACTGATGTTATTTGAGACGTGTGGCGTGCGACCTGTGGCGTGTGGCGTGTGTGTGGACTTATGTTGGTCAAGTTGGAAAAACTTATGCCGAGAAAAGATTGTACTTTGGTCTTTGCATGTGCAGGGTAACTCGAAGGCAATCGTGGTCTATGGAAAGGACCAAGAGATGACTTGGTACGAAGCCATGGTCCAAAGGGTCGAGAATGCTAGAGGAGACGGTCGAGCTTGAGTTGGGACGCGTGGAGATCAAAGATGGATGATATGTGTTGGAGCTACGGAGGTGCGGTTTAGAGGCTATGACACGTGATAATTTTAGGGTATCCAAAATTGGAAAGCTGAGATAAATAAAAAAAACCCTTGTTAGGAAGGGTATCGGGTCCCTTGATTGTTGGGATTTGATAAATTTTCGTGACCTTATTGATAAGGCCGTGTTTTCGTTTTAATCTCAATAATATACACTTTGTGGGTATTGGTGTGGGAGTGTTCTCTCCGGAAGAAACGCCATTTGGGTTTCGGTTGCGGCCATGGCTTTTGCTTGTGCGTGGCAAGGCGCCGCAACTGGACATGTTAGCAACGTGAGGCGGTGGACATGTGAGCAGCGAGGTGTGGTGGCTAGAATTAGGTGCTTGTGGTGTGCGTGTGTCAATGAGGCTGGAGGGACACGCGTGTCGGCGGCCGCCGTAAACGTGAACTCATCGGGGTCTTGGCCAAGAGCAACCAGAGGCTACTGCAGTTCAATTTGTTCAAATACGATATTCTTCTTCGCATGAATTTTTTGTCGTATTAGCAAATTTTCGCATCGTATTTACTGTGAATAGCCGTCTTTGGAAATTTTTTTGCAAAAATAGCCACACGCCGCATGGCCATCGTGGCGGCAACCCTTCCCCGCCGCCACCGCCCCTTGACGCACGGCCGCCGTGTGGTGGTGTTGCCCCACAACTATTGTGTGGTGACGCCCCACACCGCCGTGTGTCCCATTTTAGGTTAAGCGAAATTAGGGTTTAGGTTACTGTTTAAGCGGGTTTTGTAGGAATTTTAAAATATAGCAAATGAATTCAAAAAATTATGGAATTTTACGTGGAGCCTCCCGACATAGTGTACTTGTGTAAATTTACCATAAATTTATTCGTTCATAATTTTTCTCGTTATTTCATATAAGTGTACTGTTTTGGCGAGAACAAAAAACACAACAGAAACCGTGCCATGTGTTGTGCAGACAAACATCCAAATGATTCCCTCCCTCCATCTGCCTTTCTTTTCCACTAAAAGCAAGCAATCTTGTCTTCCCGTCACCTCCATCACCTCTATCTATTTGCTGTCTCCCGTGTCTAATCCTTGTCTGCCGCATACAAATTAAAACCGATCACGCACGAGGAAGGATTCCCTCCCAGCTATAAATTAGCGAGCTAACGAGCACAATTTCATTTCATACCACTCGCCGCTTGCTCGCTCTTTCGCCGCTCTCTTGCTCTGTCGATTATTTTTTTTGGGACATTTCTGCGTTATTGACCACCGTCATCCGTAGGTAATTTGTATCTTCATCGTTTAATTCTCGAGGTCTTGTTAATTAGTTATGAAATAACTAGTCATAATTTTACAGTGGATGCGTACTTAGGTAGTTGTAATTTAGCAGGCATTTACTTAGTTTAACGTTGTTAGTCCCATGTAATTAGCGCTCTAAGGTATTTGTAGGAAAAAAAAATTGACTTTAGGAGTCCCATGTAACTGTGTGTATGTATGGTATCAATGTAATTAGCATTATGAGATTATCATACATTGTATAGGCCATAATTTTTAATTTGCATTATTTTATGGCCATTAGCAACCTTCTCACTAATATTCCCTCTATTCCATGTGTCACAAGCTATGTCTCTACCGGCGCTTCTGGAACACTTCTAAGATGAGGACCACCGGTGCAAGCTGTGGATCGCCGATGGTGCCGATGGCCCTTCGCCCCTGCTACATCGGGCGGGGAAAGATTCCTGGGAGCTGGACGATCACAACGTCCCGATCCTCCAGGACACGGGCTTATTGCCCCTTGCGAGGCCAGTGTCCCTCAGACGTCGGTTCATCCTAGATGCCAGCCTACTGTCGGCACTTGTTAACAAATGGAGGCTCGAGATGCACACCTTCCACTTTCAGTGGGGTGAGATGACGGTCAATCTGCAGGACGTTTCGCTCTTGACTGGTCTCCCGATCCGGGGTGAGCCACTAGTTCTAGGCCCTTTGCCGGCATACTAGAAGTCCATGCTGGAGCAATGGTTCGGGCAACCTCTCCCGGAGCATGTACATGGTGTCCCCCAGACTTGGCTGAGGCAGTTCAGTGATTGTCCGTAGGGTGCACCTAACAAGGTCATTAGGATGCACCTCGTTTCTTACCTTCTTCAGCTCTTTGGCTGGGTCCTATTTCCAACTACATAGGGTGATTTTTGCTACCCTAGCTATGTCCGCCTCACCGAGTTGTTGGTTGACGTGGAGGCTGGGCCGATGCCTCAGTATAGCTGGGGATTAGCCGTCCTTTGCACCACATATTGGGGGTTGTGTGACGCTTCGCAGCGCGGCACTGGTGGTACCCCTAGCCTAGCCGTATGCTACGTGCTCCTGCAGTTGTGGAGTTGGGAGTACTTCCCGGTTGGGCAGTCGTCCATTGGGAGAGCGGTGCACCCGTACTCCCCACCCCTCCCCCCCCCTTATGTGGCGAAGGACACGGCGACAAGGTGCTACTATTTGTGCCACAACGAGTTCCAGTCATTGCACGAGAACGACATCATCTGGTGTCCATGGTATCCAGTTTTCATGCGCACGGTAGCACCACACGGGCTGTCCGTGCAATGCACCCAGGACATCGGGTTATGGATGACGGACTGCCACCTGGTGTTCGCACATATGGTGGAGCCTTACGCACTTTAGTGTGAGAACCCCGGTTTATTTAGCTTGTAATACTTAGCCTTCTATCGGCCGTAGAATCACAAACAAAATACACCGTGCCTCGATGGACATGTGCTTCCCAAAATTGCAGCACACATACATCTTTACAAAAGCATGCATCAATTCCATACATTACATAATAATAAGTCTAGCAAAAGACATACATAATATAGAGTTATTACAAGAGAGCCGACCGGTCAAATGACATCAAAGTAACAATAACAGCGGAAGCAAAAGTGCCATAAGATGGCTATAAACAAAAGACGACCGGTTAGCCATAACCCACAAGGCAACCGACCGGGCCGCCAAGCTAGTTGCACAATCCGCAGCAAAACTCACAGAAGTAGACCCCTTGGGGATCCACTTCCTTCTCTGCACACAACAAGCAATGCAGTGAGTACAAAAATGTACTCGCAAGACTTACGAGTAACAAGCCTATACATAGCTACATGAGAGCTGTAACAAAGGAGATGGTTATATTGTTAATTGGACGTGTAAAGCAATTTTCATTTGCAATAATGTAATAGATTGAAAGCAATTTATCAAATCTGTTTTTAATCATTGAAATAACAGCGAGGTAACCATAATAAACATAAGTAACAACCTAGAGGTGACTAACCCAATAGCCACCACAACATAGCACGAATCCCCGATTCGTACCACCCATCAAGTTTTAATTAAAAGGTTATAGTCTAAGTCTTGCAAAACCTAATCAAGCGTGTCCATAACCTAGGACGAGGCTATTCGAATAGTTCAAACCCTGCAGGGGTGTACCAATGTACCCACACTTCAGACCGCCTTTTTGCCACAAAAAGCACACTTTCGAAGGTATGCCGGCACGACTAAGTCCTACGAGATGTTTGCAATATTTTGTATCAACTACGAGCCGCTCGTATGGATAGGAACCCATACGCTTACATTGCAAAGCCGAAGGTCAACTACCCTATAGGGGTAAATCCTTCGGACAACTACAATGCTTCCAACACCATCCCTCCTACGACCTCCTGCGACCCATAGCTAACACATGCCAAAGTACTAAGTCAAGAGAGGTCCCATTTCCCTCTAGTGTGGTTAGCACGCAATAATGCTTGGATAGTGTGACATAAGATGTTCGGTCCTTGTTGACTCGGGCACCAACCATTCACACCCAAAAGCCACCATCTTACCATTGTGCCCAAGTCTAAATTATTTTATTTTCATTTTTAGTTTTCACAATTAAACATAGCGCAAAGCTGAATCATAGATTCATAATAAGCATTTGTGTGATCAAGGTCATCGACTAAGTCGACAACCGCCCATTTCTACCGGTAGCTAAGCATGACTAAGCATTTCAACTCGAGCTACTAAGTGACAAGGGCTCATGCAACGAACCCTAAATCACAGCAAGATAATCCTAGGCTCAGTTGTATAGGATAAACATTTTCCTACAGATTATGTATCTAATAGGTCAACTAGTCGACAATAGTTTAAAATAAGATAGCAATGCATACGTAGAATTTGCAAATAACATATTAGAATTTGAAAATATTAGGAGCCATATGATCAAATGAAGCTACATCTGCTTGCCTTGCTGGTAGTGCTCTTGCTGCAGAGGATCAGACTCAGGCTCAAAAATATCTTCGGAACCTAACGCAAAAACGCGATAAAACCAATAAGAACGAAGAACATCGAAAGAAATCCAAAAGCCAAAGTCATCCAAATCTTATGAAATTTATACACAAGCAAGGGCATGATTTTAAATGAATCTAGCAACAAGAATCAAGTCATTTGGACTAAACATGAAAAAGTTATAGCCTAAACATTTTTTCTCACCCCGGAAATTCAATTTAAATTAATTTTAATTATTGTTCATGGCATAAATTTCCAGAAAGATCTAGAACCTGAAATTTCTATGGTAGGTAAAACATAGCATTCTAAGAACAGCAAAACTGAGTTTACTCAATTTGGAGTTATAATGAATTACTTATGATTTTTCTAAGTTGGGGAACTAGAACACGTCACTTTTCAGAGGTACATACATGAACAAAACCTATGCCATATTAAAGTATACTAACAGAGGAATTTTACAAGCTTGAGTTTTCCCAAAAATGGACTTATATAGAAAAAGTTATGCATTTTACAAGTTTCAATTTAATTTCTGGAATATCAAATAATGGCTGAAACAAGTTAATATTGTTACAAGATTTTCTAGCATAGAACAATGTCTAAATGTATTTTTAGATCAAATTTCAGTGAAATAGGAATTTAACACAGTTGGAATCATCTAAAAAGGGATTAAAATGAATTAGTTATGAGTTTTCAAAGTTTAATACAATTTTTAGTTTACAAATAAAAGCTCACCAGAATCAAACAAATCCAACTAAAAATGAAAGACGTGGAACAACGTGGGCCGCAGATCGCGAATCGGACGGCCCAAACGCACGGCCGAACAAACGCGCACAACGCCGCACGCGACTCACCGTTGGATTTAGGTCCAACGGCCCACGGCGAAGGAGATGTTCGGCAGTCCGAATGATCCAACAAACGTGGGCCGCAAATCTAAAGATGAACGGCACAAAAGGATTGGAACACTTAGAACTTTGAATGCGCTGAGGAGGTCTAGACCGTTGAGATTGAATCTAACAGCTCCGACAAGTGGATGCACAGCGCACGCAAAAGATCTCCCCGCGCGTTGCGGAGGTCGTGACCGTCAGATCAAGATCTGGCGGTCCAGAGCTCCACGAGAAGGCCCTAAGGCTAACTCTAAAGAAGGAGGTCTGGGACGGCCAAGATTTACCAGAGGATGTCCTGGACAGTCCAGATTTACTCGAGGAGGTCCTCAAAGAGAAGGTCTTAACAAAGGGAGGTCTTGACGGCTCAGATCTCCACTAGAAGGTCCTAAACGGTCACAATCTGCCCAGGGTGGTCCTAAAGGTTAAGACTTGCGGAGGGGGAGGTCCTGAGGTTTTCTTTGCAAAAGATCAAGGGGTGATCTTTTGCAAAGAGGATCCCAAGGGAGGTCCGGAGGGTGATTTTTGCAAAAATGACCACGGGGTGGTCTTTTCGCACGGAGATGATCCTAACGGCTAAGATTGAACCAAGGAGGTCCTAAACGGCTAGGATCTAACCAAGAGGGGAGGTCCTGGCACTAAGGCTTTACAAAGAAAGATCCTACGACTAAGAGCTAACCCGAGGTGGTCATCAACGGCTGAGATTAATCCTACGAGGTCCTGGACTTTGCCAAATCTTACGACAACAGTACAGGCCTTCACGTGCTGCTCGCCGGCTTGCCGCCGGCGACCACAGCCACGACGACCCAAGCCAATGGTGACAAAATGTGCGTAATACTATTGCGAACCTATTGAGGGCACTCTCGACGACGGAGCTGGCCTAAAACGCCGGCGAGCCGGAGAGGAGCGGAGGAGCTCCTACGGTAAAATACGAAAATCCAAAAAAGTTCTGCTACGGTCTAATCTAACGGGTTCTCGACCACTAGGGTGCTATTGCGAACACACCTGGGCCCAGAGGAGGTCCGAAGGAGCTCGGAGAAGGCCTAGCAGCGGAGACCGATGATGGAGTTTGAGACGACAGCGAGGACCAGGAGCTCTGCGCAAAGAAAAGGCACAGGGATGATCCACACAGCTATGCGATGGCCCAGAGGAGGTCTAGGAGCAATTAATCGACCAAGGGCACTCACCGGAGCTGGGGACGAAGAAGACCTCAACGACCGCAACTACGCAAACTTCGATTCAAGCCGCCCCTGTGAAAGCAACCCAAATCAGAGTTAGGGCAGAGGTTCGCGACCAACAGAGGTCCAATAGAAAGTGAAAAAGGGAAAAAGGAGCACTGGAGCCCTGTCGCCCACGACGAGCTTGGAAGGCCGAAAATGACAGAAGCGATTTCTCTCGGCGGTTTTGCGCACACAAGAGAACAAGGGCTAGAGGAACTTAGAGGTGCTGAAGGGGAGGCCAGAGAAGGCTCGGAGGTGCTCAAGTAGTAGGGGTCCAAGGCTACATGAGGACGGTCACTAAAGGCGACATGACCCCAAAGCTCTGCCACCGCCAAAAATGTCAACAGGAGTGGGTAAGAAAAATCGAGCGACTCGACATGCGCAGTGCGAGGGCTCGGAGCGGTTGAGGCCCCACGAGGTGACCAGGCACTGCTCCGCCCACCTGCCATGAAACACGCGCTGGTACGAGCACGGCGGGGAAGAAGAAGAATAGAAGAGGTCGACAGGGTGGTCGTGAGCCTTTAGATTAGAATCGGACAGCTCAGAGCTCACAAGTCCTCCAGAGGTTTAGAGCAGCAGGGGACGAGGCGACTCTCGGGAGGTCCGAAGGTTTCCACAAACGTGGACCGCCCGATGGAGATCTAACGGTCTACATGTATGCGGCCTAAAGCCGAGCCCGAGTGCGGCTCGGGCAACTTGACTCGACCGAGACGCACGACTTGAGCTCGGATCTGACTCGAGTCCAAGTCAGACTCAAGCTAGGGTTTTAAATTGAGCTGAACTTTGAGGATTTGTTTAATGTAGCAAAACAACTCCAAAAATTCTGAAATTTTTCCAGGAGCTTGCTAACTTAGATATTGACCTTGTATAAAATTTTCAGAGGTTTCCTATGCAGTGAATTTTCCTCCAAAAATTTTGCAAGGTGCTGAGCTAGGGTTTGACTGAAATTCAAACAAGTTTGACTGACCTCCAAATATATTCAAACAATTGCTAAAAAATGTGAAATTTTTCAGAGGGGTCACACACCATCCTAAAACTTAGGAAAAATATTTCCAAGGAATGATCACACAGTTTGACAAGAAAGTTTTTGAATGACAAGGTTTTGGTCAAGATGACTTGTGACTTTGTATTTTCATAATTCCTTTACAAGAATATTTCAAAATATATAGGAAGTACAAGATGTAAGAAAAGTTTTTAATTTCTACACATTTTCTTACATTTGAAACACAAGCCAAATACTTGGGATGTTACATGTAGCACGTAATGCGACAGTTTGGTGCATACCTCGTCATGCCCCCGAATGGCAGGCTCCTGCAGCAAGCCATACACCTTGTATTGATTGATGATCACTGGTCGGATGTCACTGGTCGGATACCAGGTCATGCCCCCGAATGGCAGGCTCCTGCGGTCGGTTGTCACTGGTCGGAACACCAATAACTCAACGACCATCACAGGTATTGATTGATGATCTGCTTAATCGATCATGGATATAGGGATATTGAATCAATAATGTGAACACATGTTAGAGAACATGGTGTTGGATAGACCCACCTTGAGATACTATTGAGATTATTATGATTCTATGTGTCATTAGTTGGTATCAAGCAATGATAATGTATAATCCTTAGACCTGAGATCAGCATAGTTCTCTACATGTGTAATAGCACTCTTAGGGATTGCCAAATGCTACTTTGTAACTAGGTAGTTATAAATGTAGCTCTTGGGTATGCTATGAAACATGCGGAGGGATGTGACTAGTCAGATATGGGATTTGCCCCTCCTAACATAATAGGAGAGATATCTCCAGGACCCTCGATATGGTCGGATAAAGAAAGTACATGGACATACTACTAGTAGTCAAAGAGTTCGACCACATGAAGTTATCCGACACTCAATCGAGAAAGTAATGAATAGTCCATGGATGACATAATATCTCACCTAGAGTTCAACCAGATATCATGAGGCAAAGGGAGAATACACGAGAAGGTCGTTGAGTTCGATCAGATATGGACTAGTCGTATAGATATACGAGCTGGTCGTAAACTGGTCAAACTTAATCACTAAGTGGTTGAAACCTACTCGTAAGGAGTTACGAAGTGGTCGAGACTAAATATGAACCAGTCGTATAGAGATACGAGCTAGTTGTTAGTGATATAAACATGGTCGTAGATCATATTGCATTAAGGTTCGTCCGATATAATTTTTGCGTATCCGGGAATCGTTATACCCTGCTAGGAGCCACTTATGACTCGTGGTCAGAAAGGGTTTCCGAGTCACAACCAAATACGCATGAACCTATCGAGTCACACACTTAACGGGTTAGAATAAATGAGTTCGGATAGGATCCATCATGAGCTCTATATAAAAGGATGCATGAGGCTATTGAGAACATATGAGACACGTGAGTTGCTCCACCGAAACCCTAGCTGCCATCTTCTCGAGACAGCCCTACCGTGCGAGTTGGTGCGAGCACACTGATGCACGGTGTTCCTTCTTTGGATGTGTGGATATGGTAGAGGCGCTACTGTGGTTGCTATTGAGCATGAGGACGAACCGCGATCTTCACAAGGAACTGCAGAGATTACTGGGGGAGATGATCGACTTGTGAGGATGTTCGACGATTGACTATGACCACTGCATCGATGTGCTCTACATTGAATGATCAACTACGACTGTTACATCGACACACTCTACGTTGGATCAGGCTGCTCCAACTCATCTTCTACTGCACTATGCGTCTGGTGGTAACGATCTATGATCTTCTACTTGCATGGCTTCCTGGTTTATGTGTAGAAATTTCTGAATTGTCAGCTAGTGTAGCTTACCTGTATCCCTTCACATGGAGTGGTGCGTGCCACGGACTCACGCAAGTGTAACACCCTGGCTATACGGAAGCCAAAATGCTACCCAAAGATCTAACATTTAACCATGCAGCGGAAAACATCAACAAGAATTCATCAACTAAGCTAAACAGCTCATCAACAAATGGAACATAAATAAGAATATAATATTGGATCCGCTAAGATAATCCTATCAACGATTAATCCATGAAATTTCGCAGTTAATTAATCAAAACTCAACGAATAGAAACGTATCATCCTTGTCTAGTTTTAATTATTACAATCCAACAGTTAACGAATGAAAAACATAAATCATCCTTATTTTGAACCTAATGTACAGTGTATTATTTGAGTAGTGCATGTATACTCCCTCCCAATAGAACTTCGTCACCGATCACCTAAAAATAAATAAACAAACAAGTGTGAGTCCAAGACTCAGCAAGTACAATGAATATAAGAATAGACAATCAACATGAACAAGACAACCTCCTCAAAGGTTCAGGTTCTGAACATACAACAACTGAATATTTATGAATGAATGAAATGAATATAAATAATCAAAGGAATGGACTGCACACGTGCTTATACCGGTATAGCCAGTGACCAACCCGTCGGTGTTCACTCAAGCCCGCATCTTAACAAAAATGCGGGGATCCAAACCCGTATGAAGAACATTTCATACAGGTGTCCAAATCTGCCCATACTGGAATTGATGGGTCTTTATATCCACTCCCGTGGACGGGACATAATAATGTCTAAATCTGCCTACATTGGAATGGTGGGACTTACAATCCACTCCCGTGGATGCAACATGAATTATGGATGTATGAAATGATTTACTGAATAAATAATAACATCATCTGTACTCGTGGATTCATCATATATGAACGAACATAGACATATCACCATCTATTGTATCATAAGATATCACAACACAATCATTAAGCAATCATCATTCACAAACATTAAGATTAGCAAGGTACTTGCCTTCCGCGATGCGACGCGATAGCAGGCAAAGGTGGTGCTCCAAAACCTAAAACTTCGCCGCCTAAACAATCAAGTAGTTGAAATAAGAACACATTGCACACGACACTTCTAAACAACGTTCTACAATGCTTCCCCGGTGACTCAAGATTCAACTACAAACTCTAATCCGAAAACTGACAACTCAGGCACAAACCGAAACTGGACAGCAGCATGGTAAAAATCATATCTATTGATCTGGAACTGGGAATGAGGTGAGACCATTTTCTATGGATTCTTAACTGACATATCTACAATATTCTAGTTGACAAGATAACCCAATTCGGCTAATTTAATTTACTAACAGTTAGATGAAATAACAAAACAGAAACTGCCTAAACAATTAAGACAGTAGTACTAAATAGATCATAACTTTTAATCTACAACTCCAAATTGAGCGTTCTTTAACAATATGAAAAGGCTACGAAATTCTCTACAATAACCTAGTGGGGTGAAAACCCTGAATTTGCTTCTAACATGAACATAAATCAAAAGACAAATTAACAGATCAATCTCGTCAGAATTCTGGACAGCAGAAACTAAAACGATCATAACTTTTGATCCATACGTCGGAATCAGGTGTTCTGGGCAGCCACCGAAAGATAAGAACATTATCTAAATAACTATAGGAGAATCAAAACTTCTGATTCAGCCTCTAAGACATCGAAATAGCCCGCGCAACATACTGGACAGATTCGAATCTATTGCAGACTGACTTTGATCCAAACGATTCTAATCGGTTTTGCATCTAAACAACATCAAAACAGCGGGGAAACGAGTTGATACCCTTGGAGACGCGTGAAACGCTGAACTAAAACCCATGAAGAGGATCTTCTTCTTCTCCTCCTTTCTTCTTCGCCCTTCTTCTCCTTCCACCATGGCCGGCGGCACCTCAGAGCTTCTTCCTCAACTTGGTAGAGCGGCGGGAGGGGGCTGCTCTGATCGCATGCTACAAGTCTGCGTGCGTGACTCAGAGCAGAGGTTAGATTTGGGGAAGGGCATCCCCCCTTCTTGACTCCACTACAAGGCCAGCCCACTTGGCTAGGACGCCTTGGGCCGAAAGCCCAAGGTCCAATCCTCCCTCAAAACTTGAATTTTCTTTTAATTTTTCTCTAAACTTTAGTGCATTCAAATTTGAATAAATTTCTCTTCCGAATAATATGTTCTCTCTATTTGATATTCGGGGTATTACAGCAAGACTCACCATTCCTCCACTGGAGCACCCAGAGCTGGTGATAGCAGAGATGCACGAGCAGAGCCTCTGCTGCGTGTACGATCGTCACAGCACTTCGCGACATGACGACACTGTAAGACACTTACAACCTCTGGTCGTTTCATTGACGATATTTGTACTCTTCGTTAATTAACCTATTATGTATGTCACTGTAGTTTGAGCAGACGCAGTGCATCCATAGTGCATCGGAGTCCGCCATTCGCAACCCAAGCACAACACCGGTGGGATATAACAAAATTTTGAAGTACATCTCGGCGGAGTTGAAGAAGATAATAAAGAACTTGAGCTGCGGACGTTCGACGGATGACGTCCTACGTATCGGGCACCAAGTGGGGGCGCGTGCTCACCCACTAGGTCACCATGACCTAGCAAGTTCGGCCAACGTCGTAGCGTTCCCCATCGGTCATCCGCGGGCAAGGTCGGTGGGGACGTAAGTTATGTACAAATCAACATTCTGTTTTTGGGTTATGCCTTACATTCCACTAACATCATGTCATTCTCTCGCCGCAGGTCCATCAGGATGAATCACTTCTACCATCCGCATTTGGTACACAGACTAGTGCTCCCCGTCGATCATCTGCACTACACATCCAGGAGGTACGAGATTCTCAGTTCACATCCCGAGTGTTTATTTGTACTAACATCATTTTGTCTTGCAGCCTTCAGTTGACTGTGGGGGTGACTGCTAGTTCACGTCGACCGATAATGACAATACGGGCCTCCTAACTCCTAGCAGGGAACATCACACGCCGTTAGGGTTTGCACCTTGGCAGGCAGGGATTGGAGCATACGCAGGGTAGAGCTCCTCCGAGTTCGATGTCCCACTGTACGTCCAAGGCCAGAGCTCATCCGTGTGGGCTAGCACCCTGTATGTCCAAGGCCAGAGCTCATCTGTGCAACCGGAGTTGCAGGCATCGTACCCTAAGCGTGAATTTTTGGAGTCTGTCGCTCATGACTTCTTCGGAGGTATCCCCCAGGCCGGCATGTACGCTAATCAGATTCTACTAGGCCAGACTCAGCCTACTGGTCCACCTCTACCCACTCAACGGTCTCTATACCCCCTCTGAACCGATACGTAGCCTCCGGACCGGCTTACGTATCCTACGGGACATGCTTGGCACAAAACAAGGCCGCGCACGTGGAAGCAGCCACAGTAGGTAGAGGGCAGTGGCTCAGACGAGTGAGACATATTGTATCATGTGTTATGCGATTCTGTTTTTGTATATTTGTATTCATATTTTGTTTTTCTATATTTGTACACGTATTTTGGTTGCTATATGTGTACTACTACACCATATTGTATATTGACATCTCTAATGGAGTTGCAATGCAGCTTTTTTCCATACATTCAAGTCACATGAAATCATAAAACCCTAATTTCTGAAACATAAAATCCAAATTTTTGAAACATAAATCCTAAATTTCTGAGATAATTCCAAAACACATATAAAATTGTGAAACATTACACAATCAAGTCCACTACTTGAGGAGCCTTCAAAAAAATTTATAATTTTTGGAGCTTATTTTCCACATTTACAAATTTGTACAAACAATACACGTTTATGAAATTATGAGAAAAATTCTAAACAAATAAAATTATGGAAAATTTACACAAGTAATAAAACTGTGTCGGGAGGCTCCATATAAAATTTTATAATATTTTGAACTTATTTCCTATATTTTAAAATTCCTACCAACAGCGTCGAAACCTTAATCGGCTTAAACCCTAATCCCGGATAGTTTAAACCCTAACCAAACCCTAATCCCAGACACATTACATATGGTGGGGCTATTGCACATCAGCCATGCAGTAACACCACTGGATGGCGGCCGCGACAGCAACGCCACCGCACGACGGTCGTGCGGCATGGGGTGGCCGGGCAAGGGCTACCACACGGTGGCCGTGCGGCAAGGGGCTATTTTGCAAATAATTTTTAGAGATGGCTATTCTTGCAAAATTCTCTTCATGTTTCTTCATCTCTGATTGGTACACAAAATATTTTATTTTGTTTGCATCTAGAGCCGCATCTTGCTATCAAATTGGGTGCAACCAAGATCGCATATTGTTGTTGATTTGGACTAGTAATTTTTAGAATCATTCACCCCCTCTGATTGCCATTAACGATCCTATAGTAACTTTTGCTACCTACTTCCAAAAGCTACACCGTTTGTTGGATATAAAAATAGAGTTGTTAAGCTTTGGAACGATGTATCCCATGCCTGCCAAATATTCCCATATTTAAATCATTTTGCTAGGGAATATCAAAGACATAACCTAAAATTAGATGAGTCACTTGTTGACCTCCTTTGGGTGTAGCCCTACCTCCCTCACCTCCCACTAGGCCCACTAGTCGTAGATACATGTCACCAAGCAATGCACTCCCTAACTAGATCTTTATCCTTGCAATGTCCTTCTTGGCTTGGATAACTTTCACACTTGAAGATGTGCATAGAGTAATGCACCAAGTCGTAGTCATGTAGGTTCATGTTGCGTGGCAGTTGATAAGGTGAATCAAGACTTCCGAGTCCGAGTACTGTAGTAAGCTGAGTTCTCTCCTGTAGCAGCAGTTGTGCCTATAAAAAGGGACCATATGTAATTAGATTTTATGAAAGAGAAAAAAAGAACAAGAGTAAGAGAAAATAAGAAAAGCTCTTGTTATTCCAGTGGCACAAAAAAAATCTTGTGTTCTTGCGTTCGCGTTCTAGGGTTCCATTATGTTCAAGTGTGTTCATCTTCGGTTTCGACCAATAATTGGTATCAGAGCCTAAGTTCTTGATCCGTGTATACCTAAGATCATGCCGCACTCTCTTGGAAGTTGTGTCACCAATGACGAGGCAATGTCGGGTGCGATGTTGAAGGAGAGTTCCGCCGTCTCACTGCATTATCCGATGCTCACGAAGAGCAATTATGCAGTATGGGCAATCACGATGAAGGTGTACATGTGCGTTCAAGGAGTGTGGTATGCGATCGAGGATGGCAACGTCGATGTACGCAAGGATCAGATGGCCTTCGCGGCCATCTATGGAGGTATCCTAGAGGAAACTCTCTTCCTATTAGCTGAAAAAAAATGGCCAAAGCTGTGTGGGAGGCATTGAAGACGATGCATCTTGGCACCGATCATGTCAAGCAAGCGCGAGTGCAGACCCTCAAAAGCGAGTTCGAGGGGATACGCATAAAAGAGACGGAGTCGATCGACGACTTCGCCATGAGGTTGACAACTATTGTCAACTAGATTCGAGTCTTGGGGAAGAAGATGGAAGAGAGCTATGTTGTGAGAAAATTCCTTCAAGCAGTCTCCGAAAAGTTTTTGCAAATCGTCACCACCATTGAGCAGTTCGGTGACCTCAAGGTCATGATGGTTGAGGAGGTGATCGGCCGCTTGAAGGCGCATGAGGAACGGATTATAGGATCTGGCGGCAGCGAAAATGAGCACATGCTGTTAACCCGTGTCGAGTGGGAGTTGAGTGGTGGCCGAGGCTGCAAGAATCAAAAATTCAACAAGACAAAGGTGAGATGCTATAATTGTAAGGACTATGGACACTTTGCCTCAGAATATCGTTCCAAGAAGAAAGAAGAGAAGGCTTATTTCGCAAAGAAGCTAGAAGATGACAAGCCAGTGCTACTCATGGCTGAGTTTTATGAGTTATAATCCCGTTCAAGTTAGAGTTGAGTCCGGGACGTTCAGAAGATGTGTTCGTCGTCCTGAGTCGAGTCCGGGAATTTGAGTTTCATCGTTCTAAGTTGAGTACGAGTTGGGCAAGTTGTAGTTGAGACGACTCAAAAACGCTAATATTGGACGCCTCATCATCGACGGTTTTCCAAAACCATCAGTGTTAATGGTAATCATAGACGGTTTTACCAACGCGACCATCTCTGTTACTGGATACGCTAAGAACCATCTGTGATAGCCTAATATCATAGATGGTTTATGATACGAACCATTTGTGATAAGTATCTCATCATAGACAATTTTTATTAAAAACCGCCTGTGATAAGTATCTTCTAATTTTATCAGGATCTAGAAAGATCTCTCAGTCTGTCAATCCTTGTTTTATCTGGACCTGGTAAGTTCCCCGTCTCAAATAAAGCCGCACATTTTCTACCAGTCAGAACCAAGAATCGTACCGGTTACTTGACTGAGCTTTATGTCTCAAGGGTCGTAAGCTCGCATGTTTTACCAAAAACGATCGTTTCTGATCGTGGTTCTCTTTTCACCTCCCAGTCTTTGCATAGTCTGCAAAAGGGCTATGGGAACTCCTCTTTCTTCTAGCTCAGCTTATCAACCCCAAGATAATGGCTAGGCGGAACGAGTCAACCCAATTTTAGAAGACATGTTCCGCGCTTGCGTCCTCTCCTATGATAAGAATTGGGAGGAATGCTTGCCATTCGCCGAGTTTTCACACAACAACAACTTTCAAGCCAGTCTCGGCATGGAACCTTTTGAGGCAACTTGGGAGCAGGAAGATCGCCTTCATACAGACTACCCGTCTTTCTTCTCCGAGTAAACGGAATCTCGGGATGAGATTCTTGTAAGGGGGGAGATTTGTAACATCCCAAATTTGGACTTGTGTTTCAAATGTAAGAAAATGAGTAGAAATTAAAACTTTTTCTTACATCATGTATTTCCTGTATGTTCTAAACAATTCCTGTACAAGAATTATGGAAATACAAAGTCACAAGTCTTTTTATCCAAAACCTTGTCTTCCAAAAACAATCTTGTTAAATCTTTTGATCATCTCCTGGAAATATTTTTCCTAAGTTATAGGGATGGTATGTGACCCCTCTGCAAAATTTCACAATTTTTAGAAATTGTTTGAATATTTTTAGAGGGCAGTTAAACCTGTTTGACTTTCAGTCAAAACACTAGACCAGAACCTTGCAGAATTTTTGGGGGAAATTGCACTACATAAAAAACCTCTAAAAATTTTATACAAGGTCATTGTTGAAGTTAGCAAGCTCCTGTAAAAATTTCAGAATTTTTGGAGTTAGTTTGCTACCTTTAAAAACCTTTCAAAGCTCTCAGCTCTTATTTAAAACCCTAAGTCAAACTTGTGTTGGACTCGAGTCAGACTCGAGCCCAACCTCACTTCTTGGTTGAACCCAACCGCCTAATTGCACCAACGGGCCAGCCAAAGGGCGTGTGGCATTTTCGCCGTTGGATTGATATCGAACAATCCGTGTTGATTGGGCCGTTCGGAACTCGCGGACGCGCCAATCCATTTGCACCGTTGGATTAAGATCCAACCGTCCTGAATCATTGGGTTGTTCGGATCGATCGAATGTCTCAATTGATCTCAGCCGTTCATTCTTGATTGGGCCACCCTGATTGACTTGAGTGTTAGAAACCCTGAACTGGTCCCATTTAATCGTGACCGTCCATCTTGAATCCAACGGTCATGTGAGGACCCGGAACATTTAACTAGTAACACTTAACCTCCGAATGGTTCTAGTGTTACTAACTAAACATTCTAAGCCTCGATGGACATATGCTTCCCAGAATTGCAGCATATGCACATCATCACAAAATTACACATCATTTCCATACAACAAATATTACTAAGTTCAACAACGACATACATAAAGTAAAGTTATTACAAAAGAGAGCCGACCGGCCAAATAGAACAATATACAAGAATGACAGCGGAAGCAAAAGCGCCATAAGATGGCTAGAACAAAAGTCGACCGGTTAGCCATACACCCACAAGGCAACCGACCGGGCCGCCAAGCTAGTCGCCCCGCAAGCTACCACAACACAGCTCGCAAAAGTGAGGCCCCTCAGGCTCACCTTCTTCCTCTGCAACAAAACAATTAAGCGTAGCAACTGAGTACAAAGATTGTCTTTGTACCCATAAGATCGACGTGTGGAATAGGACCTATTCATAAACTACATGCAAGCTTATTTAGGTGGAGGTTGTATGTCTCATTTTGCATGAAGCCAACTTTATTTGCAATAACGTAATACATTTCAAAAGCAAGTTTGCAAATCTGTTTTGTTATCAAAGTAACAGTAAGTAAAGATACATACAAGTAACCACCTGGAAGTGACTATCCCAATAGCCACCACAACATAGCACGAATCCCTGATTCGTACCACCCATCAAGTTTTAATTTAAAAGGTTGTAGTCTAACTCTTGAAAGACCTTGCCAAGCGCGTCCATAACCTAGGACGAGGCTATTCGAATAGTTTTAACCCTGCAGGGGTGTACCAATGTACCCACACTTCAGACCGCCTTTAAGCCACAAAGCACACTTCCGAAGGTATGCTGGCACGGCTAAGTCCTACGAGACTTTTTCCAATGTTGTGTATTAACCACGAGCCGCTCGTATGGGTAGAAACACCATACGCTTACATTGCAAGCCGAAAGACAACAAATCCCATCACGGGTGAAGTCTTTCGGACACTACAATGCTCCCAACACCATCCCTCCTACGACCCCCTGCGACCCGAGGGCAATACACGCCAAAGTACTAAGTCAAGAGAGGTCCCATACCCTCTAATGTGGTTAGCACGCTAAAATGCTTGGTTTAGTGTAACAAGATGTTCGGTCCTTGTTGACTGGGCACCATTCCGATCACACCGAAAATCACACCAACATACCATTGTGCCCAAGTCTAAATCATTTTGTTTTCAGTTTTAGTTTTCATAAGTAGACATGGCACAAGGTGGAAATCATAAATCATAATAAGTTTTGTGTGATCAAGGTTATCGACAAGTCGATAACCGCCCATTTCTACCAAGCTAAGCATGGCTAAGCAATTAATTCATGAATCGCTAAGTGATAAGAGCCCACCCACGAACTCTAAATCACAGCAAGTAACCTAGGCTCATGGTAGTAGAGGATAATCATTTGCTAAGGAAATGCATCTACTAGGCCAACTATTAAAACAAAGTAGCAATGCATACATAGAATTTGTAATCAACATAAATACTGAAAATCTGGGATTAACATGATCAAATCGCTTGCCTTCTTGTTGTTGCTCAAGTCGTTGTGGAGGGTCGTTCTCGGGATTACCGCAAATGTCGAATCCTAAGCGAAAGGCAAAAAGAACCAAGAACAACCAATAAGACGAGCCACAAATAAACCAATGAGCAAGCAACAATTATCCAAATGCGACGAAATTTATACATAAGGTAGAATACGAATATACCTAGATATAGGAACTGGAAAAACCTAATTTGGATTCGTGGTGCAAAAGATATTGCCTAAAAACACATTTTTGGCCATAATTAGCACTGTAGCAAAAACATTTTCTAGAAAGATTTTCAAGCTGAAATTTTTATGGTAGCTACCTATTGGTATAGAGGTAACCCATATAAAATTTCAGGTTATTTGGAGTTAAAATGATTTAGTTATGATTTTTCTAAGATGCAAAATTAGCATAATGCACTTTCCAGGAGCGTAAATATGTTCAAAACTAATTTTACATGAAGTATACCAACAGAGGGTTCTCTAGAATTTATCATATATATTTTGCATTTACAGAGAATTACTTGTGCATTTTATAAGTCTTCGAATTTTCTAAATCTGTGAAAATAGGTACTAAATCATTAATCAAGGTTTACGCTACAATCTTGGACCTACCATCATTTTTATATTAACATTGGGTTAATAACAAATTTATCAAAGTTGGAATCATTCATTTTGGACATACACAGAGCAAGATATGCATTTTCTAAAGTTTTATTCATTTTGGAATATTCAAAATGATGAAACCAAGTTATTCCTAGTTATACAATTTTCTGTTACTGGAACGTGCTTAAATCCATTTTTAATATAAACTAAAATAATAACATGATTTATTACAGTTAGAATTAACTAAAAAGCAGTTAAAATGAATTAGTTATGAGTTTCTGTAGTTTTTACATCATTTTCAGTTGTTAAACAGATACTTACCGAAATACAGAACAACCCTAATAAAAGAAAACGACGTGGATAATTCTCCACCCTTGATCGAAAATCCTACGGCTCACGCGCGCCGAAAACAACGCACGTGCGCCAAACCTAATCGGAGCCCACCGTTGGATCACGATCCAACGGCGCAAACGTGTGTATGCATTCGGACGGTGCGGTTGCAAACACAATCTCAGCCGTTGATCGCAAGATCAACGGTCGAGAACGATCAAGGCAACCGGAGGGTCCGAATGCACTCACGATCAAGGCCGTAGATCTAAAAATGAACGGTGGATAATGATCGCAGTTCAAAAGGGATGCTGACATGTGGGACCGCATGTCAGTGACTTCGAGTCACCCACGCGCTGGTTTAACCCACGTGCACGGCTGAGGCCCACTTGTCGATCGAGAGTGGCGGTTAGGACAGGATTAATGCTTCTAATGATTACCATTAATTAAACACTAATGACTCCTGAGATTTGATCTTAACTCCTCGGGCCCACAAGTCAGCGACCCAGAGGAGATTTCCGACCGGATTAAATGCCGATATTTTTATTAATCAATGATTAAGCATTAATGATGTCGAACGATGCGGGATTGAACAGAGTGATTAAAGGATGTTGGGCCCACTAGTCGGTGGCTCAACAACGATTAAGACACAATTAACAACTAATGATTAGCAATTAATGTGTCCTAATTAAATGATGAAAACGGAGCTGCGTGCGGCAAAACCCGAGTGAGTTCAACGGCAAATCGCGGCGACAACGGCGCGCGCGCGAACAAGACCCAAAATGGATTCGCAATAACGATGCGAACCTAATGGTAGCATTCTCGCCGCGGCGAGGACTAGAACGCGGCTGGCCGGAAACGAAACGGAACCCTACGGCTAAACACGAAAATAGCGAAAGCTCAGTGCGGACCTAGGATGCGGTGCCAAAGCTTCTAAGGACTAATCGGCTACCTTAGCGAGAAGAGGCTTCACAGACGGCGGAGAAGCTTGACCACGGTGGAAGCTCGCGGACTTGGAGAAGAAGACCAAAATGACACCCGAGCCACATGAGTGATACCAAGCATGAACATAGCTTCATTATGATCCTGAAGCTATAAGAGCAAGAGATGAGGAAGTGGTGCACTCACGGAGTGAGGAAGACGATACTCACTTTTCGGTGAATTTGAACAAACCCCAAATTGGACAATTCCTGAGAATCAAATCCAAAATTAAGTGAGGGGAAATGTTCAAGGAAGTAAATAGATAAGATTAGGGCAAAGAAACATGAAGGAGGACCACTGGAACACCAAGAACACTGATGGAGCTCCACGGGTCAACAATGGCGATTTGCCATTTTTGAGGTATTAAGCTCCAATGCTGTGAGTGAGGCTTGGTGGTGGTCTAAAGAGATACTAGGAAGCAATGAGGGTGCTTATAAAGCCAAGAAAGTGTTAGGGTTTGCACCACACTTCTTTCGGGCGGCAAAACACAAAGCACCACGCACGGCCGACAAGGAAAAAGATGATAGCTGGTGAAATAGGGCATGGCATGGCCGATCATGTCTCCCACGACCTCCACTGTTGACTAGGGCGGCCGTAGGAAGCATGAAACGACACCCCCATGCCTTGCACTGTTTTCGCACGGCGGGAGGTTGAAGATGACCAGCGCAAAAAGCTCGGGCGATTCTCAACCGTAGGATTCAAAACGAACGGCAGATATTACGCCACGCCTCCCGGGTTTTAAAACACAACGGAGAGGATGCGAACCCTACGATTAGAATTGAACGACTCGGATTGCTCCACGTCGCAAACTCTTATTTACCACGAAGGGGTACGCGAGCGTTGGATCTTAATCCAACGGCCCAGATTCAAAAATGCAACCGGATGGTCCGAAGGGTTCGGGAGATCTCAATGGTCGGATGGGAATCTAACGGTCGACAATCAAACTTGCAACCGGAGGGTCCGAATGGTTTCACGCGCGCGGGCCGTGCGATTTAGATCTAACGGTTGAGATCCACCGCGCGTTTTAAAGAGTGGCTCGGTGCATCTAGTTGACTGGACCAAGTCGGTTGGCTCGAGCCCGAGTCTGACTCGAACCCGAGTAACAGTAAAACCCAGTTTGACTTTGAATTAAACAGAGACTTTGAAAGATTTATTTGAGGTAGCAAATTAACTCCAAAAATTATGAAATTTTTACAGGAGCTTGCTAACTCAAATATCAACCTTGTGTAAAATTTTCAGAGGTTTTTATACTGTGAATAAATGTCCAAAAATTCTGCAAGGCTCTGTTTTAATGTTTGACTAAGAGTCAAACAGGTTTGACTGCCTCTAAAAATATTCAAACAATTTCTAAAAATTGTGAAATTTTTCAGAGGGGTCACATATCCTCCTAAGGACTTAGGAAAAATATTTCCAGAGGATGATCACAACATTCGACAAGAATGTTTTTGAAGGAACAAGATTGGATCAAAAGACTTGTGACTTGTATTTCCATAACCTTTGTACAATACTTGTTCAAGTACACAAAGGAAATACATGATGTAAGAAAAGTTTTAATTTCTACTCATTTTCTTACATTTGAAACACAAGCCCAAAATTTGGGATGTTACAGTCACGCGTCTTCTTACATTCTTCATCTTCCTCGCGAGCCCAGTGCTGCAAGGCAGCCATGGTAGGGAGAGCAGCTACGCCTTGTCACTTCGAGCTCGTCCTCGTTAACGTCTCTCTGCGGGGCATTAAATGCGCCCCAGGCTTTCGGCTCCGACGTCGCCATTCTCACTTGCCCCCATCATTTCTTCGGTCCATGGCAGCTTCATGAACCGAGTTCACCATTGAGCTAAGTCCTAGCTCAAACCCTAGTTTTCCATCTATAAATAGCCCCTTAGTTCCCCCATTGAGTTCCTTTACACCACCCCTAGCTCTCTCTCTGTTTCGGAGCGCAAAACCACTGAAATCCCAAAATCGCCATTGATAGCCGTGAAGCACTGTTGGTGGCTTGGGTGCTCTAGTGGTTCATCTTCAATTCTTCTTGTCCCCTTTTGAGCTCCTTAACCTCCTATGCATTTCCCCTAACTTAATTTGGTTTGACATTCTCAGGAATTGTCAAATTTGGGGTTTGTTCAAATTCGGCCGAAATCGCCGCCTTTCTTCTTTTGGCAATTAATTGCTCATAGACATTCTGTGGGCCTTAATGCGCTATTTTGACCACCAGTGGTGTTCATTTTTGCTCAGGCCTTTATTTCCACTTCATCTTCCTCGGCTCTGGCGAGCTCCTTCGTGGTCAAAGCTTCTCCGATCACCTCGGCTCCTCTCCTTGGCCAAGGTAGCTTCTTATTAGTCCTTAGATGTTGTGGCACCCGCTTCTTTGGACAATGCGGAGCTTTTTGGTTATTTTCATTTTTGGCCGATTTGGTCACCATCGCTATTTTCCGGCTCACCGGCGTTTTAGGCCGCCGCCGCCGGCGAGGTCATCACCATCGGGACCGCAAGACTATTGCAAACCCATTTTAGCCTTTAGGTCGCGCCGCCGTGGCCGGAGCTGCCGGCGACGAGCCCATCTTTGCCGCTCGGTTTTTGCCGCACGGGAATCCCTCTGTGTCGTTGCCGTTCGGACATCATTAATGCGCTAATGATTGTTAATTTCTGTTAATGATTGGTTAGCATTTAATTGATGTCTGAAATAACTTATTGGATCACCGCCATGTGGGCCCAGCCCCTTAAAACACTCTCTCCCGCACTATGTGTCAGCGTCTCGGACATCATTAATGCTAATCATTGTTTAGCAATAAATGGATGTCATAAAACGCTTAGTGTCTCTTGCATGTGGGCCCTCAGCCTCTTAAACCCTCTCCGTGCGATATGTTAGGACATAATTAATGCTAATCATCACTAATCATTGGGTTTAGCATTTATTAGTTGTCCTAATGCGCCCTCTGTCTCACTAACATGTGGGCCCATGCACTTAAACCTCCCCTGCACTTAAAATCCACATGTGTTCTATGCGCGTAATCGTGGACCGTCGATCTTGTGATCAACGGCCCAGATTTGTGAGACTTTCGGGCCCCCGAATGTCCCAATCACTCGGGGCCATCCATCTTTAGATCTGTGGCTCAGATCGAGTGGTTGTTCGGACCACCCGAAGGGCACAACGCTCTGCGCCCTCCATCTTGAAATCTACGGCTGTGGTTGTTCGCGTCAATCGCGTCGCCCGAACGGCCCATTTCGCGTGGACCGTTGGATCTACATCCAACGGTAAGCCCCAGTAGGATTGCGCGCGTGCCCTATTCTCTGTGCGCGTGGGCCGTCAGATTTTGCATCAAGGGCCCGCGTTCGTCGACGTCATTTTATTTCTGAAAATTTGATTATATCTCAGTAAGCTTTTATTTGTCAACTAAAAATTGTTTTAAACTTTGAAAACTCATAACTAAATCATTTTAAATCCTTTTTAGGTGTTTCCAGCTGGAATAAATTCTTGTTTAAATAGAGTTTAATCTAAAAATGCTCTTAGACATGTTTCTGTAACAGAAAGTTGTATAAATAATATTAACTTGTTTTGAGCCATTTTAGCATATTCCAGAAACTAAATTGAACCTTGTAAAATGCATATCTTTTTCTGTATAACTCCAAAATGTGCAAACTCAATCTCATTAAATTCCCACAAAGATATTTTAATATGAAATAGGTTTTGACCATGTTTTCATTTCTGAAAAGTATCATGTGTTAGATTTACAACTTAGAAAAATCATAAGTAATTCATTTTAACTCCTTCTCTGTTGAAATAAATTTTGTTAATTCTGGTATTAGCTATACTTAAATCCAAAAATGGTTTAAAGCTTGGAATAGTTCCAGAAAAAGCCGAGGAAAGAATTAATTCCTGTTTAGGGTTATTTTGTGCATTAAAAATTCATTTAACTTGGAAAATGCATAACTAATTCTCTGTAACTTATTTTTGAGTGAAACCAACTTTGTTGGTTTCCTCTATTAATGAACTTTACTGTAAAATTGGTTTTGAACATGTTGTTGTTTTCAGAAGAATTACTTATGCATTTTAATTAAGCTCATTTCATGACTTTGAAAAATTATGGAAAGTACATCCTAGCTCCAAATGAGATGAATCGAATTGGGTTGTTCATCTTATGAGGTGCTTATTTTACCATAAAAATTTTAGAAGCACCACCTTGCTAGAAATTTTTGCCAAACAATTTAATTATGGTAAATAGTAATATGATCACACAAATACTTATTATGACTTTATATTTCAGCCTCTGTGCTATGATTACTTGTGAAAACTAAAAACCTGAAAACCAAATGATTTGGACTTGGGCACAATGGTACGTTGGTGTGCTTTTGGGTGTGACTGGAATGGTGCCCGAGTCATTAAGGGTCGAGTTACTTACGCCACCGTACTGAGCAATTTGTGTGCTAACCACACTAGAGGGAAATGGGATCTCTCTTGGCTAAGTACTTTGGGGGGTGTTAATTAATGAGTCGTGTGATGGGTTGCATATTTAACTATATGCAACATGGACATGTTTGTGAGGAGGGGAGCACCCGCCAAGGCCAGTGTATCCTACTCCACGTATGGGTCCTTGTGATCCATATTCCGTCGGCAGATCACTAAGGGTTAACCTCCATACGTGCGGCTCTTGATTAGCATTTTCCACTGGAAATGTCTCATGGGACTTAGCCGTGCCGACATACCAAAGGAAGTGTGCTTAATAGCTTGGCAAAAAGGCGGTCTGAAGTGTGGGTACATTGGTACACCCCTGCAGGGTTTTGAACTTTTTTAATAGCCTTGTCCTAGGTTATGGACACGCTCGGATACGCCCCGTGAGAACTAGACTACAACCTTTTAAATTAAAATTTGATGGGTGGCACGAATCGGTGATTCGCGCTATGTTGTGGTGGCTATTGGGTTAGTCACCTCTAGGTGGTTACTTGCTATTTATTGCTACTCGCTGTTATTTCAATACTTAAAAATAGATTTCACCTATTGCCTTCAATCTATTACATTATTGCAAATAAAGATTGCTTTGTGCTAAAAATGAGCCATACAGCCCCCACTCAAATAAGCTTGCATGTAGCATATGTATAGGTCTGTTAGTCCACACGTCAGTCTTGCGAGTATATTATTGTACTCATTTGCTTTGCTTAATGTCATTTGTTGCAGAGGAAGAAGGTGAGCCCCAAGGGCCTCACTTGTGTGAGATGTGTTTCGGGTTTGACGACTAGCTTGGCGGTCCGGTTGGTTGCCTTGTGGGGTAAAGGCACACTAATTGTCTTTTGTTCATCGCCATCTTGTAACACCCCAGCCCCACATGAGTCTGGAATGCTACTAAACCAACACAATAACATTTTTAATATTGAAACAAATCTCTAAAATCTGACAGAACCTCTTTTGTTTAGTTACTAAACTAGAGGTCCCAACATTTAAATATAACATAATTAGTTAATCCAACCTCCAGCATAAACATGAGGTAGCCAAAACTATGCTAATCATCACTACAAACTTCAATAGCATGCTAAACAACTAAAACATAAACAGAATGACAATCATAATCCTCTAATCAACTCTATTGCAAATTATAGCATGCACAGTGAGTAATCATAAGAAATCCTTCATGCAATTACTCAACTACTAATTTATCAATCTATCAGTCCAAATGTGAGTAGTTCGTGCCATTGTGCAACCACTTCTATTCCCTCTCATGCATGCCGTTCTTGTAAAGGGGGCACCTAAAAATACAATAACAGCAAGAGTGAGTCCAAAGACCCAGCAAGTACGTTAAATGGCAATAAAAACATAGACTACTGTAATCATCAACATCCATATACCATCTCAAATAAAAACATGTCATATACTCATGCGATGCAAGATGCTCAGGTGCACTTTCTCTTTCTCTTTAACTTTTGCATTTTGGTGTCATGCGAAGTATGCAACCGTCGCTGCATACCCATGCCTGTGCCTTCTAGCACAGGGACCAAAAGCCTATACACCACCTGTATAGGGACCTTTGCCCATCACTTTAATGATGGGGACCTCTTATATTCATAGCCCACATTCCACGAATGTGGGGACCTCAAGCTCGTCATCTACATGACGGGGACCTCAACTGTATGTGCTTGGTCACCACGTGACCAGAGCACCTGTATGCTCTCAACATGCATATGCACCATGATAACATATGTATAAGCAGGAATACATCATATTCTCATTATAATGTAAGCAATAACATCATGCGGTAGAACCATTTAACCATAACTAACAGTCATCAAGATAAAACAGTAATTCATCTCATTAGCAGGCAAGCAAGGCTATACTGTCGAAATACATCACAATCCCATCTTGCAAGCTTACATATATATTAGCCCAAATACTTGCAACCCAGATCATTCCTCATAATCATTTCATCAAATAAATTCTTCAAAGTTGTGCATACTTGGTCCTCACAAGACCAGGTCTCCACATGATATCAATATGCACATGTACCAATACTATTCATCATCAAAGTACCAAAAGCAGTAACGACATTTATGGATAATGCAAAGCCATACTTTGAACATTCACCATTCTTGTTATGCACGCTTGTTCACAGCCATACGACACTAACATGCATCAATACGCATTCATATCCAAGCAAATCACAACCAAAATACAAACGATGCACTTGCCTCAACCGTGCGAGAATGGTGGACGCGAAGAGGGTGCTGCCCCTGGAACCACGCTCCCACCTGAACATAAAGGCATCCCAATCTAAGACCAACACGCTGGACCAAGAGCATAAATAATAACACAACAAAACTCGCTAACTCTCAAGTGTTAACAAAACCCCCAATTTCTAGCGATCGTTTTTGTGCTTACTGGAAACAGCCAAATTCTAAAATACATAACTTCCTGCTCAGGAGTCCAATTGAGATGCTCTTAGACTTTCTGAAAAGGTAATTGAATTACCTAAATAAACCTAGTTGGGAAGCCCTCTTGATTCTGCACTTAACTTCCCCTATCAAACCAAACATCAGACGACAGAATTCTCATCGGGTTCTCAGGATAGTACGCTTAAACCACCATAACTTTTGCTAAAAAAGTCCAAATCTCGTGTTCTTTATCTCTATGAAAAGGTGCAGAAATTACCCACATTTTTCGTTATTCTGAGATCCCCTGATTCTCCTTTTAAATGGCAGTTTTAACCAAATTACCACAGACTGCCAGAAACTGACAGAACCACAGGACAGCTACACTAGAAAATTCATATCTCACAGACCGTTAATCGGATTTGGGTGATCTTGGTGGCCACTGAAAGCTAAGAACATAATCTACGTTTCTCTAGGAGACGAGATCCTCTGATTCGGCCTCTAAGGTCACGAAAATAGCCACGCAACCGACTGGACAGAACGCGATCTAATCGCAGCAGGGTTTCGATCCAATAAACGTAATCAATTTCGCATCTACTCTTAACCAAACCTCAAGAAACAGCGGGTGTTACCCTCGTAGAACCCCAGGAAGACGCTGAGCACAACCCCACGAAGTGGATCTCCTTCTTCTCTTCTCCCTTTTCTTCTCCCTTCTCTTCTTTCCCCTTCTTCTTCCTCCTTGGCCGACTACATTGAAGCTTTCCCTTTTTCTTTGGCTAGCAGCAAAGGGGTGGAGGGGAGGTGAGGAGGTGCGCAAGGGGGGTGGAGGGGAGGGGTGAGGGAGGTGGCGGCCCAAAGGGTGGAGGGGAGAGGGAGTAGGGCGGCTAGGGTTTGGGGAGGGGTGGCGCCTCTCCCCCTGGCGGCGGCCAGCCCACATGGGCCAAGGCCCAGGGCCCGAGTTGCCATACAAACGTGGAAAACCCCCTCTTATTTTCTGATTTGGTGATTTGCTGAAAGAAACACTCTCCCGATTCAATTTATTCTCTCCTGATTAATTAGATCTCTCCCGGCGATTCGCTTATCTCACTTTCGGGATATTACATTCTACCCCCCTTAAACAGAATTCGACCCCGAATTCTAACCACGCTTACGCCAAGAACTATAATCATCGCTAAAAATCTTACTAACATTGCTACGAACCTGCACAAACACACAAACTCGATCTTTGTATCGATCGATCTCTTCACTTTGACAATGAGCACATTTTTTTCCAGGACGCACAAAAATTCCATCGAAACCATAAGAGTCTTAATGCAACCAACTCAAAACCATCTTCCCTTAGAAGGGACTAATCCAAAATCAATGGATTTAACAAGAAAACTTTTCCACTTTTCAAGTAGGCAGATAGAAATAAATGCCATAAAAGACAAAAGCGAAACACTCGAATAACCGAATTAACCATCCCCTTTCTTTTTGCTTAACCGGAAAGATTCACACTTACTGATAAGAACCAACTCAAATTGAAATTGACATCAGTCATAAACACATAGTTCAAACAAGAACTAAGCGAATATCTCACTTTTCCCACAATTTTTCTTTTAAGAATTTAACTTTATCTTAAACCATAGGATCCCAAATCATCGCTTGACACATTAACTCAATTCTCTTAAATTGGCAACCTCAAAGCTATGTTCAACCAAACACAAAATCCACACTTATACAGGGAGACGCTTCCAATTCACAATATCACACTCTAGCTAACTTTTCTACCAACTGAATTACTTTGACAATACAATTTCCAACACAACTCAATAGGTTTCACCCACCATCACATCCCTTAATTCGTTAAGGATGAGCAATTTGAAATTCACATCACACACTCTCATATACTAGCCTCAAAGGATACTATCAATGATCATCCCACTACTCGGAATCCACTCTTATTCTACCATCTCTACACATAATCATTGGCATCCAAGGTTCTAACATGAGAATGCAAAGCCTAAAATCAACCTCGAAGTCTCCTACAATGAATTTCTGGTATGATTGATAGGAAATCTTCCAATTCATTTACTAAAATTTTACATAGCTCAACAATAATCGCAGTTCATTAATGTCAACATTCCTTACTAATCAAATAACCACCTAAGGCGATTCATGTTACCAATCTTAGACCTTCTCTAACCTACACCAATCAAATGCGACTACTTGTCCATAATATACCCACTCACAATATCCTAACCGATTGATCGAGATTCAAACATACTCAATCACTAACATCAATAAAAGAATATATAATTTCTTGACCAAGCTATCCTTAGTGATAATCTAACTCCCATAGAGTTACTCTCTGTGACCGAGACATACTTGACACTACTCAGCTATTCCTGCTATCCCATTGATTAGCACAACGCTTAGGTTTCTCCACACCTCTATTCTCATTAGACTTCACCATCAAAACTATTTTACACAATCTTACTAGGTATCCAATTGCGATACTTTAATAAATTTATCAAGAGTCCATACTTTCGATAATCCCCAAATTCCAACATGGACAAAGGTTATTGATCAAAACCAACTCACTTTCTACTGTTCTTCAAATAGCTTGGTTCCCAAAATCTCACCACTACCAAAAACTTGTCCACCATATTGCATTCTATAAGACTTTGGCAACACAAGATAGTTAATCCCTTTCTTAAAAGGAAGAAACAAACAAAAACTAATCTCAACGCACAAGAACAACGTTGCTCCTCGGAGTGAGCAAAATAACAAGGGAGATAGTCAAGTAATAACGAAATCGGAAAACAAAATACAAGTCTGTGATGAGGCACATGTCCACAAGAAGGAACTTTCAACCTCCAATACTTATGGTACACACTTTCTCGTTAACAAAGGAAGCAATTTTCTTTGATTACAACATTACGCCAACACAAACCGAAATACCCTTTAAAACTAAATCACATTAATCACTTAAGATCCAATAGAACTTTCTAACACACCGCTTTGCTCCACAAATTTTCAAATACACATAAATCGTGAACTCCAAAGATCACGAATGCAAAGCTCAAAATATTTCATTTGGGGTGATACCCGAAAGATGATCCAGTTACTCTCTTTCTATAAGAGTCAACAACACCCTCACAAGTCCCAATCCTTTGCAGTGGTCTTACTAATTTCAAGAATAACACACTCTTAACAAGAATCACCATATTCTACCCTTCCACTATAAAGCTCTCGAAACTCACCAAATTGTTCCATACTATTTTATCATCCCATCCTCAATTGTTGTATACCAAAATCTTATATTCTACTACAACAACGCGTTATATTAGAGAAAACTAATGCACGAATTAAAAGGTTATTCAACATCCTTTCATCAAAGACATACTTTTATCGATAATTCTACCATCATGTAAGCCTTGTTCATCCGTTAAATCCCATCAATTTATCTCTTAGTGATTCTCATCACCAGTTTATTAATAGATATTATTTGCTCCTAGCTATTACTTATAATCACTAAGTATCCACAAAAAGGTTACTCCAAAATTAGTACCCACTAAGACAATAATCTAACTTCTTTTGAACTTAACCATCCCAAAAGGTTGGATTAAACTGTTGAGACACGTTAATCCAATTTACCAAAGAGGTTCACCAAATGTATCACTCTTAGTCATCGACTCAACTTCAACAACGTTCTACACCTCTTATTAACTTTATTGATTACAACTAGGTATAACCATACTATTAATCACAGCTCCTCGAGAACTACTACAAGACATGTTCAAATTAATCACCTTCCTTTCAAGGATATTCGTTAGGATCGTTCATACACACACTGCAGATTTAACATGATAACCCGTATCATATCCATTAATTACTTTGGTTATAACCTCTCACTTAACCAAGACAAAACATCGCTAACGGGTTTAACATCTTCTTTTATAAAGAGAACCATCAATCTTCATCACTCAAAATACCCAAGAGAGATACATTGAGTCAAGCCTCCACGCCCAAAGGACTTGCAAAGGAAACTTTCATTAGGCAAAAACATCAACCGGATAAATGGGTCAAGCTCTCCAATGAGAAAGACAAAACTCCAGAATAAAGGTCAAACTTGACAAACAACCCAGTTCACCAACCGCAAGAATAACTCATCGGTTGGGAAAACAATGATTACTTTACGGGACAAATTAAGCCAATAGAAACATAATTCAAAGCAACCCTTCAACCGGAATGAACTAAAGCCCAAAGAAAAAACTCATAAATCACCACAAGATAGGAGTTGACCAACACAAATTTCAAAGGAGAGAACAACTCTTCTATATAAACTCACTATCAATGTATGAACTACGATCTCCAGTGTGGGCACTTCGCTAACACTATACCACGATCGGTGGTGTAACCTGGTATAGCCCAGGACCACAACCACTACCTCCACCTCTCAACATGGGTTACCCCCACACAATAACCATAGTATTATACTATAGATAAATCAGATCATCTCAAAACAGGAATCATTAATACAACTCAACAGAAGCGTAAATGCAATGCTTGACCCATCCCATCCTACTGTGCACCAGTGTGTCAGGTTTATAAGTTCATTAACCATTACAAACTTTTAGCAATTTTAAGTTGCCTAAGTTGTAAATCCAATCACCACGGACCTACAACTGGCTCGATACCAATCAGAACACCCACCACATGAGTCTGGAATGCTACTAAACCAACACAATAACATTTTTAATATTGAAACAAATCTCTAAAATCTGACAGAACCTCTTTTGTTTAGTTACTAAACTAGAGGTCCCAACATTTAAATATAACATAATTAGTTAATCCAACCTCCAGCATAAACATGAGGTAGCCAAAACTATGCTAATCATCACTACAAACTTCAATAGCATGCTAAACAACTAAAACATAAACAGAATGACAATCATAATCCTCTAATCAACTCTATTGCAAATTATAGCATACACATTGAGTAATCATAAGAAATCCTTCATGCAATTACTCAACTACTAATTTATCAATCTATCAGTCCAAATGTGAGTAGTTCGTGCCATTGTGCAACCACTTCTATTCCCTCCCATGCATGCCGTTCTTGTAAAGGGGGTACCTAAAAACACAACAACAGCAAGAGTGAGTCCAAAGACCCAGCAAGTACATTAAATGGCAATAAAAACATAGACTACTGTAATCATCAACATCCATATACCATCTCAAATAAAAACATGTCATATACTCATGCGATGCAAGATGCTCAGGTGCACTTTCTCTTTCTCTTTAACTTTTGCATTTTACCGGTAATGCGAAGTATGCAACCGTCGCTGCATACCCATGCCTGTGCCTTCTGGCACAGGGACCAAAAGCCTATACACCACCTGTATAGGGACCTTTGCCCATCACTTTAATGATGGGGACCTCTTATATTCATAGCCCACATTCCACGAATGTGGGGACCTCAAGCCCGTCATCTACATGACGGGGACCTCAACTGTATGTGCTTGGTCACCACGTGACGAGCACTGTGCTCTCAACATGCATATGCACCATGATAACATATGTATAAGCAGGAATACATCATATTCTCATTATCATGTAAGCAATAACATCATGCGGTAAAACCATTTAACCATAACTAACAGTCATCAAGATAAAACAGTAATTCATCTCATTAGCAGGCAAGCAAGGCTATACTGTCGAAATACATCACAATCCCATCTTGCAAGCTTACATATATATTAGCCCAAATACTTGCAACCCAGATCATTCCTCATAATCATTTCATCAAATAAATTCTTCAAAGTTGTGCATACTTGGTCCTCACAAGACCAGGTCTCCACATGATATCAATATGCACATGTACCAATACTATTCATCATCAAAGTACCAAAGCGTGCGACATTTATGGATAATGCAAAGCCATACTTTGAACATTCACCATTCTTGTTATGCACGCTTGTTCACAGCCATACGACACTAACATGCATCAATACGCATTCATATCCAAGCAAATCACAACAAAATACAAGCGATGCACTTGCCTCAACCGTGCGAGAATGGTGGGCGCGAAGAGTGTGCTGCCCTGGAACCACGCTCCCACCTGAACATAAAGGCATCCCAATCTAATACCAACACGCTAGACCAAGAGCATAAATAATAACACAACAAAACTCGCTAACTCTCAAGTGTTAACAAAACCCCAATTTCTAGCGATCGTTTTGGTGCTTATGAAACAGACCAAATTCTAAAATACATAACTTCCTGCTCAGAGTCCAATTGAGATGCTCTTAGACTTTCTAAAAGGTAATTGAATTACCTAAATAAACCTAGTTGGGGAGCCCTCTTGATTCTGCCCTTAACTTCCCTATCAAACCAAACATCGGACGTGAAATTCTCGTCGGGTTCTCGGGACAAGACGCTTAAACCACCATAACTTTTGCTAAAAAGTCCAAATCTCGTGTTCTTTATCTCTATGAAAAGGTGCAGAAATTACCCACATTTTTCGTTATTCGAGATCCTGATTCTCCATTTAAATGGCAGTTTTAACCAAATTACCACAGATCGCCGAAACCGAGCAGAACCACAGGACAGCTACACTAGAAAATTCATATCTCACAGACCGTTAATCGGATTTGGGTGATCTTGGTGGTCACTGAAAGCTAAGAACATAATCTACGTTTCTCTAGGAGACGAGATCCTCTGATTCGGCCTCTAAGGTAGCGAAAACAGCCACGCAACCGACTGGACAGAACGCGATCTAATCGCAGCAGGGTTTCGATCCAATAAACGTAATCAATTTCGCATCTACTCTTAACCAAACCTCAAGAAACAGCGGGTGTTACCCTCGTAGAACCCCAGGAAGACGCTGAGCACAACCCCACGAAGTGGATCTCCTTCTTCGTGGATCTCCTTCTTCTCTTCTCCCTTTTCTTCTCCCTTCTCTTCTTTCCCCTTCTTCTTCCTCCTTGGCCGACTACATTGAAGCTTTCCCTTTTTCTTTGGCCAGCAGCAAAGGGGTGGAGGGGAGGTGAGGAGGTGCGCAAGGGGGTGGAGGGAGGGTGAGGAGGTGCGGCCCAAAGGGTGGAGGAGAGGGAGTAGGGCGGCTAGGGTTTGGGGGAGGGGTGGCGCCTCTCCCCTTGCTGGCCGGCCAGCCACATGGGCCAAGGCCCGGGGCCAGTTGCCATACAAACGCGGAAAACCCCCTCTTATTTTCTGATTTGGTGATTTGCTAAAAGAAACACTCTCCCGATTCAATTTATTCTCTCCCGATTAATTAAATCTCTCTCGGCGATTCGCTTATCTCACTTTCGGGATATTACACATCCTATGGCACTTTTGCTTCCGCTGTTTACTTAGTCTTTTATAAGACATTCGGCCGGTCGGCCCCTCTTTTGTAATAACTTATATTATGTATGTCTTTTAGTAGACTTGTTATAATGTGATGTATGGAATTGGTGCATGATTTTGTAATGATGTATATGTGCTGTAATTCTGGGAAGCACATGTCCATCGAGACACGATGTATTTTGTTTGTGATGCTTGAGCCAATGGAAGGCGAAGTATTACAAGCTAAATAAACCGGGGTCTCACATGAACCGTCTGTGATATTAGCTTATCACAAACGAATAAAACAGATGGTTTGTATTAAAAACCATCTATGATAACCCGCCCACCGATCTGAGCTCTCACCATGTCATCCATCCGCGGCATCTTCCCCACGATCGCCATCTCGCTCGTTCATTCCTCAATATCGAACGGCAGGCACCACCCTCCAAACAACCCTCCGCCTTCCCACCCTCCTGCCCCTTCTTCTTCCTCCCCTCCCCACCCTCTTGTCTCATCCCCGCCTATTCTTCCCTACCGTCGATTATCCTAGAGGCACTAGGGCAAGCTCCCATCCTCGCCTCTCATCCCATCCCATGGTGCTGCGGCAAGCTCAGCATGGAGGCTAGTCTCCACTCCCCAAGCCCACGCGCCTCAGTCGTGTCTCCATCTAGGGCCAACCTTGCCACATCTAGATTGACGCCTAAGACCCTGGTGAGCTCATTGCTCTCATTAATCTCTCTATTCCCCTTTCTCATTGGTTTGATTTCTTTTCTACTGTTCCTAGGGGTTTGGAACGTGTTCCCTTGCCGTGCTCCTGCTCTTCCCGTCAGCCTTTAAGTAGGGGAGAGGTGGTGGTTCGAGTGGAGCTAGGAGGCCGGCGAGTGGGGAACTGACGTTGCATAATGCAATGCACACCATGCCGGTGGCGTTTAGGGTGCAACCGGTGGTAAGGGGGCGCTTCATGGTGTGACCGCACCATTTTTTTGTCCTGCATATATCCTTCATAGACGTTCATAGCAAAAACCGTTTGTGGTAGTCGACCATCATAGACGATTTTTGTTACAAATCGTCTGTGATAATTGACTATCATAGACGGTTCTGAGTTACGAACTGTCTATGATAAGGGTTATCACAGACGGTTGAAAAATCGTCTGTAATAACCTCAGGTTATTATTGACTCATAAAGACAGACGGTTCAGGAAATCGACTATGACGATGTTTCCGATCGCCGAAGCGGCGAGGCGATTGCGATCAGTCGGCCCGAGGCGATCGCGTTCTCACCCGACGACTTTAGGCTATTTTTTAAGAAATAATTTAAATAAAATTTGCTTTAATTTTAGAAAATTAAATGGTTAGAAGAGTTATTTGTAAATAATTGTTAGTGGTAAAACAAATGAAGTTTACTGACTGTAATTGTTTGTAAATAAATCATGTTTTAATCATTTTACATGGATGCTCACCCTTTTAAGTTTTACATGGGTACCGATCCAAGCACAACACGCCCGGTCGAGTCAGATCGGGCCGGCCTGACTACAATGTCAGACTATGTCGTGCCTGGGCCACGCCAACTGCTCCTTACCGTGGGCCACCATAGCCCATTTGAACACCTCTACTTTTGATTTTAAAAAACTGGCCTTTGCATGCGGACTTAAAAATATCACAATGCGCGCGTTCTTGCTAACCTAGGAGATGCACAGGCAGGTGTGGTGACAACTCCCAGCTTGACAGGTGTTTTCTAGGTTGCTCCTAAATGACTGGTTTGCAGCAGAGACGTAGCGATGCAGGGGATATGTTTTTGTCGAGTTCTCGCCGCTTTTCCTCACGTTTTACGCAAATTATGACGAGTGGCTGAGTGCGACAACGTAGGTGGCGTTTGTCGTATTTGCCCAAGAGTCGGTGGACACTGTTATCATGCATGTACATATTAATTATGCATCCGGTTTTTGCGGCGTGAGCTCAAATTCTTGATAAGCCTCAGTACACTGGTAAGTGGACGAGCGTTGTCAGATCCTCAGCTGCTAAGAGTTTCCCAAGGGAAATGTTATTGCATCTTCCCATCTGTTGGAACGCTGGAATTTCGCAAAGTGCCAAGAAATTCCACTCATATTTCTTAGGAATTTCACTTGAAACCGTTTGATTTACTCAAGAATCTGAAAAAACAAATCTTGCATTCCAAACAGGTCTAAGTTTGATCCCAATTGTTACACCAATATAATGCCGTATTTGCATTGCTTGATAGACCCAAGGTATAGTTCGTCTACGACCATAAAGTTTCGCGAGAAGTTTGAGGATCAAAGCTATGTTCTGCATCCTTTAGATCGATAACTCCAAAATCCCAATTGAGGGTAAATCATTCTTTGTTTTACTGTCTACTTCACATTTGACTATTTCTTTTTTTTTATAATGAAATCACTCAATTTTTTTCCTCCGTTGGATTATCCTCTAGTGGTACTCACGCCGATCACATATGCTTCCACACACGCACCCTCCTCAAAATTGCACAGTTCAATTCCCAACTGTAGTAGCCACTGCACAAAAAACCCTCCCGTGCGCCACATCCAGCTGCCACCCCGATGCCGGTGAGGCCAGTTGTCAAGTCGTCATCTCTGCCGCCATTGTTGCCACCTCCAACGTGGCTACCGGCGCCCCCATCTTCGTCCATTACTGCCCCACTGCCACTTGTCCCATTCCATATCTTCGCAACTTGCCGCACGATTCACCGTGGTACTATTTCCCAAGACCCCCTAACTTGCCACTCTCGCTCTTGACTCTGGCATGTACTGCCCACAGCCCGCTACCAAGCCCACGGCTGACGTTGCCTCATTGCCTATGCTGCCCACCCTAGCCGGACACAAACCAGGCGAACCCCAACCCTAATGAAGCTCACTGGAGCATCACCGAGACAGTGACAGAGGTGGGCAATGCAAGAATCATGATACATGTCTAAGGTGAGAAATTCGATTGATTTTCAAAAAAGAAGCATTCAACGTATTTCCAACATGTCTAGCCTTTGTTAGGCTTGCAATTAAATATTAACGTGGGAGCGGTCCAATCTTCACAACGTATGATGTGCGATGCAAGGATAGCTAGCTCAAAGAGCAAGAGGCACCTGACAGATGCAATCAAATCAACAGAACCCGGCCAACAACACTCAAGGGTAACTAGCTGCTAATAGACAAGATAGCAATGCAACCCAACGATTATTGAGGCCAACCACTGCTAATGCAATGACCCACGACAAGCGAATCAACAAGCATTCGCCGAGCCACAGTCTAAGCTTTCAATCCACATGGCCACACATGTAGTTGGCACACGAATCGGTTGCCCTAAAAGGACCACTTCTGTAAACTCACAAGGAAAACATGAGCAAAACGGTAGACTTCTCTCCAACTTATCTAAAGTCCCCAAAGGATTACTGTACATAGCTATTTATACTACAAATAACCCTCCTAGTTAGGTAACTTTTGCTACACACTTCCACATGCTACACCGTTTGTTGCATATAAAAATAGACTTCTTAAGCTTTGAAACGGTGTATCCCGTGCTTGCCGAATATTCCCAGATTTAAATCATTTTGGTACGGAACTTCGTACACATAACTTAAAATGACATGATTCACTTGTTTACCTCCTTTGGGTGCACCCCTGCCTCTCCCTCAAGAGGTTTTTTTTACTTAATCTATTTTTAAATAATATTTTAAACTTAAACCATCGCTAACTTTATTTTCAATTCTGACCTCTTTGGTTATTGTAACATCCCAATTTTCTGAGCTTAAAAATCTTTTAAATAATTAGTAGGAAGAAAATTCACCATTTGGATTTTATTTGTTTTTAATTCAAAAGCTTCATATTGGACTTTGCAATCAAAAACATTTAATGTGAATAATCCCAACATGAACAATAGCCAAAACTATTTTATTTGGGTTCTATGTGCTCAGATATATTTTCTAGATTTTCTAGAATTTTTAGAGTTCATTTGCTATTTTCTATTGCTTATTTGAATTTACGGTATTTTCTAAATTAGAAAATCTATTAAAATCTCAGAAATAATGTAGTCGAATTTCCGCCTCGGCCCATTTTCCCCGCCCGCCCAAAATCCATGACCAACTCCACCTCCCGCTCCCGCGCGTGTCGGTCCCACGCGTCGGCCGCGATCGTCGCGCGCCACACGAGTTCGCGGCGCGCCAGCGACTTGTGGGCCTCGAGCCGCCTTGTTCATCGTCTTCCTCACGGACTCTAGAGTCGGTGTCCGGCCGAGTTGTGCCGCCGTGCGCTCGCGAACTCGTCGCTCCGGGCACTATTTAACACCGCGACCGCGTCACGAGATCGCCCTACACGCGCGCCTTTTCCCCAAGACCGGGAACCTAGGCGCGCCTTTTCTTGAATCGGAGCTTTTGCCTAGCGCGCGCTTGATTTTTGGCGATTTGGTCGCCGCGTTGAGCTCGGTCCTCGTCGAGCACCCTCCGAGTTCGCCACGTCAAGCTCCGTCAGTGCGCACCTATCATCGTCGGGAGCTCCGTGCGTCGCGCGCCGTAGAAGTCCCATCTGCCGCGCGCCCGACTTGCGCCGCCGTGTTCGCGCGCCGCCGATGACCATTGGGTCCGCGTTTAGCCCTTAAGCCGCTGGTCCTTGCAATCTGTTGGGTTCGCTCAAAACCCCACGGAGGTCCGCCGTCGTCTCCTTGTCCAGCCAAGTCGCGCGCCGTCACCCTCGTTGAAGCGAAGCCCTTGACACCACCCTTCACCGCGCCGGGCCGTTGGATGTGATCGCTGGGCACCCGACATACTCTTGGTGACCTTGTTGCCCCAGTCACCGCCGTTCGCCTGCGTCGGGTTGAAGTCGTCTCGCCGTAGATCCTGCGGTAGTGGCATGCCGGCTCGGCCGCCACCTCATCCTCGTGTCTCAGTGTGCGCCGCGTGGTGCGACAAGTCGGCGCCTCGTGGCGATCCAACCCGACCAGAGCGAACCTCAGTGAACCTAGTCAGCGTGAGCCTAGCCTGCGACATGTGGGTCGCACATGTCGAGAGATTTCTTTATTTATCTTTTCCGAAATCACGAGTGGCGCGACATTGCGCAATAATCCGATTTTTCTTTTAAAGAATAATTCGGAAATTCCAGAAATTCCAATTTAGGGTTTCTTTTAGATTTCAAACTTCGAGAGCTCATAACTTTTGCATCCTAACTCCGATTGAGCCCATTCAAATTTCTAAATTTATCTCAATTCAAGCCCTATTTATCTGAGGTTTTTATTTAATTTTTGGAGAGTGTTTTGACTCTGTTATTTATTTGTTTTGGTTGTTTTTGTTTCGTTTGTGAGTAGACGTCGATTCGTCGGGAAATTTTGGAGAAGAAGGAGCACCTCAAGATCAAGACCAGTACATAGACCTTTTCCAAGGCAAGTCATACCTTTGATCATCTTGAACCCAGTTTTCAAATTACTTTGTGTTAAAATATTGCATTCTATTTTAAGTATTTATTTAAATGCTTTGGGCATAGTTATTATCCAAATTTGTTATCACCCCTTGCCATTGTATGCCATAATTCCTTGTCACCCTAGATTGGTTATTAGTTGGTAATATTATAGCACCAACGTGGGTTGGTTAGATCGAGTACAATTGCTTAGCCATGCTACGAATCATCATCTCATGTAGTCGCAAATATTAAATATGACTAAGTGTCTATGGAACTTTGTGTAAAGCGTGTGCTATGTGTTATTACTTCGTGATGGCATGTGTTGCACTAAAACCAAGCCAGGTGGTAAAGGATTTGGGTAGGGCAAGTGGTGGGGTGTGTGACATGGTGGACTTTGTGATGGGAATGATAATCTCTGTGGTTTAGTTAGAACATGGAAGTCTTGCCTTGGTCAATTAAGGACTTAACTTTGTGCGCCATTGAACTGGGCCTTCTGATGCGACCACATGCACAGTATGGGGCGGGCCTAACTTAGTAAGTTATGGATTCTCGGCATTGATGTTCGGGTGGTAGGTTAGGCTTTGTGATAGGGTGGAGGTGTGACTACTTGGTGGTTGCATCACGGGAGGATTAGTCGTCCACGTCCAGCGGTGTGTGTTATGCATGGGCTTTGTGATATGTATAACGGTTTGTAAGCACATCGAGTGTCAATGTTTGAGATGAAGTTTCGAACTGTTTTGTTATGATTGGTGCTAGCTACTTGGTTATATCGTGTGGGTAAAGTGTACAACCTCTGCAGTGTTAAACAAACTATTCGAATAGCCGTCATGGTCATGGACATGCTCGGTGCTTTCACACAAGGGTAGTTTTCATAAAATATTGGGATGGGAGTGTGTGACCTCAATCATATGGCTATGTGCAAAATAACTGTTTAGCTTTGTGTCTTTGTGAAAACAAGCATTAAAGTATTATTGTCTATTTGTTTTGAATTGTGCTTTTAATCTATTACTCGTATTCAATTGCAAATGTTGCATTTCTGCAAAATAACCACGGAAGCCATTTTCTTTGGAACAAGCTTGCATCTATAATTTGCATTCTGTGGTATGATTTGCGAGTACGGTTGTGTACTCACGCTTGTTGTAAAACTTGCGCCCAAACCTACAGAAGAGGAGGAGTCTACGCCTGCTTTCGAGGAAGAGTTCGTTGAAGGCTGATCGTTGGTTAAGGTCTGGATCCCAATTGGTTGCCTGTGGTGAATTGATGGGATCTACGCTGGAGTTATTTCCGTTCATTGCGGTTTATTCTCTGGTAGCCTGCGTGGCGTAATAAGTGTAAACTTCGGCCGTAAGGTCAAAACCCGTATTTATTATTCAAACTAATCGTTTACTTTATTTATCGCTTGTGTGGATTGATATTTACCGATGTTAATCCTGTGTGCACTAGCGTGATCCTGGACTAGTGCAGCATACACAGAGGGTTCCCGAATCGTAATTTTGGGTCCCGACAGGGGTGGTATCAAAGCCATACTGACTGTAGGTCTTGACTTTAGTTAGATTGGCCATCTTTAGAGTGTCCAAATTATTTTCTAAAGCAAAAGTTAACTTGCAAGATTAATTAATTGCTTAACTCCCCTCATGTCTCTCTCGACTCAACTATTGCTATAATCTTTTCTCTCCTGTTTGTTTTAAGCTGCCCTTACCCTCTTAAATGCTGTCTTGGCGGATGCCTGCAAATCTTGAGCTATGGTGGCGCACGGAGGATACACCGCCGAGCTATGGAAGCTATTGCAGGTTCTCGGAGGCTTTGACCGTCCTTTGTACATCGGCAACAACTGGATGGTGAATGGACAGAACCGTGGAGTGATCTGTCGCCTGACGATCTACGCCAGGAGGAACGACAAGGCAAGCCAACCCTCGCACGTCTCCGTGAGGAAGATCACTTGGCTGGAAGGCATCCAGGAGTCGTCGCGTTTGGCCATGCTATGCATCTGCAACATCTATGCACGGGAGCTTCAAGACACCGTCTTCCGTTACCACCCCAGAGCTGCTGCCGTGGATCTACCAGCACGCTACCCGTCTACTGATGGAGAGAGCAAAGCCACGGTGGTGCATCTTGCACAGTTTGTTGCAGCTCAGAGTGAAGCTTTGGAGAGGACTATCACAGAGCTGGATCATGTCTACGAGGCTTTACGGGAAGCTGAGGATACGATCGCCAATGACGGGAGTTTATTGAAGTTCTAGACCCGAAGGAGAAGAAGATCCGAAGAAGAACCGAGAAGAAGACCTGAAGAAGATCTGAGAAGACCAGAGGAAGGCCGGTCGAGCGAAGAAGATCGAGCGGAGGAACCGGTGAGCGGTTGCACGGGGCGCTTGTTCTGATCGCCGATTCGAGGGCATCGAATCAGTTTGCCAAGATGCCGGCTCACTTCCAAGTCTACAGCCGTCAAGAGCGTCGCCGCGGTTGTGGAGGTTTCCTCGAGTAGTTGGTCTTAGTTTCAGTTTTGTTGGCTTAGCCAGTTTCAGTTTAGTGAGTCGCCCTTTAGGCGGTAGCTTGTGTGCTTAGGTCGTTGTTTCTTTTGTGTGCGATTATGAGCTGCAGAGGCCCTTAGGCATTTGTTGCAGCCATGCTAAGACCCTAAGTAATAAAGGTATTTCGTTTGAGTTTCTTGAGCTATGTTTTGTTGGGTTTAACCTACCCCTGCTAGTTCTTAACTTATCTTGTGCTTTCTACCTTATCTAACCCATGGAGCTTGCGGATGGTTCGAGACTCGTCGACTACGCCAAGTGGTTCGGTACCCGACACCGGGAGGCGGTGAGCAATAAGCTGTGAGGGCATTTCCGCCACAAGCACCCCAGATTGACTTGCAAAACTTTGGAGCTTTCATGGCAGCACAGACCCAGCTCATGAACACCATGATGAATCAGATGCAAGCCATGCACAACCAGAACAACAACAACAACAATCATCAGCATGGAGCCCCAGCTACTCAAGGTCATCATGGACCGTCCAAACTCGCAGAATTTATGAGGACTCGTCCACCAATATTTTCCGGACACGTCTCTCCAGTGGAAGCGGATGATTGGCTCGAGTTATCGAAAGGAAGGCTGCGATCACCCGGTCTGGCGATCATGAAAGGTTACGTATGCCACTCACGGATGGAAGGCACATTGGCGAATGGTGGGAGAACTTCGTGCTTGCGCGCATGAAGCGCCACGAGGATATCACACGGGAGGAATTTTACGCGGCATTCGCGATATCACGTGCAGAAGGCATTATCGATCACGAAGAAGGATGAGTTCCGCTCTCAATCAAGGAGCTATGTCGATTGTCGATTACCTCAACAAGTTCTCTCGGCTAGCTCGCTATGCGATGAAGATGTAGCTACGAGATAAGGCTCGCGAGTCGCTTTTGAAGAGTGAACAACTGGTACAAGTCGATCTAATTGCCCATACTTTCACGATTTCGAGTGGTCAATAAAGCCTTTGTTCTAGAGGACAAGCGCAGGAGCTAGAGGATAGCAGTAGCGCGGATGGCTCGGCAGGGAACCATCGGTCTAGAGAGCAAAACGGTGCAATACAGTTCAAGCGAGTTTCCACCTAGACTTCGTTGAGCACTGCACCAACCCGGCACCCGTTGGTGTCGAACTTCCGCAATCCTACACTGTCAACCCCAATCCGAGAAGCAACGGCGAATGCCGAAGCTCTGTTACACCTGCCGTCGGCCGGGACATTTTGCCAACGGTGCGCAAGAGGAACAATCACTCGATGCGTTTCAATCTTGCAGCTCGCCATCAAAGCGCCCGGCACTGAGCGGTAATCAAGGGCTGCACATGTCACCGGTCAAGCGGAGGAGCACGCGATCGGTGATCGAGGCGTGTCAACCACGTCACTCTGGAAGGAGCCGAGGAAGCACCATACGTTGTCTTGGGTAAGTTTACGTTAACTCGGCACTGCATCGGTTTTGTTTGATTACGGGCTTCGCGTTCGTTTGTTTCGGAATGTTTGCAACCAAGAATAAATTGGAAGTTATACAACTTAAGCATACTCTGTCGAGTCCGATCGCTGAAGCGAGCTAAATACTAGGTGGGATGTTTAGGGTTAAGTTACTCATAGGTGAGTTGAGTTTCTAGCCAACCTAATCGTCCTAGACACGGACCTTAGATGTCATTCTTGGCATAGATTGGTTATCCAAGCACAAAGCCGTCTTTGGATTGTGGCGAAGAGCCGTGCGATCGAGGGCGCCAAAGGAAATAAGGTAGAGTTTCTAGCCACCTCGGTTCGTGATGGACATTTGCTAGTAAGCGGCTTGAAGACCCTTTCCTTAGAAGAAGTACCGGTTGTCGGTGAATACCGGATGTGTTTCGGAAGAATTACGGGAATGCCACGGATCGTGACATTGAGTTCGTCATCGACCTAGTGCCGAGAACAGCACCAATTTCAAAGAGACCGTATCGGATGCGGTAGATGAAGCTGGTAGAGATGAAGAAGCGGATAGAAGAACTTCTTGAGAAAGGTTTCGTGAGACCTAGTTCATCGCCATGGGGAGCACGGTATTGTTTGTCAGAAGAAAGATGGAAGTATGAGGATGTGTATTGATTACCGTTCTCTCAGCGAGGTTACCATCAGAATAAGTACCCACTACCGGATAGATGATCCATTTGATCGGATGAAAGGAGTGGAGTGTTCTCAAAGATCGACTGCGATCGAGTTACCATCGATTGAAGATTTGTCCTAAGGATATACAGAAAGCTGCTTTCTCAACACGGTATGGACATTATGAGTTCTTAGTCATGTCCTTTGGTCTGACTAATGCCCCTGCATACTTCATGAACATGATGAATAAAGTATTCATGGAATATTTGAACAAGTTCGTAGTTGTGTTCATTGATGATATTCTAGTGTACTCCAAGTCGGAGGAAGAACACGCCGAACATTTAAGGATAATCTTGGAAAAACTCAGAGAGCATCAGTTGTATGTCAAGTTCAGTAAGTGTGATTTTTGGAAGAAGGAAGTGGATTTCCTTGGCCATGTGATGACAACCGAGGGAGTAGCAGTTGACCCCGGTAAAGTTAAAGCAGTGCTACATTGGGAGCAGCCCAAAACTGTAACTCAGATTCGCAGTTTCTTGGGAATGGCAGGTTATTACCGCCGTTTCATCGAAGGATTCTCATCGATTGCTAAGCCTCTTACGCAATTATTGAAGAAAGAGAAAAAGTTCACTTGGACTCCCGCCTGTGAAGGAAGTTTTCAAGAATTGAACAAGCATTTGACTTCAGCCCCAGTGTTGATTTTCCCAGATATTCGCAAGGATTTCGATATCTATTGTGATGCTTCGCGCCAAGGATTAGGATGCGTCCTGATGCAAGAAGGAAGAGCCGTCGCCTATGCATCAAGGCAATTGAGACCTCACGAAGAGAATTACCCTACTCATGATCTAGAATTATTTTAGTGGTGCATGCTTTAAAGATTTGGCGACATTACGATCGGTAATTCTTTGTGAAGTCTACACAGATCATAAGAGTCTAAAGTATATCTTCACCCGATCGATTTGAATATGAGGCGAGAGAAGATGGTTAGAAGCGATCAAAGATTATAATCTTGGAATCCACTACCATCCGGGAAAGCCAACGTAGTTGCGGATGCTCTAAGTCGTAGAGTTCTTGCAATGCTTTGGAAGTAAAGGAAAGTTGCCCAGAACTTTATGAAGAATTTCAAAAGCTAAAGCTAGAGAGTTATATCAGAAGGATTTGTATCCAATTTGGAAATCTGAGTCTACTGGAGAAGCAAATTCGTGAAGCACAACCAAAGGATCTGTGTTGTCGGACATCAAGGTCAAAATGGCGAATGAAAATTCAAAGATTTCACCAAGGATGATCAAGACATACTCGGATTAACAGTCGTATCTGTGTACCGGATATCGATGGTGCGAGACGATTAATCTTAAAGAAGCCCATGACTCAAAGTATTCGATTCACCTGGAAGTACCAAGATGTACGGGATATTAAGGCCAAATTTTGGTGGCCAAATTTGAGCGCGAAATCGCGAGGTTCGTCGCCTTGTGCGACATCTATCGTAAAGTAAAGCGAGAACACGAGGCCGCGGGTTTCTTTGCAACGGTGAAGATTCGAGAATGGAAGTGGGAAGAGATCGGAATGGATTTTATCACGGTTTACCCAAGACCCAATCAGATTCTGATTCGATCTGGGTAATAGTCAATCGTTTGACTAAGGTCGCCCATTTCTGCCGATCAAAACCACGTACTCGGAGATCGTCTCGCGAATTGTACATGGCTAAATTGTCGGTTTACAGTGTGCCCAAGAAGATAATATCGAGATCGGGATCGCGATTCACCTCGTTTTGGCGAGTTTGCATGAAGCATTGGGTACCCATCCCGAATTTGATCTGCGTATCACCCACGAGCGGATCGGCGGTGAAAGAGTCATCGAATATTGGAAGATATCTTTGAGCTTGCGCTCTAGCAAATGCTACCCGTTAGGATAAAAGTTTACCGTATCACGAAATTTTCGTACAACACGATTATCAAGCTAGCTGCGAGATGTCACCGTTTGAAGCCTTGTATGGCGTGTACTGTCGAACCGTTGAATTGGTGAAGCAATTTGAGCGATCGATGTCGGGCGGACATCATTCAAGCGAGAAGAGCAAGTGTCCATGATCAGAGAAAGATTGAAGATAGCTCTGTCGGCGAGAAGAGCTATCACGGATAATCGTCGTCGTGACCTCGATTTTGAACCCAAGGATTTCGTTTATCTTGAGTTACCCGCTCGGAGGTGTCAAAGGTTTCATGCCAAAGGAAGCTTGCCCGAGGTATGTTAGTCCGTTCAAGATTTTGGGCGCCGTGGAGAGTTGCTTACGATTGGAGCTACGCGATCGTTAGCGAGTACATGATGTCTTTCATGTCTCATGATTAAAAGTGCCTTCGTGTGCGGAAGAGCAAGCCCGTTGGAATCAATTGGGTTGAAAGAGGATCTTACCTACAAGGAAGCGACGTTAAGATTTTGGATGTCGCAGAGCGCCTCACGAAGCAAGGCTGTTTGTTTTGCAAGGTCTAGTGGAGCAACCACTCGGAAGCGAAACAGCGTGGGAGCGTGAAGAAGAGGTGGCAGAGATTCCTAGCCTTTTCTCTAGCTTCTTTGAATCTCGGGTGAGATTCCTTTAAGGGGAGGTTTGTAACATCCCAATTTTACGAGCTTAAAATCTTTTAAATAATTAGTAGGAAGAAAATTCACCATTTGGATTTTATTTGTTTTTAATTCAAAAGCTTAATATTGGACTTTGCAATAAAAAACATTTAATGTGAATAATCCCAACATGAACAATAGCCAAAACTATTTTATTTGGGTTCTATGTGCTCAGATATATTTTCTAGATTTCTCTAGAATTTTTCTGAGTTCATTTGCTATTTTCTATTGCTTATTTCAATTTCTGGTATTTTCTAAATTAGAAAATCTATTAAAATCTCAGAAATAATGCGGGCGAATTTCCGCCTCGGCCCATTTCCGCCGCTCCGGCCCAAAATCCATGACCCATCTCCACCTCCGCTCCCGCGCGTGTCGGTCCCACTCGTCGTGCGATCGTGCCGTCTGCGCCACGAGTTCGCGAGCGCGCCATTGACTTGTGGGCCTCGGCCGCCTTGTTCATCGTCTTCCTCACGGACTCTAGAGTCCGTGTCCGGCGGGTTGTCTGCCGTGCCGCTCGCGAACTCGTCGCTCCGGGCACTATTTAACGCCGCGACGCGTCCACGAGATCGCCCTACACCCCGCCTTTTCCCCAAGACCGGGAACCCTAGGCGCCGCCTTTTCTTGAATCGGAGCTTTTGCCCTAGGGCGCGCGGATTTTCGGCGATTTGGTCGTGACGTTGAGCTCGGTCCTCGTCGACCACCCTCCGAGTTACGCCACGTCAAGCTCGTGCAGTGCGCACCTATCATCGTCGGGGAGCTCCGTAGCGTCGCGCCGTAGAAGTCCCATCTGCTGCGCGCTAGCTTGCCACCGCCGTGTTCAGTGCGCGCCGATGACCATTGGGTCCGCGTTTAGCCCTTAAGCCGCTGGTCCTTGCGATCTGTTGGGTTCGCTCAAACCCCACCGGAGGTCCGCCGTCGTCGCCCGTCAGCGGAGTCGCCGCCGTCACCCTCGTCGCCGGCGAAGCCCTTGCCGCCACCCTTCACGCGCCGGGCGTTGGATGTGATCGCTGGGCACCGACGTACTCACCGGTGACCTTGTTGCCCGCGGTCACCGTAGTTCGCCTCGTCGGAGTTGAAGTCGTCGGCGTAGATCCTGCCGCCGTGGCATGCCGGCTCGGCCGCCACCTCATCCTCGTGTCTCGTATGCATCCGCGTGGTGCGACAAGTCGCGCCTACGTGGCGATCCAACCCGACCAGGCGAACCTCAGTGAACCTAGTCGCGTGAGCCTGGCCTCGACATGTGGGTCCACATGTCGGAGAGATTTCTTTATTTATCTTTTTCCGAAATCACGAGTGGCGCTGAGCATTGCGCAATAATCCGATTTTTCTTTTAAATAATAATTCGGAAATTCCAGAAATTCCAATTTAGGGTTTCTTTTAGATTTCAAACTTCCAGAGCTCATAACTTTTGCATCCTAACTCCGATTGAGCCCATTCAAATTTCTAAATTTGTCTAAATTCAAGCCCTATTTATCTGAGGTTTTTATTTAATTTTTGGAGTTTGTTTTGACTCTGTTATTTATTTGTTTTGGTTGTTTTTGTTTCGTTTGCGAGTAGACGTTGATTCGTCGGGAAATTTTGGAGAAGAAGGAGTACCTCAAGATCAAGACCAGTACATAGACCTTTTCCAAGGCAAGTCATACCTTTGATCATCTTGAACCCAGTTTTCAAATTACTTTGTGTTAAAATATTGCAATCTATTTTAAGTATTTATTTAAATGCTTTGGGCATAGTTATTATCCAAATTTGTTATCACCCCTTGCCATTGTATGCCATAATTCCTTGTCACCCTAGATTGGTTATTAGTTGGTAATATTATAGCACCAACGTGGGTTGGTTAGATGCGAGTACAATTGCTTAGCCATGCTACGAATCATCATCTCATGTGTGTCATAAATATTAAATATGACTAAGTGTCTATGGAACTTTGTGTAAGCTGTGTGCTATGTGTTATTACTTCGTGATGGCATGTGTTGCACTAAAACCAAGCTGGTGGTAAAGGATTTGGAGTGGGGCAAGTGGTGGGGAGTGTGTGACATGGTGGACTTTGTGGTGGGAATGATAATCTTTGTGGTTTAGTTAGAACATGGAAGTCTTGCCTTGGTTAATTAAGGACTTAGCTTTGTGTGCCATTGAGCTGGGCCTTATAGTACGACCACATGCCTAGTATGGGACGGGCCTAACTTAGTAAGTTATGGATTCTCGGCATTGATGTTCGGTGGTAGGTTAGGCTTTGTGATAGGGTGGAGGTGTGACTACTTGGTGGTTGCATCACGGGAGGATTCGTCGTCCTGTCCCAGCGGTGTGTGTTATGCATGGGCTTTGTGATATGTATAACGGTTTGTAAGCACATCAGGAGTGTCAATGTTTGAGATGAAGTTTCTGAACTGTTTTGTTATGATTGGTGCTAGCTACACTGGTTATATCGTATGGGTAAAGTGTATAACCTCTGCAGAGTGTTAAACAAACTATTCGAATAGCCGCGTCCACGATCATGGACATGCTCGGTGCTTTCACACAAGGGGTAGTTTTCATAAAATGTTGGGATGGGAGCTGTGTGACCTCAATCATATGGCTATGTGCAAAATAACCTGATTAGCTTTGTGTCTTTGTGAAAACAACTGTTAAAGTATTATTGTCTATTTTTTTTGAATTGTGCTTTTAATCTATTACTCGTATTCAATTGCAAATGTTGCATTTCTGCAAAATAACCACGGAAGCCATTTTCTTTGGAACAAGCCTGCATCTATAATTTGCATTCTGTGGTATGATTTGCGAGTACGGTTGTGTACTCACGCTTGTTGTAAAACTTGCGCCTAAACATACAGAAGAGGAGGAGTCGCGCTTTGAGGAAGAGTTCGTTGAAGGCGATCGTTCGTTAAGGTGCGGATCGATTGGTTGTCGTGGTGAATTGATGGGATCTCGCTGGAGTTATTTCCGTTCATTGCGATTTTATTCTCTGTTAGCCTGCGTGTATAATAAGTGTAAACTTCGACCGTAAGGTCAAAACCGTGTTATTATTCAAACTAATCGTTTACTTTATTTATCGCTTGTGTGGATCGATATTTACCGATGTTAATCCTGTGTGCACTAGCGTGATCCTGGACTAGTGCAGCATACACAGAGGGTTCCCGAATCGTAATTTTGGGTCCTGACAGTTATGCCACCCTCGTGGCGTATCCAAACAGTGTTGTCATGCTACTGATATCGGTGTGACCAAAGGGCTTGTGTGGCCCTTGTCGCACCATAACTCATTGTATAGCAATCCTACCTTGTCACGCCATGATATTTGGTGTGACAGTTTCGATGGTGCCATTGTAAGAATGGACGTCTTCATGTAAAACTCCTTTAGCCTGCAACCTCGCCAAGCATATCCTCTCTGACATCTGGCAGAAATCATTTAGAGGAATGTCAAATCAAATGCAGTGGTCGTGGAGAAATACACTGCAAGGATGAAGTCATCGTGCCCTTGTATGGCGTGACAAGGGCCATGCGACCGCGCGCAGCGCTCGAGGACTTGTGTGATATGTTTGGTCACGCTGATACCAGTGACGTGATAATACTGTTTGGACACGCCACGCAGGGTGGTGTGATCAAAAGAGTTAGAATTGAAAATAAAGTTAGCGAGTAGTTAAATTTAAAATATTATTTAAAAAAGGATTAAATAATAAAAAATTCCTCCCTCCCCTCCCACTGGGCCAACAATTCATAGATACATGTCACCAAGGGATTGGCATCCTCTAGCATTGCATTAGCAATGGCAGAGGAGCACATGGTTGTGACATTTGGCAGATCTAAGTCGTTCGATCCGAGAAGAACGGATCAGATCAATGATGCTACAATACTATAACATTGCGTAGCAGCCATTGGATAAAAAAACAAATGATGAGATCGTGATTTTCGCTGTATCAAAAAATATTGTAGCATAAACACTACTTATGAATGTCAAAGGATGCGTTTCCGTCACCAAGCAATTGACTCCACAATTACATCTTTATCCTTGCAATGTCCTTGGCTTGGATAACTTCCACAATTGAAGATGTGCGTAGAGCAATGCACCTAGCTAGTCCTGTCACGTAGGTTCATGTTGCGCAGCAGCTGATAAGGTAGATGCATTGGGGATTCCATGGACCAAGCCAAGCCATGCTTAAGTTGAAACAAGCAATGACCAACTTGTGTCAAGCTGAGATGTCGTTGCTTGTCTTCTTTTCTTGCATTTTCCCATCGCGTCGCGTCAGCATATATGAGTTGGATCTAGGCTTGGGGTTTGAGTCCATGTTCCCTTCCCTTCCTAGGACAGTCTTTTTTTTTTTTTGGGGTTCAACATGCCATGATCAAGTATTCACACCTTGGACCTTTTGGTACAAGGTTGGCTGTAGTTGATTATTTCAAATAGACAGTTAAGAGGTGTTAGTTTTAGCTTTCACTTTGTGCTAGTCATTGAAATAACTTAAATGTAGGTGTGAATGTAGATGAGCCGAGGGTGTCCGTATCAAGCATGCTTCCAAGCATTCCTTTGTTTGATAAAGAAGCGCGGGAAGATGTCTCTCATGAGTTGAACATTGGTTTTCGAAGAAAACAATGTTTCGACGCCTCATTGTGTCGACAGGATAACAAAAGTGCTACTGTAAAAGAAATATTGAATGCTACATAAAATTGTGGATCTGAGTCTCTGCGCGCATTCAGTGAACAGTAAATCATTGAGTGAAATGTATGCTGTGATAGATATAATCTTGACTTCTTAGTGTTTTGCATGTTAATGGAATTGCATGTCAGTTTGCATGGTAGAGTTAATGGAGCTAATCCATTGAACATGCCAGTTGAGTGTCTAAGTTGCAAATGAATATACAGAGACAAGACAAGCCTCACGTATTAACTCATGCAGAACCAATCAAACGATTAATATCGTCACTTCAATCTCACTTATCCACCTGCATCGAGGACCAGCAAATTCCAGTTGAGCTGAATTTTGTTTCATCCAATGACTTCGATATGCTACTCTTAAGATTCCACTGTTGCAGGCGCAAACAACAGAATTTTAGAGCATTGTCAACAACAAAATGGGCATTGGTCATAAGCATCAAGAATGATGAGTAACTTGAAATAGATGGAGAAAGGGAGATGGAGTGGAACCAAAAGAAATCTCAAGATCACCAACAAGTGACTTCACTAACTGCCCAGCAAAATAAAAAGGTCGGTGCTAGCTTAGACCTGCCAAAAGTAGCCCAAAGGCTGGGTCCGACATTGGGTTTTTTTTTTCGCTAACCCAGCTCAGCTTAATTACAAGCCCAAATTGCCAAAAGTGGACCTGAAATATTTCTAGGCCCAACTGTAACATCCCATTTTCGTTTCTTTTAAATTTTCAATTTGGAGTGAAGTTCAGTTCGCAATTCAAACAGTTCTTCTTCCAAACCTCAACTCAAAATCAACTCTCAAACTTCGATTTCTCTCCTGACCCATCTCCCCTTTTGGTCCTCCTGACCCAGCCCTTCCCCCACCCCTACCTTCTTCTTCTTCCCTAGGGCAGCCCCTGGCCACCCGTGCCGCTCCGGCATCCGGTCAGCACCCATGCCCGTGCGCCGCTAGCTACGCTCCCGTGCACCTCTGCTATGCTCGCGCCCACCGCCCCCACTCGACTCGGTCAGCGCTGCAGTACCCACGCCATGCCCTCGCTTTGCCCGGTCCAAACCGTGCACCCAGCTGCATCGCTCCACTTGCTCGTCCTCGCCCCATCCTCGCCACGACCTCACCCCTCTTGAGCCCACTTGCCCCATCCCATCTCGGGTCCTCCGCAGCTCGCGCCAAGCCTCCCTCGGTTGGACCTCCCCCAGCTCCTCCCCTCCACCTCCAGCTATAAGAGGGCCCCGGTCACCTCCCTTCTTCCCCTCCCCACTTGTCCCCTTTCTTCCCGAGAGCAAAGAAGAGCTGAGCAACAAAAAAAGAAAGAAAACGAAGAACTCACCTTGGCCGCGCCGCCTCGCTGCTGCACCGCCCCTCCGGTCAGTGTCTCGCCCGGTCGACCGCATCACGCGATGCCCCGTGACGCGAGGATTCCACCCCCTCCTCTCTGGTCCCTCCCCGCTGCCGAGATGAGCCGCCGCGGCCGCCCCCTCTTGCTCCACTCGGGGCCACCGCCGCTGGACCATCTCGGGTCGCCTCGAGCTTCCTCGACTCCGCAGCTGGCTTCCTCTCCCTCGGGCGCAGCCCATGCGCGCCCTACTTTGGCCACCATGCCGTCGGCTTGCCCGCGCCTCCACCGTGGGCCTCCAGGCCCTGTAGGCCGCCGCCGCCCTTGGCCTCGCCACCGCCGCTCCCACCGCTCTCCGAAGTCACCGCCGCCACTCATGGGGACCCGACCCCACGGGATCTCGTCTTGCCGGCCGACTCGCCTCCTTGCGCCTCCACTCGCCGGCGCCACCACCACTTAATGCCGCCCGAACGTCCCTGACTCCTCCCCTGCCCCTTTTTACCTTTCTCTCTCTCTCTCTCTCTATGGCCAAAGGCCCACTTGTCAAATGTCGAACCCGGGAGCGAAGGATCCCGAATTCTCTGTGTTTACACACTAGTCCAGGATTTCCAGTGTACACAGTCAACAAAAGTGATAGCAAAATTATATCACGCTCTTTATTAATAATGGTTCAGAGTTTTTATTACAAATGGGCCTGAGGCCAAATGGAAAAGAAATAACACAGTGGAAAAGTAGTAGTAGTAGTAGGCCACACGACTTGCCACAGGCAATCGTCTGGGGACGTAGCCTATTCGTCAAAATCCTCACCGTCCTGATAGAGGTCTTCTCCTGAATAAACATTATTCAACAAGAGTAAGCACAACTTCTGTGCTTGCAAGTTACACCCAATATTGAAGATCAATGCATGCATAGGGTAAACAAAAGGATAATGGCAGGGTTGTTTTGCATAAACAGCATTTTCAGATTAAATACCATTAATAATTTTCTAAGGCCAGTTTTAATATTATGACTAAAATCAGTGATTGAAATGATATTGAATAGTGGATAACCTCCAATAAATGAATGGTGAAGGATACCCTCCCATCACTTGGCTAACCGCCCAAATTTTACCATAGGATTATCCATCCTAAAATCATCTGTTGGAATCATTTTAAAAACCAAAAACAAATCTAACTTAGAGTGGCTTTGCTAGCATGTCCATGACCGCGGACGCGGCTATTCGAATAGTTTCTACTCTGCAGAGTTTGTACAGCTTTACCCACACGAGATAATTTGCCTTTAATGTCGGCCAAAGCACGCTTTCGAAGGCGTGTGACTAAGCAATTATCATGAGGCCTTTACAAAGCAGTGTCTTAATGTATTTATGCCCGCTAAGGTTTTGCTACCATTGGACTAACCATCCTTCGGAAGCCCCCTCTTGCGCCCGGTGGGACTAATGTCTAACCAACACCCACACATACAACATAGCACAAATAACGCTAAGACACCACAAATTATTTAGCCAAATCTGTCCCATTCGGACATGTGGTGAGTGCGGTAGGCGTAGCAAAATATGCTCAAAGACCAGGTCCTTAGCGGCTTGGGCGATTTTCCATTTAAATAAACCCATGGGCCGTAATCCTAACCAGATTAGGCCCGTGCATGAACCTGCACCCACCATACATCCATCTCGCCCAAGTCCAAACCCATTTTATTTTATTTGAAGTGAAAACCTCTTTATAAGCCTTTCGTGGTAAAATAATACCACGAATCAATTTTTAAATCAAATCGTAAATGATTTGGCTAAACCTTCCCAAATAAATGTGATCTAAGCATGGCTAAGCATTTGACAAATTTTGCCTAAGGGTGCCAAGGTACTCATATTCAATAATCAAATTGGCCGTACAATGAGGATTGGAATAACTATATATAAATAGGACATTTAAACAACTATATAAACATATGCATGCAATAGTAATTTAAAGACAGAAATTAAATAATTTAAAATATTAGGAACAACATGATCAATAGTGTAACTTGCCTTCGTTGAAGTCTTGAGATTCTAAATCGTCGGAAGGATCTAACTCTCCGAATTCGTAAAGGTCTATCTGTGAAAATCGACAAATTACTTCAAATTCAAATAAAATCCAAAAACTCAGCTCAAAATAACTCCAAATTGAAATATTTTGCTTTATTTAGCTAGATTATGATTTTAGACAAATTTTGCAACTTGAACCACCCAATTTGGAGTTCAGATGCAAAAGATATGAATTTTTGAAGTTTTAAACTAAATCTGCAATTTAATTGAATTTTTGGAATTAATTTTCTACTGGAAAATCAATTATTGCGCAATGCTGACGCCAGCGATGAATTTCCAGAAATTTAAAAGAATTAATAGAATTTTCTGACGAGCGGGCCCCACATGTCATAGACACGGTCCACGATGGACTTATTCCACCGAGCCACGTGCGGACCGGTGCGGTGGGCCTGCCACGCGGGCGCTGACCTGGCGTGGCACGCGGCGACACGGGGCGCTACTCGGTGAGGTGGCGTCGGGTGGCGATGACGTGGCCTCGCCATGTATGCCCGACGGAGGGGTATTCCGGTGATCACCCTCGCCCGCGCTACGAGCCAGGCGAGGCTGGAGAGTGAGTGCAAACGAAAGAGGGGAGTCGCGCGAACCTAGGGGTCACCAAGACAGCGGCGGGGCGTGGCCGGAAGGTCATCGGCGACGGCGTTTGGCGGCGAGGAACTTCGGTCGTCGACGAAGTAGGGGTTCCGGCGATCCTTCAAGGAAGTGGGTGGTGGCGTCGGCTTCGCGTTGATGCGGCGGTGATGATGGTGGGGTCAGCGAGGACGGAGGGGCTCTGGTGGCGCCGGAAACGGAGATGACCCGAAGAGCTTCACCGGCGAAGAACTTCGAAATTGGGGCGTTATGGTGACGGAGGCGAGCTGTGGATGGTGGCGGTGTGTTGTGGGGGATGCGGCGCACCCGGTGGTCCTATTTATATGGTGCGGACGCCACTGGATTGCCGTGGAGGGCACGAAGCTCTACGCGGCGATACTGGCGGGATTACGGGGATTCAGGGCCGGAGATGGAAAGGAAAGGCCGGGTCGGGGGCGGAGAAGATCGGGGGTGTAAATGCGCGCGAGATTGCGGGATTTAGATCAGGATCGCGCCGAGTATGGAAGGTCTCCGATTCGGCCCATTGGCTGTTTGAAGATTTTCTTCTGATTTCTGATTTAAATAATTACTGATAATTCAATTAGGCTTTAGAATATGGCAAATTAAGTCTAAAAATTTTGAGAAAATTCACAGAAATTCTCTAGAGCATTTAGGACTTAAGAAAAATAATTCCAGCTATTAACTGGTAATAGATTTTGCAATTAAATTTGTTTAGCTTTAATTTGGTTAAGGAAAAGCTTTTGAAAATCCAGAAAATCCAACAAAATAAATAAATTTTATTTTCTTCAAAATTTGGGCTGTTACATCAAAGACACTTAAGCCCTCTCCCTCTCTCTTCCAAGTGGGCCGACCACAGTAAACCCCCCATGGACCGATGTCCCATGCGCATGGACTCGGTCTATGCACTGTTCCACGCACCATTTCCCCCCACTCTCTTTTGTTTTTCCAGTTTAATTTCCTTTTCAAGCTTCGAAATTCCATATCTCCCTCATCGCAACTCCTAAAATTATGAACTAAATTTCTAAATTTTTGTAAATTCAAGATCTTGCTAATGGCATAGGTCTTGTTCAATTTGAAGTTCATTTGTATTTATTTGCTCTTTTTGCTTGTTTGTGCCTTTTCCCAGTACGTTCGTCCGATTAGGATTCGAAGACGCGGAAGGTCTCCGACTTGATCAAGCACAAGATTATCAAGACCCTCTTACCTTTAATCCAGGTGAGTCAATACTTTGATCATATTGAGCCTACATTTTATACAAATTATATTCATTTAAATTACTAAAACTGCATTCTTTAATTCTTTAAGCAAATGTATGTTAAAGTTTAAGGTAGTTAAATACCCATTTGATGATTATTTAATTATTATGCCATCCTTGACAATTTGAATCCCTTAATCCTTGTCACCCTAGTAACTATGTGGTAATACTAGCTATAGGTTGCACTTAAGCGACATACTAGTCTAGCTTGAGTACCGGGACATTAAAATATCTCAATCATCATCTCTTCAAATATGAAATAATTTGGGCGGTCATTGGTGGTCCATGACTGAGATAATTGTGGTAATTTGGTTTTACTCCTCAAAACCCTAATATTCTTTATTCTTGTTTGGGTAATTTGTGTGATGAAGAGTATGTTGATGGGTGCTAATGCAGCCCAAAGAATGTTGATGTGTGAAATGATCCGCCCAGATAACCCTAAGGACTTAATCTTGTCATGACCTCCCGTGTAAAACAAGTACAACCACAAGTCTACAAACTGCAACTTGGCTTAGTAGATTTATTGAACCTTAAAAGTCAGTCTCACGGAAGGAACAATAAAGGGTGCAAATGTGAGCTTGATCACTTTTGAATGGGACACCGGTGGTGAAGTGCCTTCTATGGCAAGACGTAGGGGGTGACATCCCGTACCAACATATGGGCGTAACCCCATATAGGTGAGATGACGGAAAGGGCGAGATATTTTGAAAGGTTACTGTGACGGTCACTCAACTACATGACTAAAGAATCATGTGGGGTAACGAGTATGACTATCTCTTGTGGGTAAAGTGTACAACCTCTGCAGAGTCTAAACTGTTTAAACAGCCGTGCCTATAAGGCGGACATGGGAATCTTTACTCGAGTTAGTTCTATTTCAAAAACCTTTGCGGCTGGGATGAAAAGTGTGGTGGGCTCACCTAGCCTTGAGATTGAATTTTCCTAGAGTGTTCAAACTCAGTGATGTTAGTAATTGGGGACGGACCCAATCAAAAGTAAGCATAAGATAGAGTTTTCGACGGAGGTAACCTCTGCTGTTATCAAATATTGCACAATTACTCTCTTTATTAAAATGCAATTTAGTTAAAATGCTAAGTGATAGGAATTTGTAACTATGATAATTGAAAACATTGTTTTAGCAAATAAAAGAACCCGAGCCATCCTTGTTAAGCCTTGCATGTATATTATTGTATTGTGTATTGGCTCGCGAGCGCGAAAGTTGTGTTTATCCTCGCTCTCTCCCCCAAAACCCTCATAAGCAGGAAATCTTGGATATTACGACTACTATGAGGATCCAGAGGTTTGAGGTCCAGGAGATGATAAAGCGTAGTGTAGTCTTTAGTTGTTCTAGTCTCGCCTCAGTCCAGCTGACTCCATTGGTGCTTGCGTGCATCCTATATTATCTGAGTCTTTGGGTAATATCAGACGCACACGGGTTTCCCCAGTCGCTTGCCTGTGGAGAGATGTGCACTCACCCCTTTTGATTTCGATATCGCTTTCGCTTTTGTAATGTAATCCTTGGCCTGTTCGGCCCTTATTGTAAAACCTGACCCGATACGGTCTATATAAACTCTGATGTATTAAATTAATGAATGGTATGATTCTACGCTATGTATGAATTGATTCAGTGATGTATCTGTGAGTGCTATCTACTGATCCAGGGAATAGCACAGTGTTTTCAAAGAGGATTCTGGATTACGAAATCTGGGTCCGACACCAACCCAACCTGTCATCATGATTTATTTAACTCTACAATAAACTCACTCATTTTGCAAAATATGAGGATAAATTTGAGGACAAGTACAAGCAAGATGTCAGCAAATCTAATTACCTGCTTGTATGATGGACAAGCAAGAAGTGGTGATCACGTTACGTTTAATCACACTTGGCACAAACAAGGTACCACCAGATTGTTATATGGTCCGTGATGTCATATTTGCTCCAAGGGAGGAAATAAATAGGATAAAAGTACTTTTTTATAGGAATCGATGAAGCATGTTGAGCACTCAAGGAATGGAAACAACAAATGAAAGACAGAGGTGTCAATCGGATATGAATGATCCGTTTTATTCTATTACTGTATTTGATAAAATATAAATATGATTTAGATTTTTTTTCATTCGATTAACAATTTATCCCTGATTTGCTTTCGTATTCAGATTTGCATAAAAAATATGGATACGAATATGGTATGGACTTTTGCCACCTAAAATTTTATTTTATTCGCACTATTCGTATTCGAATTCGATAAAACAATATACATATTTTATTGCAGTGTGGCTAATTAGTTGGATGAGTATTTTTAGTTTAACGTGAATTCATGTTTTTAGGTGAAATAGGTAAACTCTAATGATTAAGTGTGCTATATACGATGATAAAGTATCATAAATATTTTGCAATTACGTAAGTTATTAGGATATCAGAATCTAACTAAATTAAGTAGGTATTCGATTCGTATTCGTTATAACATTTGATTTGTATTGATATTTATATTTGACAATATTTATATTCGTTTAAAAAATATAAATACAAATAAAAGATCACTGTTTGGATTTGTATTTCATCCGTTAACACCCCTAGTGACACAAACAATGCAATGTGCTACGTCACCCTAGGACCTAGGCTGGGAGTAGGGGCCCACAATCTGACTAATTGACCCGAACATTTTCAGCTAAGTCCAGAGTGTCCAGTGATTGACAGTGTCGAACTATTCGTCAAAAGCTCACTGACAGCCCTGAGAAAGGACTGTGCAAACATTTAGAAATCAGCAGACAAGATGATTGACAGCACATGAACCATCGATACATCTCAGGAACCTACTTACTGGCTACTGACAAGGAAGATGCAATGCTAAGATGCAGCTAAAGTTCGTTGTCATAACCTGCACGAAATGTTTGAACTCGAGAGAGAATAGGCATGAACAAAGAAAAGCAATCCGACTTGTGCAAAATTTATAGCACCAAATGTGCTTCAGCCTTCAGGATCAGACGGCAAAGCTCTACAGAAACAATTAAACTGCAAATTTCAGATGAACGGGAAATAACTCCAAGAGTAGCTATATATGCAGCTCAATATATACACCAAATTAACATTCCCCTTATTCTCCTAATTACATATTCATCCCCAGCGCTAACAGGAGTAATGCGTGTTGTGCATGGTCGAGGATCCCAGCAGACTTCCTCCGCGCCCTTGAAGTGCCATTCTGTGCAAGCCAGGCCAGCGAGCCATTCAAGTTCTCGTCCTCCACGACCCCTCAGCTTTGTGCGGTCGTACATACAGATCGAGAAGAGAACGGCTACTGGATTCTCTTTGTTACGCTTGCATTGATCCTCTCTTATAATGCGGACCATGCAAGGCACTCCACCAGTCTCACCGATCTCCTCCCCTGTCTCATGGTCGCTTGATAGCAGAGCGAGGATGGCCAGGGATTCATCCATGAGCGACTCATCGCTGATGGCCTTCAGCGTCACATCAGTAATGTGACCGCCATTACCTTAGAGGTAATCACATTTATACATACGGATTACTATTTATTTACTCAGTAGAACACTACTTCACGAATAGTAAGTCTTTACCAGAGTTACACAGCAGAATAATAAGATAAAAACTGTACTTTTATTCCAATTAGCCACGCAATGCTATGGTTCTTACAGAGTAATTTACAACTGCAACAATGGGATCAAGTCCCTTCGCTGGCCTTTCTTTGCCCCACTGGTTTTCAAAGTCAGTGCCTCCTCCTCCCGCAGTGGCATTGGTACCTGCATGTCCTTCGCCCCACTCGGAATAATTCCCGGCCGGACTAGGATCTACAAAAGAGAATATTAACAAGGTTGAGTACAAATTAATGTACTCAGCAAGCATTATTAGCAAAAGATGCACTACATGATTTATCTCTGTTGATTATCATATTTTCTAAATCATCTCTTTTATGAAAATAACTTATCAAAATATTATGTGGCAATTTTTAATACTGAAAACACTACTTATCACTCGAAGAGAAGATAGACCCCCAGTGGTTCCCGTAGACTCCAATCCATGAGACTGGCATGAATTCATGATTTAGTTTAGCACTGCGCAGACTTTATACCATTTTACCCATAACTACTCGGAACTCTCTATGAACTAGGTCAACCTCATTTCCTTGAATACGGGTTCGAGATCAGAATACAGAACATTTTCGAGGTTATGTAATTAATTCCTCCACCCATTACTTTCCGTCGGTGCTGATATGGTCACGGTGTTGATCTCGTCATCCACCGAGTTCCAGTAATGTTGGTTGGGCCAGACTTAGCTTCACCCAATACTCCACCTAGCGCTATAGCGCCTCTTGATCCTACATATTTACTTATCCGATGTGGAGGGTATAATTATGTAACAATGTAGCATTTTTGCTCGTAGCAACAGGAAAATAATTGGCACTTGATTTACAGCCACATATCCGGTGAGAGTTTTATTGGTCCTTATATTTTAACCATATGTAAAGGGGTCCCACTTCCTGCCTCATCTCTACCTGCCATGGCCCCCCTTTACCAGCCATATAATTATCTTTCTCATCTCTCTCATCTTTCTCATATCTTTCATATTAATGTCGTTCATTTGATTTAATTTTGAGACATAATTTTGATGCAATATATATATAGTAAAGCAGTATACAGTTTATATTTAATATAACTATGTTTATGATCAAGAGAATCGCTTGCCTTTGTAAATGTAGAAAGGGTCGGCGGCGATGAATCTCTGGTCAGCTACTCCTGCTGGTGCTGGTTCATCCTCTGTAGCAATGCGGCAGCACGAATAATAATATATAAATAAATACTTAGTTGATTTGAGGGATGTTATAAATACGTAGGTTAGTGGGCTTCACTTTGTTAGCACAATTTAATTTAAATAAAGCTTTTTCAAGCCCTCTGCTAAGTTAGCACTCCCCGCTATAGCCGTTCTATTGCCTATTAGCCCTTATGGTAAAAAAAAACCCTAGGTTCGCGCTTAATTCATTAAATTAACACGGTTAACAGTTCAATCTGCCCGACTAAATGTCAGCGATGCATAAGATTGCTACACATGCAAATTAACTTGTTATTAACAGAACTAACAACCCTCAATTTGTTTTAGCAATTATTCAACAGATTGATTTTAAGTTTGGTTAATCTAATAAGACCCAAATCCTAAACCTAATCCCTAAATTTTCCTAACCACCATATCTCTCTTTCTCTTCTTATGCGGCCGGCCCTATTCACAAGCACATAGCTCCCACCCATTGCTTCCCCTCCCCAAATCTCCTCCTCCTCTCTCTACTACAGCCGACACCGCCGCCTGCTTCCTCGGTCCGCCCAGTCGCATCTGCTGCCGCCACCACGGCCCGACGCCGCTAGCGTCGCCGCCGCGCCATTGTCTCCCCTGCGCGCCCAGCCATTCCACACCGCCGACACCACATCCTCCTGGCACTCCCCAGCTCCCCATGGTGGCCCGCCGGCTCCCCTCAGCCTCTTCTATTCTGCCCAACTGCTCCCAAGGTCGCCCCAACGCCATCAGCTCTCACCGCCTCTCCCACCGCCTCTCCCACCGCCTCAGCCACGGCCTGGCGCCTCCACCCGGTGCCGCCGCGCCCTCGCCGCCCTCGTAACTGGCACTGCCACCTCCAACGACACTTCCCCGCGCACTCTACGGTCTAGCTCTGCTCCTCTCGGCTCCAGCCCGGCCCGACCTCCTCTCGGTGTGGCCTAGGGCCAGCGCCGCCTTGCCTACTCACCTCCTCGTACTGGCTTTGCCCAGCCTACAGTCGCATCACCTACTTGCCCATGCTGCGGCTCAGTTGCTACTGAGGTTAACCTACACCCTACTCTCTCTCTCTCTCTACCCCTCCCCCTTTGCTCTGCGATGATCTGATAGTCATATTTTCTACTGAGAAATGATGGATGTACATGTGTATGGATGAATGGCAAGGTGGTTGCTGGGAAAAGGATAGTTACCTCTGTTGGTTTTGTGGGGTATTGGGGAAGATGGTCAGCAGTGGGGGTGATGGTGATGCTGGCTGGGTGGTCACGGAGCACCTAGGTGCTCTTGATCCTCCTAGTTCTTGTTGCTGCCGGCGTGGTCCTGGTGGCCGCCCATGGTTCAACGCCCTCGTCGCTGCCATCCGTTGTAACATCCCAATATTGGACTTGTGTTTCAAATGTAAGAAAATGAGTAGAAATTAAAAATTTTTCTTACATCATGTATTTCCTGTATGCCTTGAACAATTGTTGTAAGAAGTTATGGAAATACAAAGTCACAAGTCTTTTTGGTCCAAACTTTGATCTTCCAAAAATATAATGATGTCAAATCTTGTGATCATCCTTCGGAAATATTTTTCCTAAGTTCCTGGGAAGAAGGTATGTGACCTCTTTGAAAAATTTCATAATTTTTAGAAATTGGTTGAATAATTTCAAAGGGTAGTCAAACCTGTTTGACTTTTAGTCAAATATTAAATCAGAACCTTGCAGAATTTTTGGAGAAAAATGCACCACATAAAAACCTCTGAAAATTTTACACAAGGTTAATATCTAAGTTAGCAAGCCCCAGTAAAAATTTCAGAATTTTTGGAGTTGTTTTGCTATCCGAAATAAATCCTAAAAGTCTCAGCTTAAATTTAATCCTAAAACCTGGTCCACTGTGCGTTGGGTTCGAGCCGGACTCGGGCTCAAGTCAGTTGGTTGGACCCAACCTACTAAATGCACCAGGTTCCCTTTGCAGCGCGCGCGATCATTATCGGCCGTTGGATCTAAATCAAACGGTCCCGAGGATTTGTTGCGTTCGGACCGCCGCATCGTCCTCGTCAATCTGAGCCGTTGAATGAAGATCCAACCGTCTTGAATGTCTGAGAACATTTGGACCTTCCGGAGGACTCATCTAATCGTGGCCCTCCGATTCTAATCCAAGGGCTATGGTTTCCTCTATTGAATTTGTAAAGCACCAGATCGTTTAAATCCCAACCGTCCATTTGAAATCCAACGGCCGCTGATTTCTTTTCTGTTCTTCTTCTTCCCTGAGCCCCGTACGCGCGTGCGAGCCATGGCAGTGGGAGAGCAGCTTCGCCTTGTCGTGTCAAGTTCGTCCTCGTCAACGTCTCTCTGTGGTGCATTAAATGCGCCCCAGGCTTTCTCCTCCGATGTCACTATTTTCACTTGCCCCCATCATTTCTTGGTCCATGGCCGTGCCATGAGCCGAGCCCACCATGGACTCTTGTTCTTGCTCGAAACCCTAATCCTTCCTCTATATATTGCCCCTTAGCCCCTCCTGGTGTTCCTTTACACCACTCTTAGCTTGTCTCTCTGCTTTGAGCTCAAAACCACTTCAAATCTTCAAAACATAATTTTCGGCCATGGAGCTCCATTGAGGACTTTGGTGCTCCAGTGGTTCATCTTCAATCTTTCTTGTACCCTTTAGAGCTCCTCAACTTCCTTTACATTTTCCCTAACTTAATTTTGGGTTGCATTCACAGGAATCACTCAATTTTAAGTTTAGAGATTTTCAGCCGAATTCACCCCCTTTCTTCTCCAGCTCCGGTAAGTGGTTCTTTTTGTAATTACTTGCTTGTGGAGCTTCTTGAAACCATAATGAAGCGATTTTGATCACCCATTGGTGTTCATTTTGCTCAGGTTATCATTTTCATATCATCTTCCTCGGCTCCGGTGAGCTCCACCGTGTCCATGTCTTCTCCGGCCATCTTCGAACCTTCTCTTCACTAAGGTAACTTCTTATTAGTCCCTAGGGGCCTTGGCACTCGCTTGTCTGGGCTGCAGCGGAGCATTTTGCTATTTTCAGTTTTGTAGTAAGAGCTCTATTTTCATTTTCCGGCTAGCCGGCGTTCTGGTCCCTCACCGCCGGCGAGGTTGCCACCATTAGGTTCGTAATGCTTTTGCGATTCCATTTTAGCTCTTAGTTCGCGCGTGCGTATGGTCGCCGTGGCAAGCGTTGAACTCGCTCGGGCTCGTGCCGGCGAAAACTCCTGTTTTCGTCATTTATTTAGGACACATTAATTGCCCGATTATTGCTAATCATTGGGTGCATTAATCATGTCTTAATCGGCCGTTGTGCCACTGATAGTGGGCCCATGTCCTTAGATCACCCGCTGGCACAATTCCGTGTTGTTCCGACATCATTAAGAGTTAATCATTGATTAATTAATGTGTCGGCAGTTAAGTGCTGTCGGAGGTCAATCCTGGGTCACTGACTTGTGGGGCCGTGTTGAAATCCCCCCCCCCCCGCGCGCTTAAACCCCGCGCGTAGCACTTTGTTGGTTTTGGACCGTCGATCTTGTGATCAACGTCCCAGATCTTGTATGCATTCGGACCATCCGGTTGCCTAAATCATTCTAGGCCGCCTATCGCTTGATCTGCGGTCGAGATCGTGAATGCAATTGGACCATCAGAAGGGGGGGGGTGCTTTCTGGGCCGTCCATCTGCAGATCTGCGGCTGTGATTGGCCCAGGCAACCGCACCGTCCGAATGCATCCCTCCGCGTGAGCCGTTGGATCTTGATCCAACGGTGGGCTCCTGTTAGGTATCGCGCGCGTGTGCTGTTCCCGGCACGCGTGGACCGTAGGATTTTAGATCAAGGGCCCACGAGCGTCCACGTCGTTTATTTCCGGCTGAGGTTGATTTCATTTTGTAAGCATTTATTTATCAACTAAAAATTGTAGTTAAATTTTAAAAACTCATAACTAATTCTTGTTAACACCTTTTTAGATGATTCCAACTATGATAAATTCTGTTGTCACTAAAGTTTAACATAAAAATGCAATTAGGTATATTTCGGTAACAGAAAATCGTGTAACTAAAATAACTTGATTCCTGCCGTTAGAATATTCCAAAAATAGGATTAAAACTTGAAAAATGCATATCTTTATCTGTAGATTTCCAATTTTTGCAAAATCAATTTTATTAAATTCCTTTGTTAGTATATTTTAATATGAAATAGATTTTGAACGTGGTCATACTTCTGTAAGGTGACTTGCACTAGGTTTACAACTTAGAAAAATCATGAGTAAATCATTATAACTCCAAAATTAGTAAACTCAATTTTGCTGTTATTAGGATGTCATAATCTACCCGCTATAAAAATTTCATACCTTAGGTCATTTTAGAAATTTTCGCCATGAACAGTACCAAAAATTAATTTGGTAAATTGATAGGCTGAGAAAGAGTATTTTGTCTATATCTTTTGCATCCTAAATCCAAATTGCATGATTCTTGTTCCTAAAATTGTCTAAAATCATCCCCTAGCTACTGAATAAATTTTATCTTGATTTGGATGTCTTTTGCTCTTGGAGTTTAGTTGGTATTCTTCGCTCTTATTGGTTTTATCGTCTTTTCGCGTTAGGTTCCGAAGATATTATTGAAATTGATCCTGAGCCACATTAACCCGAACCTGCACTTCAGCAAGGCAAGCAGATGTAGCATCATTTGATCGTATTGTTCCTACTATTTTCAAATTCTAATATGTTGTTTGCAAATTCTATGTATGCATTGCTATGTTGTTTTAAACTATTGTCGATAGTTGGCCTAGTAGATGCTTTATCAGTAGAAAATGTTTTATCCTCTACTACTGAGCCTAGGATTATTTGCTGTGATTTTGGGTTCGTTGGATGGACCCTTGTCACTTAGTAGTTTACGTGTCATTATGCTTAGCCATGCTTAGTTATCGGTTGAAATGGGCGGTTATCGACTTGTCGATAACCTTGATCACAAATTGATTATATTACTTATGTTTTCAGCTTTATGCCATGATAATTGCAAAACTAAAACTGAAAATAAAATGATTTGAACTTGGGCACAATGGTATGTTGGTGTGCTTTGGGTGTGACTGGAATGGTGCCCGAGTCAATTAAGTACCGAACTACTTGTGAGTACCTGTTATCCGAGCATTTTGATGCGTGCTAACCACACTAGAGGGATATGTGACCTCTCTTAGTTGAGTACTTTGGGGTGTGTTAATTAATAAGTCGCGTGGTGGGTTGCACATTTAATTATGTGCAACATGGACATGTTTGTGGGGAGGGGAGCACCCGCCGAGGCCGGTGTATCCTGCTCCACATATGGGTCCTTGTGATCCATATTTCGTCGACAGATCACTAAGAATTAACCCCCATACGTGCGTCTCTTGATTAGCATATTCCATTGGAAAGGGTTCGTAGGACTTAGCCGTGCCGGCATACCAAAGGAAGTGTGCTTAATAGCTTAGCAAAAAGGCGGTCTAAAGTGTGGGTACATTGGTACACCCCTGCAGGATTACAAACTATTCGAATAGCCTCGTCCTAGGTTATGGACACGCTTGGGTAAGCTTTTCAAGAGTTAGACTCCAACTTTTCAATTAAAATTTGATGGGTAGTATGAATCTGGGATTCATGCTATGATGTGGTGACTTTGGGAAGTCACTTCCAGGTGGTTACATGTTAATTATGCTTATTTGCTGTTATTTAAATGTTTAAAAACAGATTTTATCAATTGCTTTCAATCTATTACAATATTACAAATGAAACTTACTTTATGCGTCCAAAGAACCATATAACCAATTTCCTTTGTAATCAACCATCATGTAACTATGTATAGGCTTGTTACTCGTAAGTCTTGCGAGTACATTAATTTGTACTCAACTGCATTTGCTTATGTGTGCAGAGGAAGAAGGTAAGCCCCAAGGGCCTCACTTTTGCGAGTTGTGCTATGGCAGTGTGTGGGGCGATTAGCTTGGCGGCCCGGTCGGTTGCCCTGTGGTGTTATGTGGCTAACCGGTCGTCTTTTGGTTTAAGCCATCTTATGGCACCTTTTGCTTCCGCTGATACTTAGTAATTCTATCTTTTGGCCGGTTGGCTGTTCTGTAATAACTTATATTATGTATATCTTTTGCTGGACTTGTTATATACTGTTGTATGGAATTGATGCATGCTTTTGTATGATGTATGTGTGCTGCAATTTCTGGGAGGCACATGTCCATCGAGACACGGTGTATTTTGTTTGTGATGCTAGAGCTAATAGAAGGCTAAGTATTACAAGCTAAATAAACCGGGGTCTCACATCCGTGCTCTCCGGTCTTCCTCCTGGCTCCTTGGCTTCCCTTCCTCCTCTTGTTGTGGTCTTGGCCTCCGGTTGAGAAGGAGTGGGAGGGGGAAATGGCTATGATGTGCTTTGCTTTGTGGTGTTGGAGGCTTATCGGGGATGCAGTCGGCTGGCTGGGGGGGGATGAATGGTGGTGCTGGCTGGGAAGATGAACTTGGTGCTAGCTGGGGGGAATGAACTTGGTGCTAGCTAGGGGAATGAACTTGGTGGTGTTGGCATGGGGGAATAAATGGTTCGACTGCCTCCTTGCCTGTGCTTTGCTCCAGGTGGTGTCTTGGTTCTGGTCTGTGGGGAATGAATGGCGCTGTGCTATTTGTGTTGGCTTCGCTTGCTCTTGCTTATGGCCTTGCCGTGCAGAGGCAATGGAATGGTTTTGTGGCTTTGCTTGCCATCGGTTGTGAGGAAATGGGAGGGGGGTGGCTCTGGCTGGGAAAGTGGGAGGGGGAATGTATCTTATGGACTAGGTAGTGCTGATGGACCTCCGGTCCAAAGGATGCTTCTGTTGTTGGCTTATGGACCTTGGGTCTAAAAGTGGGCTTTGGGTCGTTTTTCGGATATTTGGCCGAGGTAGGTAAGAAAAATGTGGGCATCAATTATAATATTGCCAAGTGATGAGACCCACCGAAGGCGAAATGGTGCCGCTACCTTAGGGTGGTTGGGAAGCCTTGACGAACTTCGTAAAGAATCTGACGGCAATCTTCTCCTTCTCCCAATCCTTACTTTAATAATACGAGGCTTGCTCCTAACTAATGGTACTGGTGGAGTGTGGTATGCTTGGAGGTTTCAGATGACAAAGACACACAAAGGTTCAATGGGTGAGCGGTCAATGGACAAGGATGCAAGGAGGGCTTGGTGATATGCAATGCATGACTTTTATTATTGATTCCTTTTGTAGAATTTGTTGTAAATAAATCTTGTAATTTAATTATGGGTTTATTTTTAATGTTTTAGTTTCACTTGCGATGAATTATCGATATATATTACTTCAGAGATGGTGTTAATGTTGTATGTATGCTTGTAATGGTTTCTTATTGTAGCTGACTTTGAGTCTTATAATGATGGTTTACAGTGTGGTGATAATTTGTAGTCTTTTGTGCTTATGAATGCTTGAAGTTATAACTTGAAAGTATTTGCTTGGCGATGCTATTGATATTAATCTGAAGTTTTGCTTTATTTGCATTTATACAATTTTTATTTACTGTTTATGAGCGATTAGTGTTGTTTTTAGGTTAGTCTGATTTTCCGGGTTCTCACAAATAACTCCGCCTTTTGTAGCTCTTGATTTATTCTCGTGCAACATGCAAAGATTGAAAATAGCTGATGCCGCATCTTTCTTTGCTATCACGCTGCCGTGCTCAAGAGGATCAACCAAAGGCCTCATTGCACCCAACTCACCAATCTTCGCTTTATTGTTGTCAAAAGCTGACAAACTGAAGATGACAGCTGCAGCATTGCTGCGGGCCTCCATAGTTCCCGACTGTAAAGCCCTTATGAGGAATGGGATTGTCTTTGGGTCATCTCCAATGATCTTCTTATTGCTCTCGTGAATTGAAAGATAAGAATTGTAGCCACCGTGTCCTCTAGAACTTCTGCATTGTTTTCCAGTTCTGGGTTTGAGACAAGGGAAATCATTTGCGAGATGGAATCTGGCTTCTCTCCAATGACTGCTCGGAATGAGCTGTTGCACTTAGTCAGAGCCGGAGATCCTTAATAGCTTGCCTCTGCTCGGATATGTTTGACGAAGATGGGATTATGTCAAGTTTTTCACTGAATGCCTTTCGCTCATTGTTGGTCACTAGATCTTCTTCTTGGTTCTCAAGTGGTGGCAGAGTGATCCCATTATCTGTACACCACTGTAAGATCATACTACTGACAAGGTGGTTCGGGATGAGAATTGTATTTGAGTGGACTTGTTGAGTCCGTGGGCATGTCCGGTTTCCATCACTTAACCATTGTTGAATGAAGCGGCGATCATATGTCTGCAGGGAAAGTAGAATAGTAGAACAGTTTTCTCAAGCTTGCATGTTGAAACAAAAGGAAAAAGCTCTCGCACATAACCGATAACATGACTATTCAACTGGAACTCATATGTCGCTGCAGCCGTGAAGACAGCGACTACTGATCAAACGTACCCGTAAGCAACATAACTTTTCAGTGAGCACGCATCGTGATCCGTATGTAGCATACTGTTGATTCATCATTACCCATAAGCAATTATTTCGTTCAATTTCCGTAGGGACCCGGGAAGGTTATAATAGCGTATAATTCAAAATTTTATCACGTAAATCAGAAAATTATGCAAATAAAAGATTACAACTTATTATTACTAGTTGCACAGTATAATAAAAGAAAAGTTAAAACAGTTTAATCCAACATCGTGCACATCATTAAAGTAGTGGTCGTAGTCGATCGTTCAACATCCTTACTCACCGATTGTTTCCTCCAGCAGCCTCTCGTATTCTCTACGCATGCCGCGGATCGTCCTCGATCGGCACAGCAGCGATCACATCAGCGTCCCTACAGTATCCATACATCCACAGGCCGTAGGTCGGTATGCTAGCACCAGCACGCACGGCAGGATTTTCAAGGAGGTGGTGACTAGGGTTTCAGTAGATGGTGTAACTCGTATGTCCAAAAATCCCATACGCCTCATCTTATAAAGAGCTAATAACGGATCCAATTCAAAGATTCAGAAACTTCTTTCCGATCACAAGTCAGTCGTGGTTCCTAGTAGGATACAACGACTCGCAAATACACATAAATATTATATCGGATGAACCTTATGCAATATAATCTACAATCAGGTTCTTATCACTCACAACCAGTTCTATCTCATTACGACCAGTTCGGATCTGATCACGACTAGTTCAAAAACACCTTACGACCAGTTCGCCAACAAGTTTATAATCATGTACGACCAGCTCACGACTAGTCCATATCCCTATACGATCAGTTCGTATCTAGTCGAACTAAGTGACATGCTTGTGTATTCTCTTTTTGCCTCACGATATCTGGTCGAACTTCAAGTGAGATATTTGCCATCCATGGACTATTCAATCTTTCCTTGGTCTAGTGATGAATAACATTGTGTGGTTGACTCTTCGACCACTTGTGGTACAGCTATGCACTTCCTTTATCCAAGTATATCGAGTAGCCTAGAGATATCTCTTGTATTATTCTAGGAGGGGCAAATCCCCTATCACACTGTTCACATTACTCCGCATGTTTCATAGTATATCCGAAAATTACCTTTATAACTACCCAGTTATAGAGTACCATTTTGTAGCCCCTAAGTATACTATTACGCATATAGGAAACCATATTAATCTTAGGTCTAAAGATTATACATTATTATTGCTTGAGACCAACTAATGACATAATTATAATAATCTCAGTAGTATCTTAAGGTGGGTCAATCCAACACTATATTCTCTAACATGTGCTCACACTATTAATTCAATATCTACATATCTATAACAGGTGAAACATGGTAATCAATCAATACATATGTTGGTCTATAAGTTACTAGTGTTTCGACTAGTGATATCTGACCAGGGATCCTTTTAAAATAACCTCATACAATTATTAAAGAGCTTCACCAACAAGTCACATATTTGCTAATTTTATAAATTATAATTCATCCAATGAACAAAATAACTTTGATTCTATAACTCATAAACATAGATATGATTGCCTTCTAGGACATATCACCAACAATTCATGCCAAACAAAAGGCAATGAATGCATCAACACACAATGTCAAAATCAGGGACCGCGGGAAGTAGGAGCTAATATAAAGAGAATTTTGTTGAAGCCTATCATTCATCGATGCACAGTACCAAATCTGGGACCGCGGGAAAATGAAGTTGGTATAACAAGAACTCAAGAGTTTAAATTGACCTATTTTCCTGAACTACAGACTATAAATTTGAGTAAGCCACGCCGACAAGGTAGGATTAGGCCAGTACTGCAGTGCTAGTGTGGGATACAGCATACAATCTCTGAAAGGGACACATAATTCTAGTACTAAAAACCTTAAGAGTTACAAATTCCTTGCGAAGTCAACATAATACTAACAAGTCAAAGATTAGCAATCACTGCAGGTAGATCCACTGCCTTGCAGAATTTAACAGCTGAAACTCGCAAAGATGTTACTTTTACTTCATTTATGGAGTAATTAAAACAAGCTATCAAAACAAACTACGCGGTGGTGGTGGTGCTACAGAGGCTTAAAAACTACATGATCTAGCCTAAACGGTTCATGGAAGCTAAGAACATGACATGACACAAGGAAGGGGGGAAAAGGGCTTACCAGAGACAAAAGAGGAAGAGGGGGGGTCGGCGGTGGCACAGTACGCACAACAAGATGAAGGGACTCCGGCGCTCCAGTGCTCCAACAAGAAAAAGAAGGGGAGCATCAACAAGAGTAGAACGAGACAATACCAAAGGGCATGACCTTCAAGGTCGGGGCTGTCGGATCCCCAGGCATGGAATACCTGAAGACCCTATGCTGTATTGTACTAGTTTCATGATCAGTGGCTAGTACACACATTCACAATATTTGGTATTCACATCCATACAATCACATCTAAAATAAAGCAAAAGGGTAATTAACTTAAGCGATTACAAGTTATTACAACAACGGCCGATCAACCAAATAAAAGTAGTTATTAGAGTAAACATATAGCAGCAGAAGACATAATGAAGTAGCAAAATTCTAGCGGCATGCTCATCCAATCCCACAGGTAACCGACAAGGAGCAAGGCCTAGGTAGACCCATCACCGAACCCTTCGGTGCCGGAAGCAAAGAACGCGTCGTTAGGCGCCGGCTCATCATCGAACTCTGAACAACAACATAAACAAGATTGAGTACAATTCGTGCTCAGCAAGACTTGTAGTGTATCGTAAAATTTATATTAGATGCAAGGCTATCAAAGAAAGATGCTCTACTCTACAAATTATTTTTCTCAAAGCCATTTTTATTTGCAGTATTCATAAGTACTAATTTACAATGAAATTTGAAAGAGAAATTTAAATAAGTACATGACAGTAAGTAAGGAATTGAATCAGATAATAACAATGCCCACAACCCTACTTGGTTGCAAGCAAAAATATATTCATATTCAGCCATATACATGGCACTAACAAATTCATCTTTAGCCATAGACATGATAGTCATGCTATAGACATAGCAATCCAACCATAGAGATGGCAGTCATGCTATAGACATAGTAGTCCAGCCATAGAAATGACAGTTAACTCAACAAAGAAAAACCTCATGTCATTACCCAAGTATTGTGACAGCCCAGTTTTTGGAAAAAAACAATACTACAGCCATACTAGCCACACTAAGCATGCTTATGACTACGAGCGTAACTATTTAAATAGATTTTCACTCTGTAGAGGTGTACAACTTTATCTATAGTACGCGGTATTTTAGTTGCCTAGAATATCTCTATATCACTGCTCACTACCCTAGGTGAATAGTCTAGAGTTCGCGACGCAGCCTTTACATTATCTAGTCCTAACCTTGCACTTAGTCTGTTGAATGTTCCCCATTCGCTCGGATACCCTTCGTCGAATGAGACCCTTACTTAACCGGATACCCTCTGTTAAGTGAGGGATCCTCACTTACATGGATACCCTCCGTTAAGTGAGCATTCACCATTATGCCGGCATGCCTAACCGGTCATGCTCGGAAACTACTGCCTACCTCTCATGCAAGGCTAGTTTTTGATAACTTATTTAGCTACAACCATCCCATATTAGCAAATATGGTTGCACAATTAGGTCTTAGTCCTGGAGTTGCTAGCTTCAATCCTTAATCGACTACAGGTGAGAAACTCCACCTGAGCTATTAGTGAGTCACAATCCTCACTTTTTTCAGAATTCATAATAACTTGCCTGAGTCTAAAACTAAGTTTTTCATTTCATTTTCATATAAAATAATAGAAGTATCTCCTCTGGACATTTCTCAAAATAATCCCAAATTCTCAAATTAACAAATTATCCTTTTATCACTTTTACGGAAAATATATCATTCTAGTTGTAGTTGTTCGATAACTACACTCAAAATTTCCCAAATGACATTATATATTGCCTAACCCATATTCCAAAGGTTACAATAGTAAAGGATCAATATTTCAAGGGGACATATGCAGCAATTAGGATTACAACTACCAATTTCCCAATCATAGCATTTTTATACAAGACATACACACATGCATAATAGATTTCAAAAAACAAAGTACAATAAGTAAAATACTGGGATGAACATGATCAAAGGAGGTGCTTGCCTTGCTCTTGCTATTCAAGGAATATAGTTGATTGATCGTTGCAATAATAACCCGAAAAATCTACGTCTAAAAAGAATCAAAAACGAATTAAATAACGTTAAATAATTCAATAGTAACCAAACTTAAATATTTTACATAATCTGGTAATTCATAATTTTATATGATTTTAGAGACACATTTCATTGAATTTGGAGTTTTGTAGCGAAAGTTATTAAGGTTTGAATTGGTTTTGGTTTAATAAATCCAAAGAAAATAAGAAATACGGTTTCTAACAGAGAAGGCATATTCCCGTGCATGTACTATTAAGGTTTATGCTTTCCAGTAAGGGAAAGCATATTCTCCTCATAACTAAAAGCGTATTTTCATTTGATTTTTGTTTAAACTAACAAGTGGTGCCCACTTGTTAGTGGCTCGGTCTATGCAAACAGTGCGTAGACCGAAGGTCTACGTGCTTGGTGCACAGGATCACCGAGGTGGTGCGATATGCACTTAAGTGGCTATGGGTCCCGCGTGTTAGCGACTCATTAGAGAAAAACATTTTGGTTAAGTGTTTCTTTAATCATTATCTTGGTCCCACTCGTTAGTGACTCATTAATAATTAACTAAGCATTAAAAATCAGATTTTTTCTAATAAATGTGCTTAAATGTGTTGATGACGGGCTACAGTTCTCGTCCGACACAACAGTGTGGTGGTGCTCGTGCCCGTGCGTGTCGCCGACAAGGTGGTGCCAGGCGGTGCTGGGAATGACCCAAAACAGGATCCCCGTGCTATTGCGCACTTGCCAGCACTAATGGCGAGGCCGGAGGTGGCTCCTAGCATTGAGCGGTGGCGTTGCTACAACAACGAGCCATTGCTCAAAAGAGCAAAACTCTCAACTAAATGATGCGCGCATAAGCGGTCATACCAGAACAGGAGGGAAGGATAGAGATGGCTGGACGTGAGTAGTCGACGTTAAGCCAAGGCGATGAGGTAGGCTGCACGTGGAGAAGAAGCTTGGACAAAGGGGAAAGCTTGGTGACAGTTGGGGAAGCTTGAAGATGGTCTGGCAATGCTCCTGGCGAGAGGAATCAGTCCAAGATGCAGTATAGATTCGATGGCAAATGAAGTGACGTTGTTTGTCAAAGACGAGGAAGAAGGGTTGATTCGGCCATTCTTGTGAATTAAAGGCCAAATTGAGTGAGAGGAATGACTCAAGGTGATCTAGAACGTGATATAACGCGATAAGGTATACAAGGATCCCTTCAGATTGGCGGTGATGGAGGTGGCGGCGCACGACCGAGCTAGGCCTTGCTCTCTAAGCTCTAGAGCTCGATTGAGCGAAGAGGAAGAGAGTGAGTGAGCGCACGGGTATCCTTTATATAGACGGAGAGGCGGAGATGAATGAGTAAGATCTTGGGCAAGGGCAACGGAGTTCTCAGAGGTCTTGGTGATGTACGGGTAGGAATAGGCATGGAGAGGTAGAGGAATGGGAGCGGAGTAAAGGTGAGCCGTCAGGGTAGGTTTGGCTAGTGGCAAAACAGTAGGCGTTGCTAAAAACGATAGGCGCGGTGAAGAACTCACGAGCGTTGTGCTAGTGCGTTCACTGTCGTACTGAGTGGAGCTGGATGAAGGGATCTGTGAAGGTGGCCCACCAGTCAGCGAGAGTGAGAGGGTGAGTTAGGTTTTAGGTTTTGATTTTATGCTGATTTATTTCCTAATTTTATTTACTGCTCAAATGAAGTTTAAATTTTATGAAAATGTTTATGCAGGCTTATGAGCTAATGTAGTTTCTCCTGTAAAATTTTCAATGGTCCAAACCTTGTGTTAATTTCTCCTAAATTTGAGCATTGTTCTGTTCTTATGAGTTTTGTAATTATTTTTCTTAACAAGATTTTACATAAAAGTTTTGGTGAATTGCTCCTAGGATAGTATGCCCAAAATAATTCTCTCATTACATATTTTTACTTTGTTTTATCTATTTCCTTTTTAGCACACGTTAGCTTGTAATTCATGTTTTGCTTTTAATTCAAAAAACCAAATTTAACATGGTATATTTCATATGCAAATGATCAAATTAATTTATCGAATGCATTTACATTACATAATCCCAGAATTCAGATTTTGGGACGTTACAGACCTATCACCCTTACAAAGAATCTCGTCCTCGAGATTCAGAGGACTGTGTAAAGGTGGGGAATTCAGCTCGAAGACAATCTTCGCACTCCCAGGTGGCTTTGTCTTCAGTGTGGTTGCTCCATTGGATCTTCAGCATCTTAACAGCTCGGCTACGAGTATGGCACGTGGCTTCATCTAGAATTCGGATCGGGTGCTCCCGATAAGAGAGATTCAGATGCAGATCAAGATTCTCTAGCTGAGCAAGTTTGGTGGGGGCTCTAAGACACTTCTTGAGCTGCGATATGTGGAAGACATCATGCACGTCTGAAAGTTGAGGCAGCAGCTCCAACTGGTAGGCTACCTCATCTTTCCTTGTGAGAATTTGGTATGGGTCGATATACCGAGGTGCCAGTTTCCCATGGACATGGAAACGGCGGATCCCTCGTAGTGGCGAGACCTTGAGATAAACAAATTCATTTACTTCAAAGCTCATTTCGCGACGACAGCGGTCGACATAACTCTTTTGTCGTGACTGTGCTTCTTTCATGCATCTCTTTATTGCATTAACTTGCTCTTGAGCTTTCTAGATGACAGTTGGTCCAAAGAACTATCGTTCTCCAACTTCGGACCAGAACAAAGGTGTCATGCACTTTCTTCCATAAAGTGCTTCGAACGGGGACATCTGAAGACTATACTAGAAGCTGTTGTTATAGGAAAACTCGGCAAACACCAAACATTTCTCCCAATTCGTGCTATAGGATAGCACGCATGCTTGCAACATGTCTTCTGGAATTTGGTTTGTCCTCTCTGTTTGACCTCCTGTTTGTGGGTGGAAGGTCGTGCTAAAGAATAGCTTGGTTCCTAATTGTTCATGTACACTATCCCAAAATCGGGAAGTAAACTGAGGTCCTCGATCAGATATTATGATCTTTGTTACGCCATGCAGACGAATGATATTATCCATGTAAAGTTCTACAAGCTTGACTCCATTGTAGGTGGTGCTAACCGGAATAAAGTGAGGCACTTTGATTAAGCGATCCACGATAACCCAGATGGAGTCGTGTCCATTTCGGGTCTTCAGCAACTCTGTTATTAAATCCATGCCGATTTTATCCCATTTCCACTCAGGAATACTCAGAGGTCGAAGCAATCCTGCTTGTCGCTGGTGTTCTGCTTTAACGTGTTGGCACACATCGCACATGGCAACATGCACGGTGACATCTTGTTTCATACCGGGCCACCAAATTAGTTTGTGAAGATCTTGGTACTCTCGGGATGAATGGAGAGAGGAGAATCATGAGCTTCTCTGAGGATTAGCTCCTTGATATCTTGATCCTTTGGAACGCAATGCTGTTGTCCATGCATAACTAATCCACTCGTGTTCTCGAAAAATTCTGATTTTCTGCCATCTCGTAGATTGAAATTGATTTCGGCTATTTCTAGATCCTTGAGCTAAGCTACCTGGATTTGTGATTTGAGGGTAGGTTGCAGTGCTAGGGTAGCAACATAACCTTCCTCAACTACTTCTAAGTTCAACTTCTGGAACTCTTCATGCAACATCGGTTGAGTTTCTTCGATCGACGCACTCATGTAGTGAAGTTTCTAGCTTAGAGCATCTGCTACAACGTTGGCTTTACTAGGACGGTAATGGATGCCTAAGTCGCAGTCTTTGATCAATTCCAGCCATCTTCGCTGCCTCAGGTTCAGATCAGGTTGCATGAAGAAATATTTCAGGCTCTTGTGATTTGAGTAAATTTCACACCGACTACCAATTAGGTAATGCCTCCAGATCTTTAGAGCATAAACCACAGTTGCTAGCTCCAAGTCATGGGTTAGATAATTAGCTTTATGTGGTCATAATTTACATGAGGCATAGGCCCCTACTTTGCCCTCCTGCAACAACACACAATCGAGGCCGTGGCGAGATGCTGAGAACCCAGGGTATTTAACTCGTAATACTTAACCATCCGATTAGTCCTAGTACTATAAACAAAATATCCCACGCTTCGGTGTAATATGTACCTCCCAGAAGTGGTACACATACACCACACAAAAACCATGCATAAATTCCATACAAGATTATAATACCGAGTCTTAAATTTTACATCACAAGAGAAATACACATAATAGAGTTATTACAAAAGGGGCCAACCGGCCAAAAGACAAGGTAAACAACTAAAGTAGCAGTGGAAGCAAAAGCCATAAGATGGCGATAAACAAAAGCTAACCAGTTTGTCTTTGCACACAAGGCAACCGACCGGGCTGCCAAGCTAGTCGTCCTGCACGAAGCCGGACTCACAATGGTCAATCCCTTAGGGATCAACCTCCTCTACAGCAATTAGACAATGCAACTGAGTACAAAAATTGTACTTACAAGACTTACAAATAACAAACCTATACATATCTACATGCAAGCTGATTAAAAAAGAAGGCTGTAAGGTTCATTTTCAGCACAAAGCAATATTTCATTTGCAATAGTGTAATAGATTGAAATCAATTTATCAAATCTATTTTTATTTATTTAAATAATAGCGAGACAACATTTATAATCATAAATAACATCCTAGAGGTGACTTCCCAACAGCCACCACAACATAGCATGAATTACCCATTCGTACCACTCGAATTCAAGTTTTATCGAAAATGTTATAGTCTAATTCTTGCATGACCTAACCAAGCATGTCCATAACCTACAACGAGGCTATTCAAATAGTTTAATATCCTGCAGGGGTGTACAACTGTATCCACATACCAGACTGCCTTTTCACCATGCAATAGAGCACACTTCCTTAGGTATGCCAGCAAGGCTAAGTCCTACAAGATGTTTCAAATATTGTGAATTAACTACGAGCCACCTGTATGGAATGGAAACCCCATACGTTGTGTCGAAGTCATTGTAAAGCTGAAAGTCAACTACCCTATAGGGGTAAAGCCTCCGAACAACTTCAATGCCCCTCGGTGTGGAAAACCTAGACAGGATTCCACTCCCGCACACCCAACACATATAGACACCTTTCTTTTTATACACAACACACACACCCACTACCTGCGATTCAGAGGTAACACATGCCAAAGTACTAAGTCAAGAGGGGTTCCCAATACCCTCGTGTGGAATGCACACAAAAATGCTTGGATCAATGACACAAGTAATTCGGTCCTTGTTGACTCGGGCACCAAGCACACACCCGACAATCACACCATCCAACCGATGTGCCCAAGCCTAAAACATTTTAAGCAAATCAACTCGCAAACTACATGTAAAGTGACTAGAGCCCATCCATCGAGCTCTATATCACTACAGATATAAACCTAGGTTCAGTGGTAAAGGATGAACATTTACCTACAGTTTATGCAACTATTAGGATCAACTACTCAAACGATAATTTAAACATCAAAATAGAGCATGCATACATACACTTTGCAAACAACATAATAGAATTTGAAAGTAATGGGATCAATATGATCAAAGGAAAAATAGCTTGCCTTACTGGAGGTAACTTTCTTGCTGCAGAGAATCACTCTCGTATTCAACAAATTCGTCGGAACCGATCGAAAGAATCGAGAAAAACCAATAACCTCAAATAAACTCAAAAATTCAAAATCATCCAAAAATCATGAAATTCCCACAGAAGGTAGAGCATGATTTTAAATGAATTTAGAAATAAAAATCATTTGATTTGGATGATGCATGCAAAAGCTATGGTCTAAACAATTTTAGTGGGAAAGAAAATCAAAGAAATCACTTTTGGTTACTGTTCATTTGAAAAAAATTCAGAGAGTTTGTGAATATGAAAATTTAAGGGTAGAAAGAGCATGAGATTCTAATAACAACAAAAATTGGTTCAATTCATTTGGAGTTAAAATGAATTTCTTATTATTTTTCAAAGTCATGAAAGTAGTGCTCAAAACATTGGTAAAACAAGATTTTCAGGGATAGTAGTGTAACATCCGAAGTATTAGACTTGTGTTTCTAATGTAATAAAATATGTAGAAATTAAAAACTTTTCTTACATCTTGTATTTCCTATATGTTCTGAAAAATTCTTGTAAAGGAATTATTCTTTTAAAGGAATTATGGAAATACAATGTCACAAGTCATTTTGACCTAAACCCTGCCCTTCAAAAATATTCTTGTCAAACCTTGTGATCATCCCTTGAAAATAATTTTCCTAAGATCTAGGGTTAAGGTGTGACCCCTCTGAAAAATTTCACAATTTTTAGAAATCATTTGACTTTTTTAGAGGTCAGTAAAGCCTGTTTGACTATGGTCAAACCCTAGTTCAGGACCTTGCAGAATTTTTGGAGAAAAATGCATGGCATAAAAACCTCTCAAAATTTTATGCAAGGTCAATTTCTAACTGAGCAAGCTCCTGTAAAAAATTCAGAATTGTTGGAGTTATTTTGCTATCTTAAACAATTTTCCAAAGTTTCAGGTTAACATTAAAACCCTAGTCAAATGTGTTGTTGGGCTCGAGTCAGACCCGAGCCCAACACTAGTTGAGTTGGTTGAACCCAACCCCTACCTGAACCTCGGTCCAACCCCGGTAGTACTGCTGTTTCCCAAATGGTAGTACCGGGCGCGTTTTAGGGTCGCAATAGCCTTAGCCGTTTGATCTTCATCGGGTGGTCGTTCTCGGGAACTTTCGGGCCTCCCGAACTCGCAGTCAATATCCACCATTGGATTTAGATCCAACCATCCTCGTTCGCGTGAACCTTCGGACCTTCGATTGACTCATTCAATCTCAGCCGTTCAAATATGATCCAACCGCGTGGTAGCTTTCTCTGAAGCGGAAGTACCGCCGTGTTTAAAACGGTAGTACCGCTGTGTTTAAAAATGGAAGTACCGCCGTTCTAAAAATGGTAGTACTGGGTGCAGTGTGCGCACCGTTGGATTTAGATCCAACCGTGCGGTACTGTCCCCTTGTCACGTGCTATTTTCGCCAAGCGGTAGTTCCGCTCTCAACATGCCGGTAGTACCGCCTCGAACGGTAGTACCGTTTGAATCACGCTGGTAGTTCCGGGCTCACTTTTTTGTTTAAAATCTGGGCTGTCCATTCTTGATCCAAGGGTTGAGGAAGGGTTGACTCAGCCTCTATGACTTCACCTACCCCTTTAGTACTTTTTGACCTGAGCCTTTCTTTTTCCCTTCTCTGACAGTGGACCCTAGCCATACCTGGTGATTTTCAACCCTGCCTTGCGTGTGTACTTGTGCCATGGCAGAGAGGGGTTGTGCCCTGTCCTTTCCCTGTGTGTCATACCCAACAACTCATTGACCTTAGCTCTTGTGCTGTCACCTTTTTAGCCCTAGGGCCATCTTTTTCTGAAGCCCTCATCTCCTCTGCCATTTCATGGCAGTGGGTGAGCTCAGCTCACCATTGAGCTCCCCCACTGCCTGTAGCCATTGTAGTTCGGCTATATAGCCCCTTGAGCTCCTCCTTGAATTCCTTTACAACACCATAGCTCTCCCCTCATTCTTCGAAGCTCAAAACCACCAAAAACACCCAAGACCACCATTGTTGGCCGTGGAAGCTCTGTGGTGGCATTGGTGCTCTAGTGGTTCTTCTTCCTTTCTTCTTGAGCTATTTTGTGCTCCTTAATGCTCTAAGCATTTCCCCTAACTTAATTTTGGGTGGCATTCACAAGAATCACTCAATTTTAAGATTGGAGCATTTTCGGCCGAATTCACCCCCTTCTTCCTCATCTCCGGTAAGGAACCTCTTTTCTCAATTCCTTGCTCTTGGGCCCTGTTTATGCCCTATTGCATCTAACCCTACCCTTCTTTTACTCTCATTTTGCTCATGCCACTATATTTCCATCATCTTCTCCAACTCCGGTGAGCTCCTCCATTGTCAAGCTTGTCCGGCCATCTTTGAAGCTCTCCTTGGCTAATGTAGCTTCTTATTAGTCCTTACATGTTGTGGCACCTGTTTCTTTGGACAATGCGGAGCTTTTTAGCCATTTTTGTTTTCGGCCATTTTTGTCACCTTCACTGATTTTTGGCTCGCCAGCGTTTTAGGCCATCGCCGCCGTCGAGGTCACCTCCAGTGGGTGCGCAAGGTTGTTGCAAACCCATTTTAGTCTTTTAATTACCGTCGCGATGGCCGAAGCGACCAGCGACAAGCCGTTATTTGTTTTCAGTATTTTTGTGGGACGTAATCGCCTTGTCATGTTGTCGTTTAGGGCATATTTATTGCCAATCATTGCTTAATCACCATTAATCATTGTTGCCATTAATCATTGTTGCATTAATGGCTGTCCTAATAAGCCCGCTATGTCACTGCCTTGTGGGCCCACGCATGCAACCCCCTCTCTGTGCACTTAGAAAACACGTGTGTTGAGTGCACAGCACTTCTTTCATTTTGGACCGTCCGTTTTTGGATCTGCGACTCAGATCTTTGGAAACATTCGGACCATCCTATTTGCCCCAGTCATTGTGGGCTGTCCATCTCGCGATATGTGGCTGAGATCGTGGAGTGCTTTCGGACTTCCAATCGTCCCCGTCAATATCAGCCCTCCATCTTTAGATCTACGGTTGTGGTCGTTTGAAGTGTTCGAGTTGCCGAACCCGTGTTGCAGTAGTTCCGTTCCTATAATGGCGGAACTACCGTTCTTGAGGTAGTTCCATTCTATCATCTGAGGAACTACCGTGTTCGTGGTAGTTCCGTTTCATTCACTGCGGAACTACCGTTATTACGGTAGTTCCGCGTCATCAACTTTGGAAGCACTGTATCGCGGTAGTTCCGCTCCCACACTGGCGGAACTACCGATTTTCTTTCGGCACCTCTCACGCGCTGTCCTGCGCTTGGACCGTTGGATCTGATCTCAACGGCCCACATTCGTCCACGACATCCCCTTTTTATTGAGTTTGTTTGTTTTCTGGTAAGCTTTTATTGCCAACCGAAAATTGAATTAAAACTTTGAAAACTCATAACTAATCCATTTCAATTTCTTTTTAGATGATTTCAACTGTGTTAAATTCCTATTCAACTAAAGATTTATCTAAAAATACATTTAGACATTGTTCTGTACCAGAAAACCTTGTGAACAATATTATCTTGTTTCATCCATTATTGATATTCCAGAAATTAAAATTGAAACTTGTAAAAATGCATTACCTTTTCTGTATAACTCCAAACTATGTAAACCTAAGCTTGTAAAATTCCTCTGTTAGAATACTTTAATGTGGAATACGTTTGGTTCATTTGTGTACCCATAAAATATGATATGAGCTAATTTCACAACTTAGAAAAATGATAAGTAATTCATTTTAACTCCAAATTGAGTAAACTCAAGTTTTCTAACCTTAGGAAGTCATTATCTACCTACCATAAAAATTTTAGGTTCTAGATCATATTGGAAAATTATGCCATGAACAGTAACAGATAGCAATTAATTTAGATTTTTCCAACAGACTGAAATTATTTTAGCTATAACTTTTGCATAACTAATCCAAATCATGGTCTCCCTGCTGTGTAAGTTTCATGGATTTTAGAACAATTTGGTTTTTGAAGTTCTTTCGGTGTTCTTCGTTCTTATTGGTTTTATCGCGTTTTTGCATTAGGTTCTGAAGAGATTGTTGATCTTGAATCTGATCCTTTGCAGCAAGAGCACCTCCATCAAGGCAAGCAGATGTAGCATCATTTGATCATATTGTTCCTACTAATTTCAAATTCTAATATGTTGTTTGCAAATTCTACGTATGCATTGCTATCTTGTTTTAAACTATTGTCGATTAGATGACCCATTAGATGCATAATCTGTAGGCAAATGTTTATCCTCTACTACTGAGCCTAGGATTATTTGCTGTGATTTAGGGTTCACTAGATGAGCCCTTGTCACTTAGTAGTTTGCAAGTTATATTGCTTAGTCATGCTTAGCTACCGGTAGAATTGGACGGTTGTCGACTTAGTCGATGACCTTGATCACACAAATGTTTATTATGATTCTATGTTCAGCCTTTGTGCTATGTTTAGTTGTGAAAACTAAAACTGAAAACAAAATAATTTGGACTTGGGCACAATGGTATGTTGGTGTGCTTTTGGGTGTGACTGGAATGGTGTCCGAGTTAACAAGGATCGAATACTTGCACCATTAATCCAAGCATTATTCCATGCTAACCACACTAGAGGGAAATGGGACCTCTCTTGACTTAGTACTTTGGGGGTGTTAATTAATGAGTCGCGTGGTGGGTTGCATATTTGATTATATGCAACATAGACATGTTTATTGGGAGAGGAGAGCACCCGCCTAGGGCGGTGTATCCTACTCTACAGATGGGTCCTTAGTGGGGGCTGTGAAGGTGGTCCACTAGGTGATAACCCCCATATGTGTGGCTCTTGATTAGCATTTTCCATTAGAAATATCTTGTAAGATTTAGCCATGCCGGCATACCAAAGGAAGTGTGCTTGATCTAGTGGCAAAAAGGCGGTCTTATGTGTGGGTACATTAGTACACCTCTGCAGGGTTAAATCTATTCGAATAGCCTCATCCTACGATATGGACACGCTTGGTTATTTCCCGCAAGAATTAGACTACAACCTTTTAACTAAAACTTGATAGGTGGTAAGAATCGGGGATTCGTGCTATGTTGTGGTGGCTATCGGGTTAGTCACCTCTAGGTGGTAACTTGTGCTAATTATTGTTACTCGCTATTATTTAAATGCTTAAAAATAGATTTGACAAATTTCCTTCAATCTATTACATTATCTCAAATGAAAATTGCTTTACGCGTCCAATTAACCATATGACCATCTCCTTTGATTACAGCTTTCATGTAGCTATGTATAGGTTTGTTACTCATAAGTCTTGCGAGTACATTATTGTACTCACCTGCATTGCTTGTTGTGTGCAGAGGAGGAAGTGGATCCCCAAGGGACCTACTTCTGTGAGTTTTGCTGTGGATCATGCGACTAGCTGGCGGCTCGGTCGGTTGCCTTGTGGGTTGTATGGCTAACCGGTCTTATTTTGTTCCTAGCCATCTTATGGCACTTTTGTTTCCGCTGCTTCTTGTTGTTTAGTGTCATTTGGCCGGTCGCCTGCTTTTGTAATAACTCTATATGTTTTATGTCTTTGCTAGAATTGTTGTTATATGATGTATGGAAATGATGTATGATTTTGTAAAGATGAATGTGTGCTGCAATTCTGGGAAGCACATATCTATCGAGACTTAGGATATTTAATTAGTGATACTAGAACTATATGGAGGTTAAGTATTACTAGTTAAATACTCCGGATCCTCACAAAGTTAGTATCAAAGCCATACTAACCGTAGAAGCCCCTAGCTTGGTCGCATTTAGGATATTTTGAAAAACTTATTTTCAAAGCGTCAAGTGGTTTATGAAAACCTAAGTAAGTTCTCAAATTTTTCTCCTCACCTATCTTAGCTTGCTCATCTTCCCTTGTTTTGTCAAATTTTGAAATGCTAATTTCCCTCTCATCTTCTTTAAAAATATAGTTGTTTATGGGTTAAATTGGTTTTGGAAAAACCATGAGAGCTATAAATTAAAGTGTTGGCTGTCTTTTGTTGAAAATTAGCAGCTTCTAGAGTTGAAGATTTCGGCTCGAAACTGGGTGGAAAAGTCTGGATAGCAAGCTGTAGGTCTTGGACAGCAAGCAATTAGTTAGTAAATAGAGCTGAAAATGAGAGGTTAATCCAACTAAAACTTGTGGGAATACAAGGGTAAGAAGTGATATGAATTAGCTAAGTATCTAGCGCTCCCTTAGGTGGTTACACCTTGCTCTTTGGCTATGTTAGACTTAGAAGTGAGTTCTTAAATTTTACCTTCCTAAGCGATTACTCATTTATTTCATACGAGTTAGTTGTACCGGGAAGTTGATCTTATGAATTGAGATCTTATGCTGATTTTGTTTTCAAGCTTCTGGAGTTCACTTCTTAATTACATTAATTGTTTTCCTTGCCTTCCCGTTTCGGCCTCGTGGCTAACTTATCTTAGTGAAACAGGATGGCTGGCAGGACTCATAGCTGTCAGCCGGCTGGTCATGATGAGGAGCTCCCGTCTCCTCCGACCATGGCTGAGGTTCTCGCTCAGATCGAGCAGAACCGTATGGATCAGATGCGGATTTTGGAGGTCATCGCAAGGAACACCTCCACTCCCTCTGGTGCCTCTGGATCTGGAGGTGGTGGGCATCAGTCTCGGGGGGGACTCTCAAAGTTCCTTTGCACGCGGTCACTCACCTTCTCCCGGTCCGAGGACCCTCTCGACGCAGATGACTGGCTGCGTCTGGTTGAGTGAAAGCTCAACATTGCTCAGTGCCAGGAGTAGGAGAAGACACTTTTTGCATCCCATCAGCTAGAGGGTGCTGTACTCTCATGGTGCGAGAACTTCCTCACCATGCAGCCCGCGGGCCATATGGTCACTTGGGAGGAGTTCCGCACTACCTTCCGTCGGGACCATGTCCCTGCCGACCTGATGAAGTTGAAGAAGAAGGAGTTTCTTGCGCTCAAGCAAGGGCGCAGATCGATGACCAAGTACCTCCATGAGTTCAACCATTTGGCGAGGTACACTCCTGCTGAGGTGGCCACTGATGAGGCCAAGAAGGAAAAGTTTATGGAGGGCTTGTCTGAGGAGCTGCAGGACAGGCTCTCTATTGTGGACTTCCCCGATTTCTAGACCTTGGTGGACAAGGCCATCATCGCCGATCGCAAGGCGAGAGCGCTGGGCGAGTTCCGCAAGCACAAGTGGGAGGCCTAGAAGGCTGCACGGGCCGGCCTCTATCGTCCCTGTGTTGGGCCAGCACCAAGGGCCCATTCTTAGGCTTCACAACTGCCGAGGCCGTCGGCACCAGTTCCTCGTCCCCCGCAGGCTGTGTTTTAGCCACGTGCACCTGCGGCCCGGCAGCAAGGTGGCCTCCGCAATCCGGCGGCCGAGGTCACTTGCTTCTCCTGCAACCAGAAGGGTCACTATGCGCATAGTTGCCCTAAGAAGGCTGGAGCGGCCCCTCATCCTAATGGAGGACACGGGCAAGGGAGTGGTCATCCACCTGACCAGAAGACGGTCCAGAAGACCTAGGGTGTGGGGAGCGACCAAGTCAACCACATCTCGGCTGAGGAGGCACACGAGGCACCCTACGTTGTGTTGGTACGCTTCTTGTCAATTCTCGTCCAGTTGTAGTATTATTTGATTCTGGAGCTTCGCATTCTTTTATTTTGAGGTCTTTTGCTGCTGCTAGTGATCTTCACTCTGTTCCTATGGGGGTTCCTTTGCTTATTCGCTCTGCAGGTTCGGAAATGAGAGCTGATCAAGAATGCCGGGATGTTCCTATTGAAGTCGAAAGAGTGGGATTTTTGGCTAATCTTATCCTACTCAACTTAGTGAGCCTGGATGTGATTCTTGGCATGGATTGGTTGTCCCAACACTTGGGGCAAATCGATTGTTCCAGGAAGATTGTCTACCTCACTAGCCCCTGTGGCGAACAAGTTGGGTTTTCCCCGCAGCTGCAAGGGCCACATCTTTGTGCAGTCGAAGTGAAGTCAACCTTGGAGATTCAGGATGTCCCCACAGTATGTGACTTCACGGATGTTTTCCCTGAAGATTTGCCTGGGATGCCTCCAGTTCGCGATATTGAGTTCGTCATCGAGCTGCTGCCCGGTACCGCCCCGATTTCAAAGAGGCCGTACCGAATGCCTCCTAATGAGTTGGAAGAGCTGAAAAAGCAACTAGGTGAGCTTCAAGAGAAGGGTTTCATCCGTCCTAGCTTATCTCCTTGGGGTTATCTAGTGATATTTGTGAAGAAGAAGGACAAAACCCTGCGCATGTGTGTTGATTACCGTCTGCTTAATGAACTAACGGTAAAGAACAAGTATCCTTTGCCCCGCATTGATGATCTTTTCGACCAGTTGACTGGAGCTCGGGTATTCTCTAAGATTGACTTGAGATTGGGGTATCATTAAGACAGAATCAGGTTTGAAGATATTCCGAAGACGGCTTTCGCTACTCGTTATGGCCTTTACGAGTACACCGTCATGTCTTTTGGCTTAACCAATGGTCTTGCCCTATTCATGAATCTTATGAACTCAGTATTGATAGAGTATTTAGATTATTTCATTGTGGTATTCATCGATGATATTCTTATCTACTCCAAGAATGAAGAAGAGCATGTTGAGCATCTAAAGCTTGTGTTGGGAAAGCTGCGTGAGCATCAGCTGTATACGAAGTTCAGCAAGTGCGAGTTCTGGTTGAAGGAAGTGGCATTCTTGGGCCATGTTCTTTCAGTAGGAGGCGTAGCTATGGATCCTACCAAGGTCAGTGATGTACTATCTTGGGGTCAGCCCAAGTCAGTCACAGATGTGCGGAGTTTTCCTGGTTTAGCGGGATATTATCGTCGCTTTATCAAGAACTTCTCCAAGATCACCAAGCCTATGACGGAGTTGCTCAAGAAGGACAAGAAGTTTGTGTGGTCTTCTGCTTGTGATGAGAGTTTTTAGGAACTCAAGAAGCGGTTGACTTCAGCCCCAGTGCTTGTCCTTCCCGATGTCCATAAGAGCTTCGATATCTTTTGCGATGCCTCTTGTTAGGGACTTAGTTGTGTTCTTATGCAAGAAGGCAGGCAGTGGCCTATGCATCAAGGTAGTTGAGGCCTCATGAACTCAACTATCCTATCCATGATTTAGAGTTAAATGCAGTGGTTCATGCACTCAAGATTTGGCGATATTACCTGATCGGTAATCGTTGTGAAGTGTATTCGGATCACAAGAGCCTGAAGTACTTGTTCACCCAGCCAGATTTGAACCTCAGGCAAAGAAGATGGTTGGAATTGATCAAAGACTATGACATTGGTATTCAATATCATCCAAGCAAGGCCAATGTTGTTGTCGATGCACTTAGTCACAAGTTATATTGCAATGCCTTGTTACTTCAGGCGCAGCACTGGTCTATGCACCACGGTGCGGGTTATTGGGCTCTAACTAGCCTTGGGCCCACGTGTTATTGACTCAGAAGGAAACTAACTAGTCATTAATTAAAGCTAAGCATTGATAAGCCCTTAAGGATAGAGATTAAGGAGTTAATGACGGGTGAACAGTAATTGTCCAAACCGACAACGCAGAGAAGCTTCTGGCCGTGAGGTTCTCCAGTGTGTCATTGGTGATGGAGGCTATGGCAGCGCCAGCCAAGTGCTAAAATGGGATCCCTACCCTATTGCGCACCCGATGGTGGTCAGAGCATCGCTGGAGGTGGACTAGAGCAGTGGCGCGACAAGATGAAGCGGAGTGAAAAGCTCCAGCCAAAACGGCAGACACAACTCAACCATACTTTCGTGCAACAAAAGTGCGCACTAGCTACAGGAGTGCACCAGAAACATACCAGAGTGGATAGGGGTAGGATAAGTTAGTCGGAGTCTCACCGGCAACAAGGAACCAAAGCGGCGGCAAAGGCTTCACCGAGAAGAGCCCGCCTCAAGTAAAGAGAGAGAGAAAATGATGTGGGAACAGCTAGAGTGGGGCACTGAGATGGTCATACAACAATTAATTAGGTAATGTCTCACCGTGCCATTGTTAGGGAAGAAAGGGGTGCTAGTGGCCGGAAATGGGGAAACCCAAAGTTCCTGAGGTCCAATGGACGATCAATGGAACTAGTTGAGGAGAAACATTGGTCGTGCTTTGGAACACAAAATGACACACCAAGGGAGGAGAGGGCTCACTGGGAGTGAAGATGGCAAGGCGGCGGTTTTAAGAGCGTGCTCCGGAGCCAAAGAAGACGAGCTCGCATTCTGGCTTCTTCGCTGCATGGCATGCCCCGACTTAGTACAAGTGAGCATGGTATGCACAAAGAGAAAAGAGGGTGAAGAGACCACCAGCTTGTAACATCCCAATTTTTTGAGCCTTAAAAATCTTTTAAATAGTTAGTAGGGAGAAAAGTCACCATTTGATTTTATATGAATTTAAATCAAAAGCTTAATATTGGACTTTAATAATAAAAGCATTTAATATGAATAATCTCAACATGAACAATAGTCAAAACTATTTTATTTTAGGTTCTATGTGCTTAGATATATTTTTTAGATTTTTCTAGAATTTTTTTGAGTTCATTTGCTATTTTCTATTGCATTTGGAATTTCTGGTATTTTACAAAATAGAAAAAGCTATTAAAATTCTCAAATAATCTTTCGGTCCAAAATCCTTAAACCCTGGCCCATTTCCTCTCCACTCTGGCCTAGCTCTGTGCGAAGCCCAGCTCCCGAGCGCCCGCTTGCACCCGCTGACGCATGGGCCCACGCATTGTCGTCCACCTCCGCTTCGTCCCCCTCGCGTCCGATCTGTGTCCGCCATGGTTGCTCGGCAAGCGTCATTCGACAAAAGTGAAATCGGTCCAGATTCTTCGCGCTGAACCTCCCATATAGAAGCTATATCTCTCCCGCACCCGTTTTTGTTGAAATCCTATCTCGAATCGTACCTTATCCCCGAAATTGTTTGTGATCCGAAACGAACTCCTTTTGGGCGTATCTTATCTGGTCGCGATCTCTGGGTATAAATAGTACCCTCAGCTTCGCATTGGCCCGCTGATCGTGAACCCCACCTCCTTTTCACCCCAATCACCCTTGAGCCACCGCGATTGGAGAATTAGGGCTCGGTCACCGAAACCCTAAAACTCCAATTCCGCCATCGCCAGTAGCGCTCCGGCCCCGTAGACTGCACCGTCGTCTTCTATGTCGTTAGAGCTTCCACAGGCGCCTCTTCTCATCATCCGAGCGTCATTGGTTTTTGTCACCGACAAAACCAAGTATGTATTTAAATGCTTTTAGGTATAGTTATTATCCAATCTGTTATAATCACCTTGGCTTTGTACGTCATAATCTTTCATCACCCTAGATTAGTTCATATGTAGTTGGTGCTACGGTATTACCAACGTGGGTTGGTTAGTACGAGTAGATTGCTTAGCCATGCTATGAGTCTCACTTATCACCTAAGTTGCAATTATAAATTTGACTAAGTGACTATGGAACTTTGTGTAAAACTGTGTACTATGTATTATCACTTTGTGATAGCATGTGTTGCACTAAACCAACAGGGTGGGAAAGGATTTAAACTGAGGCAAGTGGTGGATACTGCATGATATGGTGGACTTTGTGAATGAGAATGATAATCTTTGTGGCAAAGTTAGAAAATGGAAGTCTTGCCTTGGTCAATTAAGAACTTAACTTTGTGCGCCATTGAATTGAGTCTTACTGTACAACCACATGCCTGATGGGACGGGCCTAACTTAGTTAGTTATGGATTCTTGGCATTGATTACTCAGGTTGTAGGTTAGGCTACGGGTGGAGGTGTGTACTACAAGGTAGTCGCATCGCGGGACGGTTCGCCGCATCCTAATCCAACGATGTGTGTTATGCCAAAGCGCTTTGTTTGGGTTGGCATAGCGGTTTGTAAGCACATCGGGAGTGTCAATGTTGAGATAAAGTTTTTGAACCATTTTGTTACGATTGGTGCTAGCTACACTAGTTGTATCGTGTTGGTAAAGCGCACAAATTCTGCAGAGTGTTAAACAATCTATTCGAATAGCCGCGTCCGCGGTCATGGACATGCTCGGGGATTTCACACGAGGGGTAGATTTTCATAAAATATTTGGGATGGGAGCTATGTGATCTAAGTCATATGGCTATGTGAAATAATCTGCTTAGCTTTGTGTCTTTGTGAAAATAACTGTTAAATTACTATTTTCTATTTGTGTTGAATTACATTTCAATCTATTATTGTATTCAATTGCAAATATTGCTTTTATGCAAAGGAATCACAGAAGCATTTCCTTTTGGAATAAGCCTGCATCTATAATTTGCATTCTATGGTATGATTTGTGAGTACGGTTGTGTACTCATGCTTGTTGTAAAACTTGCACCCAAACCTACAGAAGAGGAGGAGTCTACATCTGCTTTCGAGGAGTTGTTCGCCGAAGGATGCTGATCGTTAAGGTCTGAATCCCAGTTGGTTTCCTGTGGTGAATTGACGGGATCTACATTGAAGTTATTTCTGTTCTGCTGCTATTTTATTCTCTGTTAGCCCTGCTTGGCTCAATAAGTGTAAACTCGACCATAAGGTCAAAACCAGTATTTATTATTCAAATTAATCATTTACTCTATTATCGCTTGTGTGGATCGATATTCACCAATGTTGACACTGTGTGCACTAGCGTGACTCTGGACTAGTGCATTATACATAGAGGGTCCAGAATCATAATTTTTGGTCCCGACAAGGTGGTATCAGAGCCATACTAACTGTAGGTCTTGATCTTAGCTAGATTGGCTGTCTTTAGGGTCCCCAAATTATTTTCTAAAGCAAAGTTAACTTGCAAGATTAATTAATTGCTTAACTCTTCTCATATCTCTCTCGACTCAACTATTGCTACAATCTTTTCTCTTCCCGCTATTTTTAAGTTGCTCTTACCCCCTTTGTCTGTCTTAACAGATGCCTCGTCTCTAGAGCTATGGTGAACGCAAGGGAGGATATGCTGCAGAACTTTGGAAGTTGCTACACGTGCTTGGAGGCTTCAACCGTCCCTTGTATGTCGGTAACAACTGGACTGTGAACGATTGACCGCGGAGTGATCTACCACTTGACAATTTACGCCACGAGGAACGACAAGGCAAGCCAACCTTCGCACATCTCCGTGAGAAAGGATACTTGGTTGGAGGGGATCCAGGAGTCGTCAAGCTTGGCGATGCTACGTATCTACAACATCTGCGCACGAGAGTTTAAGGGCACTATCTTCCGTGACCACCCTAGAGCTGTCGCCGTGGATCGGCCAGCACGCTATCTGTCTACGGAGGAAGAAGACAACGCTACAGTGGTGCACCTCGCACAGTTCATGGTAGCACAGGGGGAAGCATTGGAGAGGGCTACCACAGAGATGGATTATGTCTATGAGGCCCTATGGAGAGCTGAAGAAAAGGTCGCCACTCTGTAGAAGATCCTCTACGACCAGCCTAGCCAGGAAGAAGATGACGAAGGAGAAGAAGACCTTGAGGAGGATCCCGAAGAAGATCTAAAGGAGGGTCTAGTTGAGTCGGAAGAAGCCGCAGAGCCAGCTGAGCCAGTTGCGCTAGGGATGCCTGTTCCTGTTGCACTAGTCCCGGGGCATCAGGATCAGTTTGCCAGGATGCCGGCTCACTTCTGAGTCTATAGTCGGCAGGAGCACCGCCGCGGCTATGGAGGCTTTCTTGAGTAGTTTGTCTTAAATTTAAGTTTTTCAGGTTTAGCCAATTTCGGTTTAGTAAGTCGCCCTTTAGGCGATAGTTTTGTGTGCTCAGGTCGTTGTTTCTTTTGTGTGCAAGTATGAGCTGCAAAGGCCCTTAGGCATTTGTTGCAGCTATGCTAAGACCTTAATTAATAAAACTATTTTGTTTGAGTTTCTTGAGCTGTGTTTTGTTGGGTTGAACCTACCCCCGCTTAGTTCTTAACTCATCTTGTGCTTGCTACTTCATCTAACCCATGGAGCTTCACCAAATGGTTCAAACTCATCAGACTGCTACAAGTGGTTCTGGTACCCCAACACGAGGAGGCAATGAGCAACCAGCCGTAGGAGCAGTTCCGCCACAAGCACCCCCGATTGACTTGCAAAATTTTGGAGCTTTCATGGCAGCACAGACTCAACTAATGAATACAATGATGAATCAGATGCAAGCCATGAGCAATCAAATCAACAACAACAACAATCATCAGCAGGGAGCCCTAGTTGCTCATGGCCACCATGGACTGTCTAAGCTCACGAAGTTTATGAGGACTCGTCCACCAACTTTCTCTGGACATGTCCCCCCAGTGGAAGCATATGATTGGCTTCGGGTTATCGAAAGGAAACTGCTGATCACCCAGTGCAGCGACCGTGAGAAGGTTTTGTATGCCACTCATCAGATGGAGGGCACAGTTGTGGAATGGTGGGAGAACTTCTGTGCCGCTCATGAAACGCCACAGGATATCACCTAGGAAGAGTTCTCTATAGCATTTCGCCAATATCATGTACATGAAGGTATCATTGATCTGAAAAAGGATGAGTTCCCGCTCTTAAGCAAGGAACTATGTCAGTGTCTGACTATCTCAACAAGTTCTCTCAGCTAGCTCGCTACGCAGCAGAGGATGTCACCACGAACAAGGCTCGCCACAGTCGCTTTCTAAAGGGACTAAACACTGGACTGCAAGTCAGTCTGATCTCCCATACTTTCCTTGACTTCCAAGAGCTAGTTAATAAAGCTTTTGTTCTGGAGGACAAGCGCAAAGAATTGGAGGACAGCCGCAAGCGCCGAATGGCTCAGCAGGGAGGCCATCAGTCACAGCAGCGAACGAGGATAGTTCCACCTCAGTTTAATCATTTTCCACTGCAGAATTCGTTCAGAGCACCTGCACCAACTTTAGCGACTCTTCCAGCTGCTCAGAACTTCCGCAAGTCTGTACCTGCCAACCCCAGCCTAGGGAGTAATCAGCCGAATGTACCCAGAGTCTGTTATACCTGCTGTCAGCCAGGTCATTTCGCCAACCAGTGTCCGCATAATGGAACAATTACTCCAGTACGCTTCAATCTTGGAGCTACACCCACCAAGACACTAGCGCCAGGCAATAATCAAGGAGCTTCACAAGTTGTTGGTCAAGCCAGAGGAGCACCGTCATCTGTGGTCAGAGGCCGTGTCAACCACGTCATCCTGGAAGGAGCCCAGGAAGCACCGGACATCATATTGGGTAAGTTTCTGGTTAAGTCAGTACCTGCATTAGTTTTGTTTGATTTCGGAGCTTCACATTCGTTTGTTTTGGGATTTTTCGCAACCAAGAATAAACTGGAAGTTGTTCATCTTAAGCACACTCTGTTAGTCCAGTTGCCTGGAGCAGAGCTAAGTACTAAAGTGGCATGTTTAGGAGCTAAGTTACTCATAGCTGGAGTTGAGTTTCTAGCCAACTTGATTGTTCTAGATACTCAAGCTTTAGATGTTATTCTTGGTATGAATTGGTTATCCAAGCACAAAGCTGTGCTAGATTACAGCCGGAGAGCCGTAACAGTCGAGGATACTAAGGGAAACAAGGTAGAATTTCTAGCCACCTTAGTTCGTGAGGGACATCTGTTAGTCAACAGTCTGAAGACTGTATCTTTGGAAGAAGTACCAGTCGTCAATGAATATCCAGATGTGTTCCCAGAAGAGTTACCAGGAATGCCACCGGACCGTGACATTGAGTTTGTCATCGATCTAGTGTCAGGGTTAGCACCAATTTTAAAAAGACCCTATCAGATGCCAGCCGATGAATTGGTAGAGATGAAGAAGCAGATAGAAGTATTTCTTGAGAAAGGTTTCGTGAGACCTAGCTCGTCGCCTTGAGGAGCGCCAGTGTTGTTTGTCAAGAAGAAAGATAGAAGTATGAGGATGTGTATTGATTACCGTGCCCTCAACGAAGTTACCATCAAGAACAAGTACCCACTACCCCAGATTGATGATTTGTTTGATCATATGAAAGGAGCCGGAGTGTTCTCAAAGATTGACCTGCTATCAGGTTACCATCAGTTGAAGATTTATCCTAAGGATATACCGAAGACCGTTTTCTCAACGCAATATGGACACTATGAGTTCCTAGTCATGTCCTTTGGTCTGACTAATGCTTCTGCATACTTCATGAACATGATGAATAAAGTATTCATGGAGTATTTGGACAAGTTTGTAGTTGTGTTCATTGATGATATTTTGGTTCACTCCAAGTCGGAGGAAGAACACGTCGAACACCTGAGGTTAGTCTTGGAAAAACTCAGAGAGCATCAGTTGTATGCCAAGTTCAGTAAGTGTAATTTTTGGAAAAAGGAAGTGGATTTTCTAAGTCATGTAATGACAACCGAGGGAGTAGCAGTTGAACCTGGTAAGGTTAAAGCAGTATTACATTGGGAGCAGCCCAAGACTGTAACTCAGATTTGCAGTTTCTTGGGAATGGCAGGATATTATCGCCGTTTCATTGAAGGATTCTCATCAATTGCTAAGCCCCTCACGCAATTGTTGAAGAAGGAGAAAAAGTTCACTTGGAACCCAGCCTGTGAAGAAAGTTTTCAATAATTAAAGAAGCGTTTGACTTCAGCCCCAGTGTTGATTTTGCTTAACATAAGGAAAGATTTTGATATCTACTATGATGCTTCGCGTCAAGGATTAGGATGCATCCTGATGCAAGGAGGAAGAGCTGTCGCTTATGCGTCAAGGCAATTAAGGCCGCATGAAGACAATTATCCCACCTATGATCTGGAATTAACTGCCGTAGTGCATGCTTTAAAGATTTGGCATCATTACCCCACCGGTAATCGTTTTGAAGTCTACACAGATCATAAGAACCTGAAGTATATCTTCACTCAGTCAGATTTGAACATGAGACAGAGGAGATAGTTAGAATTGATCAAGGATTATAATCTTGGAATCCACTACCATCTCGAAAAAGCCAATGTAGTTGTAGATGCTTTGAGCCTTAAGAGCTGCTGTAATGCTTTGGAAGCAAAGGAGTTTTGTTCAGAACTTCAAGAGGAATTTCAGAAGTGAAGCTAGAGGTCGTATCTGAAGGATTTGTGACCAGTTTGGAAGTACAGTCTACTCTAGAAAAGTAGATTCGTGAAGCGCGACCAAAGGACCCCGTGTTGTCGGACATCAAGCTCAAAATGGCAGAAGGGAAATTCAAAGATTTTACCAAAGATGATCAAGGCATACTCTGGATTAATAGTTGCATCTGTGTACCAGATGGGTTACGGCAGCTTATATTAAAGGAGGCCCATGACTCGAAGTATTCAATTCACCCTGGCAGTACTAAGATGTACCAAGATGTTAAGACTAAATTTTGATGGCCAAATTTGAAGCGAGAAGTCACAGAGTTCATTGCCTTGTGCGATGTATGTAAGAGGGTAAAGGCAGAACATCAAAGACCAGCAGGTTTGTTTCAACCGCTGAAGATTCCAGAGTGGAAGTGGGAAGAGATCGGAATGGATTTCATTACCGGTTTACCGAGGACTCAGTCGGGTTACGATTCGATTTGGGTGATAGTCGATTGTTTGACCAAGGTTGCCCATTTCTTGCCAGTCAAAACCACGTACTCAGGAGATCACCTTGCAGAATTGTACATGGCCAGAATTGTCAGTTTGCACGATGTGCCCAACAAGATAGTGTCAGATCGAGGGTCTCAGTTCACCTCTCGTTTTTGGCAAAGTTTGCATGAATCATTGGGTACCCATTTGAATTTCAGTACCGTGTATCATCCACAGATAGACGGACAGACTGAAAGAGTTAATTAGATATGGGAGGATATGCTGAGAGCTTGTGCCCTAGCTAATGCTACCCGTTGGGATAAAAGTTTACCATATGCAGAATTCTCATACAACAATAGTTACCAAGCCAGCCTGCAGATGTCACCATTTGAAGCTCTGTATGGCCGTGCCTGCAGAACCCCATTGAATTGGTCAAAACAGCTGAATATTTGGTATTCGGTCCGAAAATCATTCAAGAAGTAGAAGAACAAGTGGCAATGATCAGAGAAAGATTGAAGATAGCTCAGTCCAGGCAGAAGAGCTATGCTGATAATCGTCGTTGTGATCTCAGCTTTGAACCAGAGGATTTTGTTTATCTTCGAGTTACCCCACTCAGAGGTGTCAAAAGGTTTCATGCCAAAGGGAAGCTTGCCCCTAGGTATGTTGGTCCGTTTAGGTTTAATGCCAAAGGGAAGCTTGCCCCTAGGTATGTTGGTCCGTTCAAGATTTTGGGACGCCGTGGAGAAGTTGCTTATTAGTTGGAGCTACCGTAGTCATTAGCAGGAGTGCATGACGTCTTTCATGTCTCGCAGTTGAAGAAGTGCCTCCGTGTGCCAAAAGAATAAGCCCTGCTAGACTCGATTGACTTGAAGGAGGATCTCACTTACAGAGAGCAGCCAGTCAAGATTTTGGATGTCGCAGAGTGTCGCACCCGAAACAAGACCGTCTGTTTTTGCAATGTCCAGTGGAGTCACCACTGAGAAGGAGAAGCAACGTGGGAGCGGGAAGAAGAGCTGAAAGCCGAGTTTCCTAGCCTTATTCCCTAGCTAGCCTGAATCTCGGGGTCGAGATTCCTTTAAGGGGGGAGTTTTGTAACATCCCAATTTTCTGAGCCTTAAGAATCTTTTAAATAGTTAGTAGGGAGAAAAGTGGCCATTTGATTTCATTTGAATTTAAATCAAAAGCTTAATATTGGACTTTAATAATAAAAGCACTTAATATTAATAATCTCAACATGAACAATAGTCAAAACTATTTTATTTGGGTTCTATGTGCTCAGATATATTTTCTAGATTTTTCTAGAATTTTTCTGAGTTCATTTACTATTTTCTATTGCCATTTGGAATTTCTAGTATTTTACAAAATAGAAAAAGCTATTAAAATTCTCAGATAATCTTTCGCGCCAAAATCCTTAAATCCTAGCCCATTTCCTCTCCGCTCCGCCCACTCTCTGCTAAGCCTGCCTCCGCGACGCGCCTCGCCACACCACGACGCGTGGCCCACGCATCGTCGTCCACCTCCGCTTCGTCCCCCTCGTGTCTGAGCTGTGTCCGCCATGGTTGCTCGGCAAGCATCGTCCGACAAAAGTGAAATCGGTCTGGATTCTTCGCGTTGAACCTCCCATCTAGAAGCTCTATCTCTCTCGCACCCGTTTTTGTTGAAATCCTATCTCGAATCGTACCTTATCCCCGAAATCTTTTGTGATCCGAAATGAACTCCTTTTGGGCGTATCTTATCTGGTCGCAATCTCTGGGTATAAATAGTACCCCCGGCTTCACATTGGCCCGCTGATCCTGAACCCCACCTCCTTTTCACCCCAATCACCCTTGAGCCACCGCGATTGGAGAATTCGGGCTCGGTCACCGAAACCCTAAAACTCCACTCGCCATTGCCGAGCGCCGCCTCGTGGATCGCACTGCCGTCTTCTACGTCGTCAGAGCTTCCACAGGCGCCTCTTCTCATCATCCGGGCATCATCGGTTTTTGTCACTAACAAAACCGAGCTTCGTCTTCCGCTCCAACCACAATTCTGGCCAACTTCATCGCACTCTGGTGTCAACTCGAGTACCTCCAGGTGCGCAATAGCGAGGGCTATCTAGTGCGACCACCCACCCACGCCGGCGAACCGCCGTTCGCCGTTGCCGTACAAACCCGAGCGCCACCGTCGTTTGTCGTCCACGTCATGTTCACGTGGCCCGCCACATCAGGTCCAGCACCGATGTGTCGCGTGCATGGCGCCGTGTCAGCAGACATGTGTGCGCCCGCGTGGCATGGTCCACCAGCTCCAAATCTAATCGGCTCGGTAGACCTGGTCTACCGTGAGCCATCTCGCTGACATGTGGGTCCCACATGTCAGTATATTCTTTTAATTATCGTATTTCCGAAAACCCTGTGCTGACATCATTGTTGCGCAATAATCCAATTTTTCTGTAAAGAAATAATTCGGAAATTCCAGTAAATCCAAAATTAGGTTTTTCTTTAGATTTAAACTTCCAAAGCTCATATCTTTTGCATTCGAACTCTGATTGAGCCCATTCAAATTCCTAAATTCATCTAAATTCGAGCTCTATTTATCTGAAATTTTTATTTTTTTGGAGTTTGTTTTGCCTCTGTTATTTAATTGTTTATTTATTTGCTTTTTTGCGAGAAGACGTCGATACGTCTGGGAATTTTGGAGAAGAAGCAGCACCTCAAGATCAAGACCAGTACCTAGATTCCAAGCAAGTCATACCTTTGATCATATTGAATCCTAGGTTTTCACAAAAGTACTTTGCTTCAAATTATTGCATTTACTTTAAAGTATGTATTTAAATGCTTTTGGGTATAGTTATTATCCAATCTGTTATAATCACCTTGGCTTTGTACGTCATAATCTTTCGTCACCCTAGATTGGTTCATATTTAGTTGGTGCTACGGTATTACCAACGTGGGTTGGTTAGTACAAGTAGATTGCTTAGCCATGCTACGAGTCTCACTTATCACCTGAGTTGTAATTATAAATTTGACTAAGTGATTACAGAACTTTGTGTAAAATTGTGTGCTATGTGTTATTACTTTGTGATAGCATGTGTTGCACTGAACCAACAGGGTGAGAAAGGATTTAGATTGAGGCAAGTGGTGGATACTGGGTGATATGGTGGACTTTGTGAATGGGAATGATAATCTTTGTGGCATAGTTAGAAAATAGAAGTCTTGCCTTGGTCAATGAAGGACTTAACTTTGTGCGCCATTGAACTGAGCCTTACTGTACAACCACATGCCTGATGAGACAGGCCTAACTTAGTAAGTTATGGATTCTTGGCATTGATTACTCAGGTTGTAGGTTAGGCTATGGGTGGAGGTGTGTACTACAAGGTAGTCGCATCGCAGGACGGTTCGCCGCATCCCTATCCAACGATGTGTGTTATGCCAAAGCGCTTCGTTTGGGTTGGCATAGCGGTTTGTAAACACATCGGGAGTGTCAATGTTGAGATGAAGTTTCTGAACCGTTTTATTACGACTGACGCTAGCTACACTAGTTGTATCGTGTGGGTAAAGTGTACAAACTCTACAGATTGTTAAACAATCTATTCGAATAGCCGCGTCCGCGGTCATGGACATTCTTGGGGATTTCACACGAGGGGTAGATTTTCATAAAATATTTGGGATGGGAGCTATGTGATCTAAGTCATATGGCTCTGTGAAATAATCTGCTTAGCTTTGTGTCTTTGTGAAAATAACTGTTAAATTACTATTGTCTATTTGTGTTGAATTATATTTCAATCTATTATTGTATTCAATTGCAAATATTGCTTTTATGCAAAAGAACCATAGAAACCTTTCCTTTTGGAATAAGCCTGCATCTATAATTTGCATTCTGTGGTATGATTTGCGAGTATGGTTGTGTACTCATGCTTGTTGTAAAACTTGCACCCAAACCTACAGAAGAGGAAGAGTCTACGCTTGCTCTCGAGGAGGAGTTCGCCGAAAGTTGCTGATCTGTAACAGCCCTAACTTAGGGTTTGTATTTCAAATGTAAAATTTTGAGGAGAAATAAAAACTTTTGTTGTCTCTTCAAATCATTTGGAAGTTTTCCAAATTTTCCCTAGCAATTTCCAATTTTCTAGAAGTTAATTCTTGTGATTGAAAATTGTTGTCATCAAATTATTAGCCTTCAAACTTGTGATCATCATCTGCAAATATTTTTCCTAGCATCTTGATCATCTTATCTACCTCCCTGAATTATTTCACAATTTTTAGATTTTATTTGCTATTTCAAATGGCCAAGTCAAACTAGTTGAAAATCTGGTCAAACCCTAGGTCAGCATGCTTGTGATTTTCTGCAGAACTTTTCAGTGCATGAAAAGTTCTGGAAAATTTATGCAATGTTGTTCTCTGTCTCTAGTAGCTACCATAAAAATTTTGAAATTTTTGGAGCCCTGAGCTACCTCTAAAAATTTCCCAAACCTTCTCTGTCTTTTAAATCAAAATCGAAAACATCGCTCCTCTGCCCGAACCCAACTCGTGCTCGAGTCCGATCGCACTAATGGACTCGGTCGCGTCAACTAATCGCACCGCTGAGTCCAATCAATCGTGACCGTCCGATGAAGATCGAACGATCCACGCCGCGCGCGCAACCGACTGTCCGAATGCATACACCAATCTCGACCATCCATTTCGTGATCCAACGGTCGGTGCGACATCGATCGAGTCAAACCACCGTTCGCACCGCCGTCGGCCGACTGTGGACCCTACCGCCGATCCGCCTCGTCTTCTCCGCGACCTCACCGAGCTCGGGCAGCGCATGCATGCTCGCCACGCACTCGTCGCCGCCACCTTTTTGTCCTCGTGTCACCCGAGAAGCATCGCCGGTCTCATCTACCCACCGAGCCCAACCACTATCCTTCGCGTCCATTCTCGTGCCTTCTCCGCCCAAATTTTTCTCGGTCGGAGAAGATCTCGAGCGTAGCGCCGCCGTTTCGAGCCGCCTGAGCCGGCGATCGCACCGTCGTGTTCCTCTTGCCTCATCGCCTCCATTTTGCCCATTCCGGTCCTTGGCGCCCGATGGATCACCGGGCGGTATCGTCGTCTCGCTCGGCGATCTCGGTCCCGCGAGCTTGCTAGTGCTCGTGAGTCTCTAGCCTCGCCACTTGGTCCTCGTAATCGCAATTCTCCTCCGAGTCTAACGGTGGGCTCATTTCGTCTTTCGTGCATCGTGGAGGGCGGCGGGTGTTTCTTCCTCGCGCACGCTGATCCGCCGCCGTGGCAATTCCGCCGCCGACCTTCTTCTTCGTCGTTATCTTGTGCTTATTGCTCCGGAGTCGAGGCGATTCCGTGGCGCATCTTCCCGGCTCCTCGAAGTCCGTAGCACCTCCTCCGCAAGAGCCGTAGCTTCTTCTCCGCATCCGCCGCCGCAAGCTTCGACTTCGCGACCATTGGGCTCTGCGTCATCATCATCAAGTTCGTGGAGCTGCGGTGCACCCGTGCGTGCCATCCCCGAGCTCATAGCCTCAACCATTCTCCAGATCCCCCACCTCGCCGTTGCGGTCGCGTGCGGGAACGCCGTCGAGCCGCCGGTGGTTAAGGTCTAATCCTTCTTAAGTTCTAATCATCTTTAGTTTGAGTCTCGTCATGTGGGCCCGAAATGTTAGTTAGGGATTGTGTAGTTTTGTTAATGCGCTTTCTCGTCGGAAGCGATTTCTGCGTGAGTATATGTTAGAAGTACACTTTGGTAAGTCAAGGCGTATTATTAGAATACGCCGACGTCACTTCGTGACGGTGTCGCTCGTCAAGACTTTCGCGCGGGCCCATCGTCGCTGTCTGGGGCTAGATAGTCGTGGGTAGAAAAAGGATTAAACGCTTTAGTAAATCAGAATGCTTTTCATTTAATCGTTAATTCAATTAAACTTAGAAAATGCATAACTAATTCAATTTTTATCCAAATTTCATGAAACCAAAGGTCTTAATTTTCATTTTAAATGTTCTATTTACTAAAATTAGTGTCAACCCTGTCTCTGTAGCAAAAATCTGTTAATGTAGAATGTAATCTCCAAATTAGAAAATGCATATCTCTTTCAATAATTGTCCAAATTCAATGAACCCAATTCTGTAAAATTCCATTTTCAGTATACTAATTATTAGGATAGGTTTTAGATACTGATTCTGTTCATGAAAATTTGTTAAGTAATTAACTAGTGTCTTGTTGTGTTTTTAGCTTAGAAAATTCATAGAAAGTTCTTAATAACTTAAAATGAATTGTTCTCTGCTTCTAAAATTTTGTTATGTCATGCATAGGCTCTTTGTGAAAAGCTTAGTGTGTTTTGTTATTGTTGTATGTTTGAGTTTGGTCGGTGTTATTCGCTCTTATTATTTGCTTTGTTCAATCGTTAGGATTCGATATTTGCGGCAACCCTGAGAACGACCCTCCGCAACAAATTGAGCAACAGCAACCAGGCAAGCAGTTTGATCATGTTTATCCCAGTATTTTAAAGTCTAATATTTTGTTTCAACTGTATGTATGCATCGCTTAATTTGTGTTAAATTGATTAGTTAAAGCCGTAGCTGCATATCCTGTAGGCAAAATATTGATCTCTACTACCTGAGCCTAGGTTATTTGCTGTGATTAGAGGTCGCTGGATGATCTCTTGTCACTTAGTAGGTCCGGGTCAACTTGCTTAGACATGCTTAGCTATCGGTAGAACTGGGCGGTTATCGACTTTAGTCGGTAGCCTTGATCACACAAAATTTACTATAACTTTATGTTTCAAACATTTCGCTATGTTTAATTGCAAAATTAAAAATGAAAACAAAATGATTTAGACTTGGGCACAACAAGATGTTGGTGTGATCTGTTGGTGTGACCGAAAGGTGCCCGAGTCGCTTAAGGACCGAGTTACTTGCGCCACCGTACTGAGCATTTTGCGTACTAACCACACTAGAGTATATGGGACCTCTCTTGACCTAGTACTTTGGCGTGTATTGGCTCCGGGTCGCAGGAGGTCGCAGGAGGGACGGAGGTGGGAGCATGGTAGTTGTCCGAAAAGCTTTATCCTGAGTGGGTAGTTGTCTTTTCGGCTTTACCATGTAAGCGTATGGATTTCTATCCATACGAGCGGCTCGTAGTTAATACACAATATTGGAAAAAGTCTCGAGGACTTAGTCAGGCGGCATACCTTCGGAAGTGTGCTTGGCTTAAAGGCGATGCAAGTGTGGGTACATTGGTACACCTGCAGGTTAAAACTATTCGAATAGCCTCGCCCTAGGTTATGGACACGCTCGGATACGCCCCCCAAGAACTAGACTACAACATTTAAATTAAAATTTGATGGGTGGTACGAATCTGGGATTCGTGCTATTGTTGTGGTGACTATTGGGATAGTCACTTCTAGGTTGTTTATCTTTCGCTTTTGTTATTAATATCCGTACTGTTATTTCAATCTTAAAAAAATGAATTGCAAACTTGCCTTTAAACTGTATTACCTTATTGCAAATGAAAATTGGCTTTATGCAAATGAAACATATGGCCTCCACCAAATAAGCCTGCATGTAGCTTATGAACAGGTCTGCTAGTTCACACGTCAGTCTTGCGGGTACAAAGACAATCTTTGTACTCATGTGCTTTGCTTAATGTTTTTGTTGCAGAGGAAGAAGGTGAGCCCCAAGGGCCTCACTTCTGTGAGCTGTGTTGCCGTTTCGTGGACGACTAGACTTGGCGGTCCGGTCAGATGCCTTGTGGGTTGGAGGCACGTTGATTGGCTTTGTTTATAGCCATCTTATGGCACTTTTGCTTCCGCTGTCTTCTTTCTGTTATTTGTGTATCTTGTGGCCCATCGGCCTTTGTGCTGTAATAACTCTACTATTTGTTTATCTTCCGTTTGGTAGTGTGGTGTTTGGACTCTATGTTTGGAATGGAGTTGATGTCTAATTTTGTAACGGGTGTGTATACGCTGCAGGAAGTATACATATCTCGAGGATCAATTTATTTGATTTTTGATGCTAGGATCGGGTGGTTGGTTAAGCATTACAAGCCAAATAAATTGGGGTCCTCACAAAGTTGGTATCGTGAGCCATTCGACCAGTAGTAACAAGCATAGTCGTCCTTAGGATATTTTGAAAAGCTTAATTTCAAAGTATAAAAGGGTTTATGAAAACCTAGGTGATTCTCGATTTTACTCCTTGCCTATCTTAGCCTTCTACTCTCATCTTACTCTAATTTGAGTTTAAAACTTGGTTTCTCTCGTTCCTTTCAAAAGATAGTTACTAGGTGAGAATCAGTCTTTGGGAGAACCATAGAGAATTAGTCTAATTAAAATTTGTGGGGGTATAAGGGTAAGATATATATGAGTTTGCTAAGTGTCTGATTTTTGTCAATTGGTTTTGTAACTTACAAGTCTTGTGTTTATTTTGTGCTGTTAGTAAGTTACTTGCAGTGGGTTGTCGATTTTGTGTTTTCCGGCTGTTGTTAACTTGTCTTAGTGAAACAGGATGGCCGGGAGAACGCGTGGCAGTCAGCAGGCTGGTCATGATGAGGAGCTTCCCCCTCCTCCGACCATGGCTGAGGTTCTCGCTCAGATCGAGCGAAACCGCATGGACCGAGCGCGCATCTTGGATGTTATTGCTAGAATACCTCCACTCCGCCGGTGGTGGCGGCTACCGACTCGCGGGGACTTGCAGAGTTCCTCCGCACGCAGATCGCCGACTTTCTCCCGCTCGAGGACCCTCTCGATGCGGATGATTGGTCGCGCATGGTTGAGCGAAAGCTCAACATAGCTCGATGCCAGCGCAGATAAGGCATCGCTCGCGTCCCACCGGCTTGAGGGCGCAAAGACTCTCATGGTGGGAGAACTATCTCGCCATGCAGCCGCGCGCCATGTGGTCGCGTGGGAGGAGTTCAGATCGGCTTTTCGTCGGGCCCACATCCCGGATGGCCCGATGAAGTCAAGAAGAAGGAGTTCCTCGCGCTTAAGCAAGGGCGCAAATGTGACGGAGTACCGCACGAGTTCAATCATTTGGCTCGTTATGCTCAGGAGGTGGCCTCGATGAGGCTAAGCAGAGAAGTTTATGGATGGCATGTCCGAGGAGCTGCAGGACAAGCTATCTATTGTGGACTTCTCGACTTTCGTGCCTTGGTAGATAAGGCCATTGTTGCTGAGCATAAGGCAAAGGCGCTGGGTGAGTCCGCAAGCGCAAATGGGAGGCACATCGGTCTACTCACACCAGCCTCACTCGTCCTCGAGTGGGCGGCACCGATGGCTCGTTCTTTTGCTCCACCGGCGCCGAGGCCATCTCGCACTAGCTCTCGCCCACCGCAGTCGTGAGTTTCAACCACGCGCGCTGCGATCCAGCCAGAGCGGCCTCGCAATCCGGCGGCGAGGTTACTTGTTTTATTTGCCACAACAAGGGCCATTATGCGAATGCTCGCCTCGAGTGTTGCGGCCCCTCGCCCTAATGGAGGACGCGGCGGGAGTGGTCACCCACCGACGTAAGATTATTCGAAGACCCGTAAAGTGCGGCGGGTCGAGTCAACCACCTTTCAGTGAGGAGGCTCGTGGAGGCGATGGATGTCGTGATTGGTACACTTCTTGTTAATTCTCGTCCTGCCGCAGTATTATTTGATTCTGGAGCATCACATTCTTTTATTTCAAGATCATTTGCTGCTGTTAGTGGTCTTCGCTGTGTTCCTTTGGGAGTTCCTTTGCTCATCCGCTCTCCGGGGTCGGAAATGAGAGCTGATCTTCAGTGTCGGGATGTTCCTATCATAGTCAGAGGAGTGGGGGTTTTGGCAAACCTTATTCTCGCTCGATTGGTGAGTCCGGATGTGATTCTTGGCATGGATTGGTTGTCCCAACACTTGGGCGGTCGATCGTGCGTGAAGATTGTCTATCTCACCCTTCAAAGTAGCGGTCGGATTTTCGCGCGGCTTGGGGGCCACATCTATGTGTATTAGAGGCGGCCACCTTGCGGTCGTGGATGTTCCCATAGTATCGACTTTGGGGATGTCTTTCCGAAGACTTGCCGGGATGCCTCCGTTCGAGACACAGAGTTTGTCATCGAGCTCTCGCCGGCATCGCCCGATTTCAAGGCGCCGATCGAATGCCTCCCAATGAACTAGAAGAATTGAAGAAGCAACTTGGTGAGCTCCAAGCAAAGGGTTTCATCCGTCCCAGTTCATCTCCTTGGGGTTGTCCGTGATCTTTGTGAAGAAGAAGGACAAGACTTTGCGCATGTGTTGATTACCGTCCTCTCAATGAGGTGACGGTGAAGAACAAATATCCCTCGCCCGCATTGATGATCTGTTTGATCGCTTGATCGGGCCGGTGTTCTCAAAGATTGATTTGAGAATGGGGTATCATCAGTCGATCAGATCGAGGATATTCAAGACGGCTTTCACTACTCGTTATGGTCAGATTTGCAGTACACCGTCATGTCCTTTGGCTTAACCAATGCTCCACTTTGTTCATGAACTTAATGAATTCGTATTCATGGAGTTTTTGGACAAATTTGTGGTGGTCTTCATTGATGATATTCTTATTTATTCCAAGATCAAGAAGATCATGCCGAGCATCCAAGATTGTTTTGGGCAAATTGCGGGAACACCACTATATGCGAAGTTCAAGAAATGTGAGTTCGTTGAAGGAAGTGGCATTCTTGGGCCATGTTCTTTCACTGGAGGCATATTATGGATCCCAAATAAAGTCACGATGTTCTATCTTGGGGCGCCTAAGTCGATCACCGATGTGCGGAGTTTTCTCGGTTTAGCGGGCTACTACCGCCGCTTTATCGAGAACTTCTCCAAGATCGCCAAGCCGATGACCGAATTGCTCAAGAAGGACAAGAAGTTTGTGTGGTCCTGCGCTTGTGATGAGAGCTTTGGGAGCTCAAACAGTGTTTGACTTCGCTCCAGTCCTCACTCTTCCGATATCCACAAGAGCTTCGATATTTATTGCGATGCCTCTCGCCGAGGACTTGGATGTGTTCTTATGCAGAAGGCAAGGCGGTTGCCTATGCATCCAGCGATTGAGACCTCACGAGCTCAATTATCCCACCCATGATTTAGAGTTGGCTCGCTGTGGTTCATGCACTCAAGATTTGCGGCATTATCCGATCGGTAACACTGTGAGGTGTATTCACCACAAGAGTTTGAAATATTTATTCACTCACCGGATCTGAACCTCGAGCGGAGGAGATGGCTAGAATTGATCAAAGATTATGACATGGGTATTCAAGATCATCTGGCAAAGCCAATGTGGTTGCCGATGCACTTAGCCGAAAAGTGTATTGCAATACTTTGATGATCCAAGAGCAGCAACCTGCACTTCTTGCAGAATTTCAACGTCTCAACTTGGGTTTGGTTGAGCATGGTTCCCTTGCTGCCTTGGTTGTGCAACCGACCTATATGTTGTTTACAAATTCTACGTATTGTATTGCTATTTTGTGTTAAACTATTGTCGCTAGTTGACCTAATAGATGCATTTCCTTAGGCAAATGAATTGATCTCTACTACCATAAGCCTAGGATTACTTGCTGTGATTTAGAGTTCGTGGATGAGCTCTTATCACTTAGTAGTTTGCGAATTAGTTGCTTAGCCATGCTTAGCTTCCGGTAGAAATGGGCGGTTATCGACTTGTCGATAACCTTGATCACATAAAACTTATTATGACTTATGATTTCAGCCTTGTGCCTTGTCTACTTATAAAAACTAAAACTGAAAACAAAATGATTTAGACTTGGGTACAATGGTATGATGGTGTGATTCTGGGTGTGACTGGAACGGTGCCCAGGTCATAAAGGACCGAGTTACTTGCGCCACCGTACTGAGCATTTTGCGTGCTAACCACACCGAGTAAGTGTATGGATTTCGGTCCATACGAGCGGCTCGTGGTCAATGCACAATATTGGAAAGTGTCTCGTAGGACTTAGCCGTGCCGGCATACCTTCGAAAGTGTGCTTTTGTGGCTTAATGGTGGTCTGAAGTGTGGGTACATTGGTACACCCCTGCAGGGTTAAAACTATTCGAATAGCCTCGTCCTGGGTTATGGACACGCTCGGATACGCCCCGTGAGAACTAGACTACAACATTTTGATTAAAACTTGATGGGTGGTATGAATCTGGGATTCGTGCTATGCTGTGGTGGCTATTGGGATAGTGACTTCTAGGTGGTTACTTGTATCTATCATTATTTCCCTGTTACTTTCAACATTAAAACTGATTTTGTAACACCCCAGCCCAACACGAGCCTAGAATGCTACTGAACTATCAACAAAGCAGATTAAAACCAAGGCACCTTACTAAATTCTGGCAGAACCTTCTCTCTTTAGCTAACTTTACCAAGGATTCCAACAATTACATGTATCCAAATTAAACAATCGAACATTCAGCATAATCAGTAGGCATTCATGACATACTAAGTGACCAAAGCATAATCACCAATATCCAAATATGCTAGTCTTCATTATTACAAATAATCCATCACGAAAACATGATCATATAAAATCCTTTAAGCAACTCGCTCATTTATTAAGGCATGGTTTGAAATTTAATCAACTTTAGAAGGTTCATGGTAGTGTGCGTGTGAACATAGAGCTACTCCCTCCCATGCATGTCGTTCTTGGATTGGGTACCTAAAACAAAAATAAAAGCAAGAGTGAGTCCACCGACTCAGCAAGTAAAATTCATGGCATCAACAGTGTAACATCCAGAACTCAAGTTTGTATCTCAAATATGTGAAAATGAGTAAAATTTAAATTTTTTTGAGTATGTTTGAATTTCTGAAACTTTTGCTAGAATTATTGCTTTTGAAATTCTTGAAATCAATTAGAACTTATAACTTAAATCGCATCTACAAAAAGAAAACATAGTCAAAAACTTATGATCATCCTCTGGGAATATTTTTACTATCATCTTAACCATCCTAGTAACCTCTCTGAAAAATCTCACAATTTTTAGATTTTGTTTGCTATTTCAAAAGGCCAAGTCAAACCAGTTTGAAATCTGGTCAACTCCTTAGGGCAGCAGCCAGAATTTTCTTGGGAGCATTTCATTGCATAAAAGCTTCTGGAAAAATTACACAAGGTTGTTCTCTGTCGCAGAAAGTTCCCATAAAAATTTTGGAATTTTTGGAGCTTTGGAGCTACCTCTACAAATTCTCCAAATCTTCTCAGCCTTTTAAAAATCAGAATCTGAAATCACCGTTTGTCGGGCTCGAACCCAACTCGAAGCTCGAACCGACCGCCGCCGGTTTAGCCGCACCGCTTAGCTACACCGCCGAGCCCGATCGTTGTCCGCCGTCCGATGTGAATCGCACGGTCCACACGCTGCCATCGAATCGACTGGTCCGAATGCATACACAGATCTCGGTCGTCCATCTAAGATCCAACGATCGACACATTCTTGATCGAGTCGAACCATCTAATTGTGCCGCACCAGACTCCGTCTCGTGCCGCTTTGTCATTTGCCGCCGATGGCGGCCCCACCGCCGTGTCGCCACCTACCTCTCGATCGAGTCGAAAGCCGCGCAACGCCGCATGGGCGCCACCTGCCTCGTTGTCCTTTCACCGCTTCCGGTTTCCACAGATTACTCTCGGCGGCATCGTCCGCTGTCATCCCATGCCTTGGGCGACATTAAACGCCTGTCGGTAATCAATTAGAACTTATAACTTAAATCGCATCTACAAAAAGAAAACATAGTCAAAAACTTATGATCATCCTCTGGGAATATTTTTCCTATCATCTTAACCATCCTAGTAACCTCTCTGAAAAATCTCACAATTTTTAGATTTTGTTTGCTATTTCAAAAGGCCAAGTCAAACCAGTTTGAAATCTGGTCAACTCCTTAGGGCAGCAGCTTGTGAATTTTCTTGGGAGCATTTCATTGCATAAAAGCTTCTGGAAAAATTACACAAGGTTGTTCTCTGTCGCAGAAAGTTCCCATAAAAATTTCGGAATTTTTGGAGCTTTGGAGCTACCTCTACAAATTCTCCAAATCTTCTCAGCCTTTTAAAAATCAGAATCTGAAATCACTGTTTGTCGGGCTCGAACCCAACTCGAGCTCGAGTCCGACCGCGCCGCTCGGTTTAGCCGCACCGCTTAGCTACACCGCCCGAGCCCGATCGTTGTCCGCCGTCCGATGTGAATCGCACGGTCCACACGCGTCATCGAATCGACCTGTCCGAATGCATACACAGATCTCGGTCGTCCATCTAAGATCCAACGATCGACACATTCTTGATCGAGTCGAACCATCTAATTGTGCCGCACCAGACTCCGTCTCGTGCCGCTTTGTCGCTGTCGCTGATGGGCGGGCCCCACCTGTCAGGTCGTCACCTACCTCTCGACTGAGAGTCGAGTGCCGCCGGCAACGCGCATGGGCGCCACCTCGCCTCGTTGTCCTTTCACCGCTTCCCGGTTTCCTCGCGCGCATCACCTCGGCGGCATCGTCCGCTGTCATCCCATGCCTTGGGCGACATTAAACGCCTGTCGGTTCCCTCACCAACTCGCTGCCCTTTTCTTCCGAGCTCATCGTCGCCGAGAGCGTCTCCTCTTGCTTTCTCCGCTCTTGCCCCCTACTTAAGGGCACCCGGAGCTCCCTCTTCTTCCTTTCGTCATCATAAAGCCACTTCCTACCATCCATTGCTCCCTCTGAGCTCAAACCTAGGAAGTGCGTGGCTCTGTTCACGGCCGTGTTGCCGCCGTTGTGTCATCATCGCAACCAGTGAAGATCGTCCTTCCTTTTTCGCGTCATATCATGTTCCAGCTCACCACGGTTGTTTCCCCTCAACTGATTTTGAGAATCATTCACAGGAGTCGTCGAATTTTGAGGTTCTTCAATTCCGGCCGTGAGCAGCCCTTTCTTCCCCAGCACCGGTGAGGTTAATCTTGTTTCAATCCTTCGTTTGTGCACGGTCGCCTAGCCCTTTTTGACCTGTCCCTACCTCTATTTTTCTCTACTTTTGCTCAGGTTGCTCTCACCTCGGTGACCCCTTTGACCGCCGCCGCGGGTCTTCACCGTCGGGCCATCTCCGACAAGCTCCTCCCCTCCGCTTCATCCCGGTGAGTTCAGGGAACCTTAGAGTATCTTCTGAGCCCACTTATTCGCGTTTAGCGTTGCCGGTTTGGCGTTGCCATTTTCGCCGTAGCATGTACTTCGCCCCTCGCCGTCGCGTCGCCACATCGGGTCACCTCCGACCAGACTTCCGGTGTCTTCGGGTGCGTGATAGTGTTAGGGTTCCATTTTTGTCCTTAGCCGGCGCCGTCAAGCTTTTCTTCGCCGGCGAGGAGCTCAGCGAAGTCCCGGTCGGGACTCCTCCGTTGTCGGACGGGCTGGCGTATTTTTAGAATGCGCTTAGAGTAAACTCAAGGCGTACTCAGAGAATACGCCTCGACGCCATCTTGGCATGGTGGTCGTGTCCGACTGGTCATTGTTTCCGCCTAGCCACTGTCATTATTCGGCGTGGCTCACGAGCACCGGTAGGAAAAGTATTTTAAGTATTTTGATATTCTGAAATGTATTTCTGTTGTACTGTTAATTCAATTAAACTTAGAAAATTCATAACTAATTCAATTTTTGTCCAAATCTAATGAAACCAATTTTGTAAAATTTCATTTTTAGTGTACTATTTATCAGAATAAGTTTTAGATATGTCTCTGTTCATGAATTTTGATAAATAATTAAATGATGCTTTTATGTATTGTTAAACTTAGAAAATTCTTCATAACTCCAAAAATTTTGTTCTCTATTTCTAAAATTTTGTCATATCAGGTTTTAGCTATTGTGCGAAATTTGTGCTCTTTGGATTAATTTGAAGTTTGGTTATTGTCGGTGTTATTTGTTCTTATTTGCTCGTTTTGCTTGATCGATAGATTGCGACGATTCTGGTATTATCGAGAGTGAGCCTCAGCAGCATATTGAGCAACAGCAACCAGGCAAGCAGTTTGATCATGTTAATCCCTTTAATTTCAAACTAATAATTTGTTTGCAACTTGTATGTATGCATTGCTATTTTGTTGTTAAAATATGGTTAGTGGATCTTTTAGTTGCATAATCTGCAGGTAAATGTTATTTCCTCTACTACTTGAGCCTAGATTATTTGCTGTGATTAGAGATCGTTGGATGATCTCTTGTTACTTAGTAGATACGAATTCAACTGCTTAGACATGCTTAGTATCGGTAGAAATGGGCGGTTATCGACTTAGTCGGTAACCTTGATCACACAAATTATTATAACTTTATATTTCAGCATTTTTGGCTATGCTTAATTGTAAAAACTAAAAATGAAAAATAAACTGATTTGGACTTGGGCACAATGGTAAGATGGTGTGCTTTTGGGTGTGACTGGAAAGGTGCCCAAGTTATTTAAGGATCGAGTTACTTGCGCTACCGTTCTGAGCATTTTGCGTGCTAACCACACTAGAGTATATGGGACCTCTCTTGACTTAGTACTTTGGCGTGTATTGGCTCCGGGTCGTAGGAGGTCGCAAGAGGGATGGTGTTGGGAGCATGGTAGTTGTCCGAAAAGCTTTATCCGGAGTGGGTAGTTGTCTTTTCGGCTTTACCATTTCAGCGTATGGATTTCTATCCATACAAGCGGCTCGTAGTTAATACACAATATTGGAAAGCGTCTCATAGGACTTAGCCGTGCCAGCATACCTTCGGAAGTGTGCTTTGGCTTAAAGGCGGTCTGAAGTGTGGGTACATTGGTACACCCCTGCAGGGTTAAAACTATTTGAATAGCCTCGTCCTAGGTTATGGACACGCTCGGATACGCCCCGTGAGAACTAGACTGCAACCTTTTAATTAAAATTTGACGGGTGGTACGAATCTGGGATTCATGCTATGTTGTAGTGGCTATTGGGATAGTCACTTCCAGGTGGTTACTTGTATCTATCTTTATCTCGCAATTATTTCGACAGTAAAAATGAATTGCAAACTTGCCTTTAAACTGTATTACATTATTGCAAATAAAGTTGGCTTTATGCAAATGAAACATATAGCCTCCACCAGATAAGCCTGCATGTAGCATATGTATAGGTCTGCTAGTTCACACGTCAGTCTTGCGAGTACAAAAACAATTTTTGTACTCATCAGCTTTGCTTAATAATTTTTGTTGCAAAGGAAGAAGGTGAGCCCCAAGGGCCTCACTTTTGTGAGTTGTGCTACGGCGGAGTGTGGGACGACTAGTTGGCGGTCCGGTTGGTTGCCTTGTGGGTAAAGGCACACCGATTGGCTTCTTGTTTATAGCCATCTTATGGCACTTTTGCTTCCGCTGTTTAATTAGTTATCTGTTGTATTTTGGCGATTAAACTCGTTGTAATAACTCTACTGTGTTGTTTATCGCTTAGTAATGTGATGTTTGGACTCTATGTTTAGAATGGAGTTGATGCATAATTTTGTGAAGAGGTATGCATACTGCAGTTCTGGGAAGTATGCATGTCTCGAGGCTTAGTTTATTTGGTTTGTGATGTTAGGACCAGGTGGTTGGTTAAGCATTACAAGTCAAATAAACTGGGGTCCTCACAAACAGCATACATTTCGGGTTTGGTATCAGAGTTGGTATCAGAGTCATCCTGACCGTAGTACCCCAAGCATGGTCGTCCTTAGGATATTTTGGAAAAAGCTTATTTTCAAAGTATAAAAAAGGTTTATAAAGCTTAAGTAGATTTTCGGGTTTTACTCCTTATCTATCTTAGCTTGCTATCCTCATCCTACTATAATTCAAGTTTTAGAAATTGATTTCCTCTCCTTCCTTCAAAAGATAGTTACTTATCAGTTAAATTGGTTTGGGAAAATTGTGAGAGATATAACTTGAAGCATTGGCTGTCTGTTGGTGAAAAATAGAGGCATCTGGAGTTCAAGACTTCGGCCAGGAGCAGGGAGAAGAAAGTAGGGACAGCTCACTAATAGTTAATAAATAGGACTGAAAATGAGAGGATTAATCCAACTAAAACTTGTGGGGATAAAAGGGTAGGATGTAGTGTGAGTTAGTTAAGCGTTTAGTATGTTGTTGGTTGGTTTTACCTTGCTGTTCGTGGTGTTAAACCAAGGATTAAATTCTGAAATATTGCCTTCCTTAGCGATTGCTCGTTCTACCAATACGGGTTGGTCGTTTCGGGAGGTTTGATTGTGTAGCTCAAGCCCTTGTATTTGTTTTGTGTTTGATTTTGAGCTATTTTTGGTGATTGTTGGCTTTTGTTTTCGTGCCTGATGCTAACTTGTTTTAGTGACCAGGATGGCTGGGAGAACGCGTGGTAGTCAGTCAGCTGGTCGGGATGAGGAGCTTCCCCCTCCTCCGAGCATGGCTGAGGTTCTGGCTCAGATTGAGCGGAACCGCATGGATGAGACGTGTATCTTGGAGGTCATTGCGAGGAATACCTCCACTCCCTCCAGTGCCTTCGGATCTGGAGGTGGCGGGCACCAGACTCGTGGGGGACTTGCAGAGTTCCTCCGTATGCAGCCGCCGACTTTCTCCCGCTTAGAAGACCCTCTTGATGCGGATGATTGGCTGCGTATGGTTGAGCGAAAGCTCAACATTGCTCAGCGTCAGGTCCAGGAGAAGGTACTCTTCGCGTCCCACCAGCTTGAGGGCGCGGCACTCTCATGGTGGGAGAACTACCTCGCCATGCAGCCCGCGGGCCATGTGGTCTCGTGGGAGGAATTCAGGTCGGCTTTCTGTCGGGCTCACATCCCCGATGGCCTGATGAAGCTGAAGAAGAAAGAATTACTTGCGCTCAAACAAGGTCATAAATCTGTGACGGAGTATCTTTATGAGTTTAATCATTTGGCTCGTTATGCTTCGGGGGAGGTGGCCTCTGATGAGGCCAAACAGGAGAAGTTTATGGATGGCTTGTCTGAGGAGCTGCAGGACAAGTTGTCTATTGTGGACTTCCCCGACTTTCAGGCCTTAGTTGACAAGGCCATTGTTGCTGAGCATAAGGCAAAGGTGCTGGGTGAGTCCCGCAAGTGCAAATGGGAGGCCCATCGATCTACTCAGGCCAGCCTCACTCGTCCTCGGGTTGGACCAGCACCAGGGGCCCGTTCTTTGGCTTCCCCACCGCCGAGGCCATCGGCGCAAGTTTACCGTCCCCCGCAGGCCGTGATTCAGTCACGTGCACCTGCGGCCCAGCAGCAGAGTGGCCTCCGCAATCCGGCGGCCGAGGTCACTTGTTTCCACTGCCACAACAAGGGCCACTATGCCAACACTTGCCCTCAGAAGATTGGAGCGGCCCCTCGTACTAATGGAGGACGCGGGCAGCGGAGTGGTCACCCACCTGACCAGAAGATGATCCAGAAGACCCAGGGTGCGAGCAGCGGTCGAGTTAACCATCTTTCAGCTGAGGAGGCTCAGGAGGCGCCAGACGTCGTGATGGGTACACTTCTTGTCAATTATCGTCCTGCTGTAGTATTATTTGATTCAGGGGCTTCGCATTCGTTTATTTCGAGATCATTTGCTGCTGCTAGTAGACTTCATGATGTTCCTATGGGGGTACCTTTGCTTATTCGCTCTCCGGGATCGGAAATGAGAGCTGATCAAGAATGCCGGGATGTTCCCATTGAAGTTAAAGGGGTGGGATTTTTGGCAAATCTTGTCCTACTCAACTCAGCGAGCCTGGATGTAATTCTTGGCATGGATTGGCTGTCCCAACACTTGGGGCAAATCGATTGTGCCAAGAAGATGATTTTTCTCACCAGCCTCTCAGGAGAACAGATTGGGTTTTCCCCGCAGCTGCAAGGGCCACACCTTTGTGCACTTGAAGTAAAGCCAGCCTTGGAGATTCATAATGTTCCTACAGTTCGTGACTTCGAAGATGTTTTTCCCGAAGATTTGCCTGGGATGCCCCCAGTTCGAGACCTTGAGTTTGTCATTGAGTTGCTGCCCGGTACCGCTCCGATTTCAAAGGCGCCGTATCGGATGCCTCCCAATGAGGTTGTGGAGTTGAAGAAGCAACTAGGTGAGCTTCAAGCAAAGGGTTTCATCCGTCCTAGCTCATCTCCTTGGGGTTGCCCTGCGATCTTTGTGAAAAAGAAGGATAAGACCTTGCGCATGTGCGTTGATTACCGTCCGCTTAATGTGGTGACGGTGAAGAACAAGTATCCGTTACCCCGTATTGATGATCTTTTTGACCAGTTGACTAGAGCTCAAGTGTTCTCCAAGATTGATTTGAGATTGGGATATCATCAAGTCAGGATTAGGGCTGAGGATATTCCAAAGACGGCTTTCACTACTCGTTTTGGTCTTTACGAGTACACCGTCATGTCTTTTGGCTTAACTAATGCCCCAGCTTTATTCATGAACCTTATGAACTCGGTATTCATGGAGTATTTGGATAAGTTTGTGGTGGTCTTCATTGATGACATTCTTATCTACTACAAGAATGAACAAGAACATACTGAGCATCTGAAGATAGTCTTAGGCAAGCTGCGGGAACACCAGCTATATGCGAAGTTCACAAATGCGAGTTCTGGTTGAAGGAAGTGGCATTCTTGGGCCATGTTCTTTCAGCTGGAGGGGTAGCGGTGGATCCCAGCAAAATCAGCGATGTGCTGTCTTGGGGTCGACCCAAGTCAATCACTGACGTGCGGAGTTTTTTTGGTTTAGCGGGCTATTACCGACGCTTTATCGAGAATTTCTCCAAGATCGCGAAGCCAATGACTGAGTTGCTCAAGAAAGATAAGAAGTTTGTGTGGTCTTCTGCTTGTGATGAGAGTTTTCAGGAACTCAAGCAGGGATTGACTTCAGCCCCAGTTCTTGCTCTTCCCGATGTCCACAAAAGTTTCGATATCTTTTGTGATGCCTCTCGTCAGGGACTCGGGTGTGTTCTTATGCAAGAGGGCAAGACAGTTGCGTATGCATCAAGGCAGTTGAGGCCTCATGAACTCAACTATCCTACCCATGATTTGGAGTTAGCTGCTGTGATCCATGCACTCAAGATTTGGCGGCATTATCTGATTGGTAACCGCTGTGAGGTGTATTCTGATCACAAGAGCTTGAAGTATTTGTTCAGCCAGCCAGATCTGAACCTCAGGCAAAGAAGATGGTTGGAATTGATCAAAGATTATGTTATGGGCATTCAATATCATCCGGGCAAGGCCAATGTTGTTGCTGATGCAGTTAGTCGAAAGGTGTATTGCAATACCTTGATGCTCCAAGAGCAGCAACCTGCACTTCTTGAAGAATTTCAGCGCCTCAATCTGGGTTTAGTTGAGCACGGTTCCCTTGCTGCTTTGGTTGTGCAACCAACCTTGGTAGATCAAATCAAGGCAGCCCAGCAATCAGATGATGGTGTAAGTCACATCAAGGAGAACATCAGGAATGGGACAGCCAGGTGTTTCTCAGAAGATGCGCATGGTGTTGTGTGGTTTGGGTAGTGTCTCGTGGTTCCAAAGGTACCGGAATTGCGGGATTTGATTCTCCGGGAAGCCCATGATTCCCCCTTGTCTATTCATCCCGGAGCTACCAAGATGTACTAAGATCTTCGCTAGAGATTCTGGTGGACCCGAATGAAGCGCGAGATTTCCAAGTTCGTTGCCGAGTGCGACGTGTGTTGTCGTGTCAAGGCTGAACATCAGCGTCCAGCTGGTCTTCTCCAGCCTTTTCTAGTGCCTAAGTGGAAGTGGGATTCCGTTGGTATGGATTTCATCACCGGTTTGCCCCGTACATGCTCTGGGAAAGATGCTTTGTGGGTCATCATTGATCGGTTGACGAAAGTAGCCCATTTCCTTCCAGTGCGGGCTAAGATTGATGTGAACCAATTGGCAGATCTTTACATATCCCGCATCATGAGTTTGCATGGTGTGCCACGAACGATTGTATCAGATCGTGGTTCTCTCTTCACCTCTCGGTTTTGGCACAAGTTGCAAGAAGCCATGGGAACCCGTCTTTCTTTCAGTTCCGCATACCATCCCCAAACTGACGGTCAGACTGAGCGAGTCAATCAAGTGTTGGAAGATATGCTCCGCGCTTGTGTTCTTTCCTATGGAAAGAATTGGGAGAAGTGTTTGCCACTTGCATAATTCTCCTACAACAACAGCTTTCAGGCTAGTCTTGGTATGGCACCGTTTGAGGCTTTGTATGGGAGGAGGTGCAGAACCCCATTGAACTGGTCAGAAACTGGTGAGAGACAGTTCTTCGGCCCGGACTCCATCAATGAGGCTGAGAGCCAGGTTCAGTTGATTCGCGAGCATCTGCGTGTGGCCCAGTCCAGGCAGAAGAGTTATGCAGATCGTCGTCACCGTGAGTTGAGTTTCCAGCCCAATAACTTTGTGTATCTCAAAGTTTCACCTTTGAAGGGTCATCGACGTTTCGGTATCAAAGGCAAGTTGGCTCCTCGATATGTTGGGCCTTATCGCATCATCGCGAGAGTGGGAGCGGTTGCTTACAGGTTGGAGTTGCCAGCTACACTTGAGGGAGTGCATGATGTATTCCATGTGTCCCAATTGAAGAAGTGTCTCCGAGTTCCGACTGAGGAGTCTCCGTTGGAAAATCTCGATGTGCAAGAAGATTTGACCTACCGCGAGCGCCCTGTTCGTATTCTTGAGGAATCTGAACGAAGAACAAGGAATCGTGCTATCAAGTTCCTTAAAGTTCAGTGGTCGAATCACTCCAAGGATGAGGCAACTTGGGAGCGGGAAGATCGTCTCCGTGCATACTACCCATCTTTCTTTTCCCAGTAATCGGAATCTCGGGGCGAGATTCTTGTAAGGGGGGGGGGAGATTTTGTAACATCCAGAACTCAAGTTTGTATCTCAAATATGTGAAAATGAGTAAAATTTAAAACTTTTTGAGTATGTTTGAATTTCTGAAACTTTTGCTAGAATTATTGCTTTTGAAATTCTTGAAATCAATTAGAACTTATAACTTAAATCGCATCTACAAAAAGAAAACATAGTCAAAAACTTATGATCATCCTCTGGGAATATTTTTCCTATCATCTTAACCATCCTAGTAACCTCTCTGAAAAATCTCACAATTTTTAGATTTTGTTTGCTATTTCAAAAGGCCAAGTCAAACCAGTTTGAAATCTGGTCAACTCCTTAGGGCAGCAGCTTGTGAATTTTCTTGGGAGCATTTCATTGCATAAAAGCTTCTGGAAAAATTACACAAGATTGTTTTCTGCCCCAGAAACTTTCCATAAAAATTTCGGAATTTTTGGAGCTTTGGAGCTACCTCTAAAAATTCTCCAAATCATCTCAGCCTTTTAAAAATCAGAATCTGAAATCACTGTTTGTCGGGCTCGAACCCAACTCGAGCTCGAGTCCGACCGCGCCGCTCGGTTTAGCCGCACCGCCTAGCTGCACCGCCCGAGCCCGATCGTTGTCCGCCGTCCGATGTGAATCGCACGGTCCACACGCGTCATCGAATCGACCTGTCCGAATGCATACACAGATCTCGGCCGTTCATCTAAGATCCAACGATCGACACGTTCTTGATCGAGTCGAACCATCTAATTGTGCCGCACCAGACTCCGTCTCGCGCCGCTTTGTCGCTGTCGCTGACGGGCGGGCCCCACCTGTCAGGTCGTCACCTACCTCTCGACTGAGAGTCGAGTGCCGCCGGCAACGCGCATGGGCACCACCTCGCCTCGCTGTCCTTTCACCGCTTCCCGGTTTCCTCGCGCGCATCACCTCGGCTGCATCGTCCGTTGTCATCCCATGCCTTGGGCGACATTAAACGCCTGTCGGTTCCCTCACCAACTCGCTGCCCTTTTCTTCCGAGCTCATCGTCGCCGAGAGCGTCTCCTCTTGCTTTCTCTGCTCTTTCCCCCTACTTAAGGGCACCCGGAGCTCCCTCTTCTTCCTTTGGTCATCATAAAGCCACTTCCTACCATCCATTGCTCCCTCTGAGCTCAAACCTAGGAAGTGCGCCGGCTCTGGTTCACGGCCGTGTTGCCGCCGTTGTCTCATCATCGCAACCAGTGAAGATCGTCCTTCCTTTTTCGCGTCATATCATGTTCCAGCTCACCACGGTTGTTTCCCCTCAACTGATTTTGTGAACCATTCGCAGGAGTCGTCGAATTTTGAGGTTCTTCAATTCCGGCCGTGAGCAGCCCTTTCTTCCCCATCACCGGTGAGGTTAATCTTGTTTCAATCCTTCGTTTGTGCACGGTCGCCTAGCCCTTTTTGACCTGTCCCTACCTCTATTTTTCTCTACTTTTGCTCAGGTTGCTCTCACCTCGGTGACCCCTTTGACCGCCACCGCGGGTCTTCACCGTCGGGCCATCTCCGGCAAGCTCCTCCCCTCCGCGTCATCCCGGTGAGTTCAGGGAACCTTAGAGTATCCTCTGAGCCCACTTATTCGTGTTTAGCGTTGCCGGTTTGGCGTTGCCATTTTCGCCGTAGCATGTACTCCGCCCCTCGCCGTCGCGCCGCCACATCGGGTCACCTCCGACCAGACCGCCGGTGTCTTCGGGTGCGCGATAGTGTTAGGGTTCCATTTTTGTCCTTAGCCGGCGCCGTCAAGATTTTCTTCGCCGGCGAGGAGCTCGGCGAAGTCCCGGTCGGGACTCCTCCGTTATCGGACGGGCTGGCGTATTTTTAGAATGCGCTTAGAGTAAACTCAAGGCGTACTCAAAGAATACGCCTTCGACGTCGTCTTCGGCGGGGCTGGGTCAGGTCTGACCTGGTCAGTGTTTCTGCTCAGGCCCACCAGTCATTCGCTGTGGCTCACTGAGCGTCGGTAGAGAAAGTATTTTAAGCATTTTGATATTCCGAAATGTATTTCTGTTGTACTATTAATTCAATTAAACTTAGAAAATTCATAACTAATTCAATTTTTGTCCAAATCTAATGAAACCAATTTTGTAAAATTTCATTTTTAGTGTACTATTTATCAGAATAAGTTTTAGATATGTCTCTGTTCATGAATTTTGATAAATAATTAAATGATGCTTTTATGTATTGTTAAACTTAGAAAATTCTTAGAAAATTCTTCATAACTCCAAAAATTTTGTTCTCTGTTTCTAAAATTTTGTCATATCAGGTTTTAGCTGCTGTGTGAAATTTGTGCTCTTTGGATTAATTTGAAGTTTGGTTATTGTCGGTGTTATTTGTTCTTATTTGCTCGTTTTGCTTGATCGATAGATTGCGACGATTCTGGTGTTATCGAGAGTGAGCCTCAGCAGCATATTGAGCAACAGCAACCAGGCAAGCAGTTTGATCATGTTAATCCTTTTAATTTCAAACTAATAATTTGTTTGCAACTTGTATGTATGCATTGCTATTTTGTTGTTAAAATATGGTTAGTGGATCTTTTAGTTGCATAATCTGTAGGTAAATGTTATTTCCTCGACTACTTGAGCCTAGGTTATTTGCTGTGATTAGAGATCGTTGGATGATCTCTTGTCACTTAGTAGATACGAATTCAACAGCTTAGACATGCTTAGTATCGGTAGAAATGGGCGATTATCGACTTAGTCGTTAACCTTGATCACACAAATTATTATAACTTTATATTTTAGCATTTTTGGCTATGCTTAATTGTAAAAACTAAAAATGAAAAACAAAATGATTTGGACTTGGGCACAATGGTAAGATGGTGTGCTTTTGGGTGTGACTTGAAAGGTGCCCAAGTCATTTAAGGACCGAGTTACTTGCGCCACCGTTCTGAGCATTTTGCGTGCTAACCACACTAGAGTATATGGGACCTCTCTTGACTTAGTACTTTGGCGTGTACTGGCTCCGGGTCGCAGGAGGTCGCAGGAGGGATGGTGTTGGGAGCATGGTAGTTGTCCGAAAAGCTTTATCCGAGTGGGTAGTTGTCTTTCGGCTTTACCATGTCACGTATGGATTTCTATCCATACGAGCGGCTCGTAGTTAATACACAATATTGGAAAGCGTCTCGTAGGACTTAGCCATGCCAAAGATACCTTCGAAGTGTGCTTTGGCTTAAAGGCGGTCCAAGTGTGGGTACATTGGTACACCTGCGCAGGTTAAAACTATTTGAATAGCCTCATCCTAGGTTAAGGACACGCTCGGATACGCCCCGTGAGAACTAGATCGCAACCTTTTAATTAAAATTTGATTTGTGGTACGAACGGGATTCGTGCTATGTTGTAGTGGCTATTGGGATAGTCACTTGTGTGGTTACTTGTATCTATCTTTATCTCGCAATTATTTCGACAGTAAAAATGAATTGCAAACTTGCCTTTAAACTGTATTACATTATTGCAAATAAAGTTGGCTTTATGCAACTGAAACATATAGCCTCCACCAGATAAGCCTGCATATAGCATATGTATAGGCCTGCTAGTTCACACGTCAGTCTTGCGAGTACAAAAACAATTTTTGTACTCATCTGCTTTGCTTAATAATTTTTGTTGCAGAGGAAGAAGGTGAGCCCCAAGGGCCTCACTTTTGTGAGTTGTGCTGCGGCGGAGTGTGGGACGACAAGTTGGCGGTCCAGTTGGTTGCCTTGTGGGTAAAGGCACACCGATTGGCTTCTTGTTTATAGCCATCTTATGGCACTTTTGCTTCCGCTGTTTAATTAGTTATCTGTTGTATTTTGGCCGGTCGGCCTCTGTTGTAATAACTCTACTGTGTTGTTTACTGTTTAGTAATGTGATGTTTGGACTCTATGTTTAGAATGGAGTTGATGCGTAATTTTGTGAAGAGGTGTGCATACTGCAGTTCTGGGAAGTATGCATGTCTCGAGGCTTAGTTTATTTGGTTTGTGATGTTAGGACCAGGTGGTTGGTTAAGCATTACAAGTCAAATAAACTGGGGTCCGCACAAACAGCATACATAAGGGTAAATCGTCAATTATTATCCATCCAGCTACACACCAAAAGTATCACATGCTCGTGCTGTGCAAATGCTCAAATGCTCTTTATCTTTCTCTATCTCTTTTGCGCATTACACGATGCGAGTGCACGCAATCACTGCGTACCCATGCAGTGCTCGCAAGCACGAGGACCAATTGCCCAATACTCCGCAAGTATAGGGGACCTCAAGCCCACACTCCACAAGTGTGGGGACCATAAGCCCATCGTTTACATGATGGGGACCTCTTCTCAATGCCCACATTCCACGAATGTGGGGACCTCAAGCCCGTCATCTACATGACGGGGACCTCAAGTATGCATTCCTGGTCACCACGTGACCAGGTCTTATGAATGCTCTCATGGTGCACATGAACAATTGCCGTTTTACGATAAGCATGAACAACATCAATACCATACATGATTAACAGTCACCCGTATCATAAACATTCCTCATCTTTAACCAGCATATCATACTATCAATAAAACACGGCTAATATATCCATACTAGCATGTATCATAGACTTCATAACTTTCAAACATCCATGAATAACACGTAACTCATATCAGTAGAAACCGTGAACAATACCAAACATACCACCATAACAATCATGGATAACACAAATACTCCTATTATTTATCAAACAATGGCATGCAATGTTTTCTATCATATCCATCACTATACTTACCTTAACCGCGAGAGAACGAGGGACGTGCAGAAGGGGCTGCCTCCGGGATCAAACCACCACCTGAACATATTTATAACGCATACTAAGATAACAGTAATAGGCCAAACAACTATAAGAGTAAACACGAACTCGCAATAGTTCCTTTAGCGCGAACCCTACCCCAATTTCTAAGTCTTATTCTGTCCCCTCTGTGGACAGTCACGTTCTAAAATTCATAACTTTTAGTACAGAGGTCCAGATAAGGTGTTCTTGGACTCTAATTAAAGCTTAAGAAAATCTCCATCTAAACCTAGTTGGCGAGTCCTCTTGATTCAGTCATCTAATAACCCTATAGAGCTAATTAACATAACAACAAATTCACGTTAGGTTTTCTGAACAGATCACTAAAACTATCATAACTTTTGTTACGAAAGTCCAAATCTTGCGTTCTTTATCTCTTTGAAAAGGTATGGAAATTAACTACATTTTTCGTTATAACGAGATCCTCTGATTTCCACTTTAACTAACAGTTTAACCCAGTTTACTTCAGACTGTCTAAATACTGACAGATTAGCAGGACAACGACACTAAAAAATTCATAACTCTATGACCGATAATCATATTTGGGCGTTCTTGGCAGTCACTGAAAGCTAAGAACAATTCCTAAATATCTCTAGGAGATGGGAATCCCAAAATCGGCTTCTAAGAACATGAAAACAGCCGTACCAATTTCAAGACAGAACGCGATCTATCAGCAATTTAATTCGATCTACTAAACGAAATCGTAAACACATCTAATACCAATCATACAGCGATGAAATCTCTTCGTTACCCTTGAAGAATCACAGGAAGACGAAGAACTTTCCCCGTGAAGATGATCTCCTCCTTCTTCTTTCGCGTGGCCGGGCAGCACCAAGGTTGATCCTCGTCCGCGGAAGGTCTCACCGGAGAAGGGAGCAATGGTGAAGGGAGGAGGTGCTACGGCACTGTGCTCTGATGCGGTGGCGCCATCAGAACCATGCTCTGATCGCAAAGCACTACTGATGCGCGCTTCAAGATAAAAACTGTTTAGGGTTTTGGTTGCCCTTCTTAAATCACCCTCCCCTTGGGCCAAACAACGTGGGTCGAAAGCCCACGGCCTAGTTTCTCCAAATTTCGCTGTACACCCCTCTTTAAGTGGTTAAATAACTATTTTCTAATTGATCATTCCCTCAATTCAATTTCTAAATAGTCCTCATCTTTAAATAACTTAATTCTCTCTCGATAATCATTTCAAGTACTTTTGGGGTATAATAGATTTGTAAACTTGCTTTTAAATGTATTACATTATTGCAAATAAAGTTGGCTTTGTGCAAAATGAGACATACATCCTCCACCTAAATAAGCTTGCATGTAGTTTATGAATAGGTCTGCTATTCCACACGTCAGTCTTGCGAGTACCTTGTGTACTCATTGTTCTTGCTTAAATGTAAATTGTTGCAGAGGAAGAAGGTGAGCTCGATGGGCCTCACTTTTGTGAGCTGTGTTGTGGTAGCTTGCGGGGAGACTAGCTTGGCGGCCTGGTCGGTTGCCTTGTGGGTTGTGTGGCTAACCGATCGACTTTTGTTCTAGCCATCTTATGGCACCTTTTGCTTCCGCTGTCATTCTTGTTTATTGTTCTTTTTGGTCGGTCGGCTCTTTTGTAATACCTTTACTTATGTATGCCCTTTACTAGACTGTTAATGTTTGTTGTATGGAAATGATGTGTAATTTTGTGATGATGTGCATGTGCTGCAATTCTGGGAAGCATATGTCCATCGAGGCTTAGAATGTTTAATTAGTAATGCTATAACCATTTGGAGGTTAAGTGTTACTAGTTAAATATTCTGGGTCCTCACAAAGTTGGTATCAGAGCCAAACTGACCGTAGAAACCCCTAGCTTGGTCACCTTTAGGATATTTTGAAAACTTACTTTCAAATAGTTTCTGAAAACTTAAGTAAGTTCTCAGATTTTACTCCTCACCTATCTTAGCTTGCTTATCTCACCTTACTCTTGATTAAGTTTTGAAAAGGTTGTTCCTCTCTTCCTTTCAAACACTAGCTACTTATCGATTAAATTTGGTTTTGGGAGAACCATGAGTGTTGTAATTTGAAGGGTTGGCTGTCCATTTTCGAAAGTGGGAGTTTCTGGAACAGGAAGTTTCGGCCAAGAGCTTGGAGAAAGAAATTCTGGATAGCTAGCTCTTAATTAGTAAATAGTGTTAAAAATGAGAGGTTAATCCAACTAAAACTTGCGGGAATAAAAGGGTAAGAAGTGATATGAGTTAGCTAAGTGTCTGACCCTCATTTAGGTGATTTTACCTTGCTTTTTAGCTGTGTTAAGCCAAGGGATGATTTCTGAAATTTTACCTTCCTAAAACTGATTGCTCGTTCTCCCATACGAGTTAGTCATACCAGGAAGTTGCTTTTGTAAATTGAGCCCTTGCGTTGGTCTTACGTGGTTTTTAATCTTCTGGAGTTCATTTGGTAGAGTTATTAATTGTTTTTCCTTGCTTTCAGTTTCGGGCTTGTCCCTTGTCCATCTTAGTACCTATCCCCGCCTAACTTTCAGTAGGACTCCCTAGCCCTTGGTTTTCATTCGCGTCGTTCAGCTTCTAGTTTTCGGGTTGCGTTGTTAACCCATCTCTTCATACCAGGATGTCTGGACGGACCAGCAGCGGACTAGGTCAGCAAGCTGGCTGGGATGAAGGTCTCCCTGGCCCCAACTGTCCAGACAAGGATTGCAAGCGCCTCCCTTCTGGCGATTGTGATGGATTTTGGTCCCCTTTTTGCTGTGACCATGGTAAAAAGAGCCATGTCGCCGAAGGTTGCAACCCTGGGAAGGTCAAGGTCTGTCGGCGCTGTGGTGACGAAGGACACTATGGCAACGAGTGTACTACAGCTTGCCCAAATTGCGACGAAGACCATCTACTCGGAAACTGTTCGACTGCCAAAGTCACTTGTTTTCTCTGCGAAGGAAGCACTCACTATCCCAGAGAGTGTAGCATGAGTCTGGTGATCACCAGGTCATTAAAGCTTCAGCGACATGCACCATTCATTTGATCAAACAAATCATCAATCCTCAGAAGAGGATATTTGTTCTTGATGGTGACTTCGTTTGAAGAACAATAATCAACGCATATTTGTAGGTTGTCATCTTTCTTCGTTAATAACAAAGCGGGGCTTCCCTAGGGTGATGAGCTAGGGCAAATGAATCCCTTGTCCAGCTACTCCTTGAGTTGTTTCTTCAATTCAGCCAACTCATCAGATGCTATCCTGGGTATTAAATCGACGACAAATTCCATATCTCAATCCGGCAGCATTCCTGTCAGCTTATCCAGAAACACATCAGGATATTCACATACCACGAGCACTTAACTTTGCTCTGGAATTGAGATGGAGTTTAGCTTGGGCTGCTGCGATGGACCGACATATGTGGAGGTAAATACGACGTGTTCTCTGTCAGGGTTGACTAGAGAAACTGATCGTCTTGCGCAATCGATAACTCCTTGGTGTTTGGCTAGCCAATCCATTCCAATAATTATGTCAAGCCAGGTGTGTCTATCAGGATGAGGTTCGCTCTGAAATTTACCCCATTTATTTCAATATGAACTTCAAAGCATCCGAGTTTCATCCTTAAGACAGACCTGGGTGAATGAATTAGCAAGATGTTATCTAGGGTTCCAGTTTCTAGTTGTTGATGCATCACCAACTTCTTAGAAACAAAGGAATGAGTTGCTTTGAAATCAAATAATGCTAATGTAGGTACAGAATGTAAGAGAATCATACCCGTCACCACATCAGGTGCTGCGTCAGCTTCCTCAGCAGTAGTGTGGTTTAGGCGGCATGTCCGAAGCCTTGGGCTGGCTTGGGTGCTTGCTTTCCTCCCAGACCTCAAGCGAAGCCCTGGGGTCACTACTGGACTCCAATAGGTTGAGGTTGATGCGCTGAAAACTTCTTCTTTTGGCACACGTTGGCATAGTGCCCGTGTTCGCCACAATTGAAGCATGTGACATCTGTTGTCTAGTTTTGTGTACCGGTTGGCTGGCCTCTACGGTTATATTGCTAAACCACTGCTGGTTGAGGGTGGGGAGCTGGTGCTTGAAACCTCTGAGGTGGTGGTGCCATCAGACAAGCGTTTGATGGTTGCCAAACGTGAGGTCTTGGTGGAGAACTACTTGTTGATTTTTGCGCAAGACACTTGCGCTTGCGGCTCTCCATGACCATCCGAGTGCTATCTTCGATCCGGATTGCCTTGTTGATCAAGGTCAAAAGTTGGGGATGCCGTGGGTGGTGAGTGCTCACTTCATCTCATCATTAAGGCACTCCCAGAATAGGGCGACCTTCCTTGCTTCATTCGGTATCTTGGACGTAGCGTGGCGCGCGAGATAATGTGGGCATTATGGAAGGCTTCCTTGAAAGCGGTGCAAGAACTCGATCACTATCTGGTTCCCTTGTCAGAGCTCATAGAACTCTCATATCTTGATATCCATAAGGCCCGAAGGAATGTTGGCATTACGGAAGGCTTCCTTGAAAGCGGCCCAAGAGAGGGTATGGCCTTCTAGAATGAGGGCCTGATGGTTCTCCCATCATACTATTGCGGCTCCCTACAGCTAATAAGATGCATATAGAACCTTCTCCTCTTCATTGCGCTGGGCAATGGCCACCTTGCTCTCCACTGTACAAAGTTAATCAACAATGTTGAGAGGTTCGGCAGCTGATGCAAAGGTGGGTGACCGAGTTCGCATGAACTCACCCATCCGAGATGATGACTGGTTGATGGCAGCTCCATTTCCTCTAGCAGCGGTGCTGAGAGTAGCGGTGGTCTGCACTAACTGTTGGAGCAGAAGAGTATTGGTCTGCCATACTTGCTCAATCATGGCGAGTACTTGCGCCATGGTGGGTGACGGCGGTAGAACTTTAGGTTCTTCGAGGACGGCAGGCTGAGATTGCTCAGGTGGCATTGATGAAGGAGGATGCACTGGGTTGGGTTGCGAAGGCATAGGAAGATCGCTTCCCAGTTGTGATCCGGAGGTGGCTCCTATTGCCATGAGCGGGTGAGCTAAACGTGTTACCGGTATCTTGATCAATAAACAAGTAGAGTAAACAAACGTCCACATGATAAGAGGAATAAGAACAAGTTAAGTGGGTTGGCAATTATCATCATCCCAACTTAATTAAACCTATCTAAACTGAACTCATACATATTTTAAACTTTTGGGGCAGAACACATGAATTTTCAATAACTAGATTAAACATTGCATGATGCTTATGCCCGTTGTTCGATATTACAAAAGAGGCAAATAGAACATCATTAGTAGCATATTACAATAATATTACAGCAAGGTCATGTGTCAGATCATCCTACAAATTGTCCAAAATCGCTCATGCTCAGGCCTACAAGTGAGCTCTGGACTAATTGTTGTAGTCTAGACGTCGTAGTCGTGCCGCGCGGCTCTTGAGGACTTAGGGATAATGAAGGGTGGAGTACTCTAGTGCTTAGTCTCCTAATGTCCAGCGTGAGCGTGGCAGTAGCACTGCACCATCCGCGAGGTGTCATGACCCCGGATATACAACTCCAGGATCCTCTATGTATTCTGAACTAGTCCTATGATTAGTAGCTAGTCCACATAGTTGCAGCATTGACGACGTCATATCCATACACCGAATAGCTAAAGAAGCAGGCAAAATAATATTTCTTAGAAGCAAAAGGACCTTATGGTCAAGTCTTATAGAGTTTGCCTTGTAGGGCTAAAGTCACAACCAGGTCCACGACCAAATCTACGACCAGAGCCACAACCAGTTCTACAACCAGAGTAAACTTGTAGCAGAAAGAAACAGCTCGTGGAAGCCATACAACATGCCCATAGGCAATCGAGTGGAGAACGTGACCTAGTTCGCATAGTCTTCAAATTATTCATCCTCAAAGAGCGCTGTGCTCCATGGTTCTTCTTCGGCGACTGATCAACAATTGGCACAAAGTCATGAGTACATAAAGTACTCACCAAGTCGTAGGAAAATATATGTAAATAGTATTCATGCAAGGCTTCACAAAGATAGCTTTATGGCTATTTTACAGAAAGTAGTATTGACAGTAAATACAGTAAGTAGATTTAAAAGCATAATTTAAAAGAGATCAATACATAAGTAAACAAGTTTATTTGAAACAACTCGTGAACACCCTGTTCACTTCCCAACCAACAACCATTCCGACAACTCGCATCCATCCAAGATAATATTTTTGAGAAAATCTACCCCTCATGTGAAATCACCATACATTGTCCATAACTAGGGATATGGTTATTCGGATAGTTTTACACTCTGCAGAGGTTGTACAGCTTTACCCAAATGACATGACTTCTCTAGTTTGTTTGGCATCCTTCGATACCACCGCTCACTACCTTAGATAAGTAGTCTAGAGCACGTATTAAGGCCTTTACAAAACTCTGTTTTGACTCAGTTCTACTCACTAAGGATTCGCCATGCTAGGCCCCCTCTTGCGCCATTTCGAGCACCACAATAGAACTGACTCAAAACATTGCTAATTATTCAGCTAGGTCCACCCCATCCTAGATATGTGGTTGCCTAGTATGGCCCATATCAATGGCGCACAAAGTTAAGTCCTTAGTGATTGCTTAGGTGAGACTACCTCATCCCATGTGCCTCGCACACCTAAGTGCCTCCCGCATTTTGCCTCGTGTATTCCTCCTTTGTCACTGACCACTCGCCCGAGCATAAATCATTTTCGTTCAACCCGGCCAAATGACAACTCTTGCCATGGCACCACAAATTTTAATAACAGCCGCATCGCACCACAATTGACATATCTATGACCTCGCACCATAGTTGCACAACAATGGTGTCACACCATAATTTCATATTTCATTAAGTCAAATATATTGTCATCGAATCATGTGATCGAGAGACCATCACATAACTAAAGCATGACTAAGCATAAAACGCACTCCGGTTGGTATTACAATAATATCCAACTAAGATTACCCAACCTATGGTGTCCAAGGGTATATGTCAACATGTCAATCACAATTATTCAAGGAGTCATACTACCAATGTAACATCCTAATTCTGGACTTGTGTTTCAAATGTAAGAAAATGGGTAGAAATTAAAACTTTTCTCGCATCTGGATTCTCCTTGAACTTTTCTGCAAATTCTTGTAAGAGAAATATGGAAATACAAACTCACAAGTCATTTTGACCAAAACCTTGCCCTTCAAAAACTTTCTTGTCAAACCTTGTGATCATCCATTGGAAATATTTTTCCTAAGTTTATCGGTTAGTGAGTAACCTCTCTAAAAAAATTCACAATTTTTAGGAATTGTTTGAATGTTTTTGGTGGTCAGTCAAACCTGTTTGACTTATAGTCAAACCCTAGCTCAGCACCTTGCAGAAATTTTGGAGGAAAATATACAGCATAAAAACCTCTGAAAATTTTGTACAAGGTCAATAACTAAGTTAGCAAGCTCCTGAAAATATTTCAGAATTTTTGGAGTTAGTTTGCTACCTTAATTAATTCCCCAAAGTTTGGCTCCCATTTTAGAACCCTAGTTTAAGTCAGACTCGGGCCCAGACCCGAGCCCGACCCCTGGTCTCTGTCAAACCCTGTCGCATGAGCCGCATCGGACGTGGTCAGCTAAGCTAGTGTGTGGGCCGTTGGATCGGGATCCAACGACCACGACCTCTCCTACCTCTTCTAGCCCCTAGAGGTCCCCGTTCGATCCTGACCGTCCCTTCTAATCCTTCGGTCCCGAGCTCCTCCCTGTTCTTCTTCCTCCTCAGGCGCGGGGGCGGTGGTGTGTGCTGAAGGAGGTGCAGCACCCTGTCACATCTTCTTGTCCTCGTCAACGTCTCTGGTCCAATGCATTTAATGCGCGTCGGGAGCTTTGCCCGTAAGTCCATTTCCCCCCACCTGCTCCCACCTTCCGTGTCCATTCGCGACAGGACTTGGGACTTGAGCTCGCCGTGGGACTTTCCCTGTTGTGACCATTGCCCACTGGCTTCTTATAGTCCTGAGCTTCCCCTTATCCCCCTTTCCGCACTATTTGCAAACTTCTAGCTCTCTTTGTAAACGAGTTCGCAAAATCGCCAGAGCTCCTGCTTCCGCCATTGCTGAACCTTGGAGCCCTATCGCCGACAGTGCTTCGGTGTTCTCCTGGATCCTCTCCTAGCATCACAGCACTCCGCTCGACCTCCTACCTCTGTCCCCAAACTCGGGTCGGCTTGTAATCACAGGAAGCAGCTGAATTGGGTTCCAGGCCTTCTCTGACCTAGAATCTCCGCCATCATCTTCATCTCCGGTAAGGGTGCTCCCTTCTCCCACTTTGTCACTCATAGACCTTCTGTGGGTCCTTCCGGAGCTAACCGCACTTCCCTTTGGTCTTCTGGTCGCCCAGAGCATCTTCTCCACGTCATCTTCCTCAGCTTCGGCATAGGCCTCCGCCGCCAGGACTACTCCGACCTCCCTCGGACCTTCTCTGGGCCCAGGTGAGTTCGCAATAGTCTCTTAGAGCTCAAGCACTGGATGGATTAAGTCGCGGCGAGATTTTTCGCTATTTTCGTTTTACCCGTACTTCCTCCTCCGTCTCGTTACGGCTCGCCGGTGATCTAGGTCAACTCCGCCGTCATGTGTGCCCTCCCTAGGTGTGTAATAGTATTTAGCACATTTTGGCACCAGGGGTTAGCGCCGCCATGGCTGTGGTCGTCGGCGACGAGCCGGTGACCAAAGTGCGGCATCTGGTACTATTGATACATTTTTGTCAAGTCCTTGGACCTCCCTGAGTTCATCTTAGCCATACATGGCCTCTGTAGGGTTTGCTCCTAGTCGCAGGATTTTTCGTAGGAAACCTTCAATGCTTGGACCTCCTAGAGATCATCTTGGCCGTGTAGGATCACCCCGAACCAGATCCCAACCGTAGATGCTTTTTCCGTAAAAGCTTTAGGCCCAGGGCCTCCCTGGTGTGATCTCAGCCATTAAGAACCTCCCAGAATTAGATCTTGGCCGTTAGATCTCCGTGTGTAAAGTCTTTAGCTACCAAGACCTCCCCTAGTCTAAATCCTGTCTGTTAAAGACCTCCTTAGACCTAATCTAGGCCGTTAGGACCACTCTCTGCGATTCCGCAAAAGACCTCCCCTGGTCGTTTCGCAAAGACCACCCCTTGGTCTTTTGTAAAGAAAACCTCAGGACCTCCCCTTCCCGCATGTTTTAACCCTCAAGACCACCCTGGGTGAATCTTGACCGTTGAGACCTCCCCATTCTAGATCTGAGCCTCCTAGACCTCTCTCGGGTAAAGCTTTGTATTGGAGGACCTCCCCCGTTTAAGATCTTAGCCGTCGGGACCTCCTTCCGTTTAATATTGGCCGTTAAGATCTTCTGCTGTGAAGACCTTAGGGGTTAGGACCTCCTTTTCTTAAATCTTGGCTGTTAAGACCTCCTCAGTAAATCTTGATCGTTAGGACCTCCTCTGTGAGATTCTCGCTGTTAAGACCACCCTTTGTTAAGCTTATCGCTCGAGACCTCTCTCAGTAGACCTCCACCCTTAGGACCTCCTTGTTAGATCTGGGCCATCGAGTCTTGATCTAACGGTTCAGATCTCCTCTAGGCGCGTTGTAGTCCCCGCGCTTGGGTGCTCGTGGGCGTGGAGCCTTAGTGCTCGTGCGCCGTGCGATTCCAAATCAACAGCCCACGACCTCCCCAGATTGAGTGGGTTTTTCAAATATAACTCGCGAAAGCTTTTATTTGTCAATTGTTAATTGTGTTTGAACTTCAAAAATGTATAACTTTCTTTCTGCAACATCAAATTGAACAAACTAAAATTTGTTAGGTTCCTCTGTTAGCATACTTTAGTGTAGAATAGGTTTTAAGGTGGTCCTTGTCTCTGAAATTGTTTTTGCCCTAGTTTCATAACTTAGAAAAATCATAAGTAATTCAATTTAACTCCAAATGAAATAAACTCAATTTTGCTGACCTTAGAGTACTTGTATCTACCTATCATAAAAATTTTAGATTAAAATTCTTTCTGGAAATTGGTGCCATGAACAGTAACTGAAATGAATTTAAATTGAGTTTTCAGGCCGAACAGAATTGTTTAGGGTATAAATTTTACATACTTAATCCAAATTAAGTGATTCTTGTTGCTAAATTTGTTTAAAATCATTTTCTTCCTGCTGTATGAATTTCATGGATTTTGGGACACTTTTGCTTTTAAATCTTCTTCGGTGTTCGTCGTCTTTATTAGATGTTTTTGTTCTTTCGATAGGTGCCGACGATTATATTGATTTGAAGAGTGATCCTTTGCAGCAACCAAGTGAATCCCAGCAACGCAAGCAGTGTAACATCATTTGATCATATTGCTCCTATTACTTTCAAAGTCTAATATCTTGATTGCAAAAACTAAGTATGCATGCTTCTTGTGTCAAAGTTAATTTTATCGATTAGAAGTAGCTAATCCTATTGCATTGTTGCCATGAAATTATTCACCCTTGCCACAAACCTAGGTTAATATCCTCACTAGTGAATTAGAGCCCGGTGAATAAATTATGGTCTTTTATTGTTTTTTACGATATGATGCTCAGCAATGCTTAGTTATCGGTAGAATTGGGCGGTTATCGACTTAGTCGATGACCTTAATCACACAAAACTTGTTGTTACTTATGATCAATACCTTGTGCTTTGTTTATTTGTGCAAACCAAAACTGAAAATAAATATTGTAGACTTGGGCACAATGGTATGACGGTGTGATCTTGTGGTGTGACTGGAATGGTGCCCGGGTCATCAAGGATCGAGTTACTTGTGTCACTAAGCCAAGTGATATTTGCGTGCTAACCACACTAGAGATATATGAGACCTCTCTTGACTAAGTACTTTGGGAGGCATTAATTGAGGAGTCGCTGGTGGTAGTTGTTAGTGTTTGTTTTGGGATGAGAGGGATGAAGTTTCCCGTTAGGTTCTCCATACCCAGGGCACCCGCACTTGCTTCGGCTGGGCCAGTGTCCTGATTCAACGTATGGGTCGTTGTGATTTATGTCACCGGCAGATCACTAAGGATCAACCCCCATACGTGCGACTCTTGATTAGTGCATTCCATTAGAAATGTCTCGTAGGACTTAGCCGTACCAGCATACCGACCGTAGAAACCCCTATGAAATTTATTTTCAAAGTATCAAATGAAATTGGAAACTTAAGTAAATTCTCAGATTTTACTCCTTACCTATCTTAGCTTTCTTCTCTCATCTTACTCTAATTTGAGTTTTAAAAATTAGTTTCCTCTCCTTCCTTCAAAAGATAGTTGTTATCGTTCAAATTGGGTTTTGAGAACCAATGAGTTTGGCAAATTGAAGTGTTAGCTACCCTTTTACAAGGTTTTGAAGCTTCTGGAGTGGAATATTTCGGCTAGGGGCTTGGATGCAAAATCTGGACAGCAAGCATTCAATTTTTCAGACAGCAAGCTCATGGGTTCTAATTAGGGTAGATAATGAGAGGGTAATTCAACTAAAACTTGTGGGAATAAAAGGGTAAGATGTGATATTAGTTGTCTAAGTATCTAACACCATAGTAGTAGTTTTACCCTGTTCTTTAGGTGTGCTAAGACTTGAGTTATGTGCTGAAATTTATCTCCCTAAACGATTGCTCGTTCTTTCAATACGAGTTAGTCATATCGGGGAGTTAATCTTGTGTCATGAAACTTTTGTGCTGAATTTGTGCATGTTTTTGGAGTTCATTTCTTAGTTGTGTTGTTATTTTATTGACTTTCAGCTTCGGGCTTTGTCGCTAACCCTTTTCTGTCACAACAGGATGGCTGGGAGGACTCGTAGTAGTCAGGGTCAGCCGGCTGGTTCGGATGAGGAGCTCCCGCCTCCTCCAACCATGGCCGAGGTTCTTCTTCAGATTGAGCGCATCCAGTTGGACCAGACGAGGATTTTGGAGTCTATTGCGCACAACACCTCTTCTCTTTCTGGTGCCTCCGGATCACAGGGAGGAGGTGGACATCAGCCGCGAGGGGGACTCTCGGAGTTCCTTCGCACTCAGCCGCCCACCTTTGCTAGGTCAGAGGACCCGTTGGATGCAAACGACTGGTTGCATCTGGTTGTGCGAAAGCTCAACGTTGCTCAGTGCTAGGACCACAAGAAGGCACTACTACAAAACATGCAATAGTAGACACCTCATCACAGACGGTTAAAATAGAACCGTCTGTGTTGGGTCTGTCGGACCTATCACAGACAGTTTGTAATACAAACCGTCTGTGATACTATCAGAGACGGTTCTTTAATAGAACCGTCTATGATACTGCAGATTATCACAGACGGTTTTTTAATAGAACCGTCTCTGATACTATCAGAGACGGTTGGTATCACGAACCGTCTATGATAAGTACCTCATCACGCGACGGTTGGTGATACGAGACATACGTGATATGTGATTCACAACGCGGAGTTGAAAATTTTGAATACGTGCGCTGGAATTTTGAATGCGTGGCGGAGTAGCGAAGTCCTATATATTAATAAGGACTCCCCAAATCAGCGTAACCTCTGGCTCCCTTCTCCGCGCGGCCCTCGTCCCTCCCGTTCGCCCCGCCGTCGCCAGTGCTCCTCGCGGGCCTCCTCCTCCCGCCGCTCGTCCTCCCGACGGTCGGCCAGCGTCTCCCACGGCTCTCTCCCGCGCGCCCCATCCAGTGTCGGGCCTCCTCTCCCGCCGCTCGTCCTCCTCCGACGGCGGCCGGCGTCTCCCACCGGCTCTCCTCGCGCCGCCCCATCCAGTGCCGGCCCTTCTCCGTCCGGTGCCGGCTGTCCTCTCCCCCCCACGGCTTCTCCTAGATCGAGGTATACATGTGTGCTTGGATACAGTTTTGTGATTGAATGTGTGCTTGAATATAGTTTTGCGACGAGGACAAGATCGATCATGGCCTTCTTGAAGGCTCATGGCGAGTGGAGCCGAGAGATGGATGAGGTGCCGGAGGCGGAGAGGCAGACGACCAAGGGGAATACATTTAGTATTTTTTTTGCAGTTGAAAAAACTATTACAGACGGTTCTTAACAAGAACCGCTCGTGATATTACTATCACGAGCGGTTCTTGTTAAGAACCGTGCAAAATATACTATCACGAGCGGTTGGAGTAGAACCGCTGCGTGATAACTACTATCACGAGCGGTTCTACTTTGACCGAAATGCGTGATATTCATATCCTGAGCGGTTTTGGAACTGCTCGTGATAATGTCTATTATCGCAGACGAACTTTTTAGGCGGTTGGAAAACCGTCGTGAAGACGGTTCCGAACCGTCTGTGATGACGTTTTCTGTAGTAGTGAGGCACTTTTTGCATCCCATCAGCTGGAGGGTGCAGCACTCTCTTGGTGGGAGAACTTTCTCACCATGCAGCCCACCGGCCACGTCATCTCTTGGGATGAGTTCCGCACTGCATTCTGTCGGGCCCACATCCCCGCCGGCTTGATGAAGCTCAAGAAGGAGTTTCTTGAACTCAAGAAAGGGCGCAGGTCAGTGACAGAGTATTTATACAAGTTTAACCATTTGGCTCATTATGCTCCAGGAGAGGTGGCTACCGATGAGGCCAAGCAGGAGAAGTTTATGGATGGTTTCTCCGAGGAACTGCAGGACAAGCTATCTATTATGGCCTTCCCTGACTTCCAGGCCTTGGTCGACAAAGCCGTTGTTGCCGAGCACAAGGCGAGGGCGCTGGCGGAGTCCCGCAAGCGCAAGTGGGAGGCCTAGAAGTCTACCAGAAGCGCAAATGGGTTCAATATGAGTAAAGGTCTATGACTTGCCTTCGTTGAAGGGTTGAGTTGTTCGGCAGACGGGTCCAAGTGTTCTTCAGAAACATCGAAATCTATATGTGCGAAAAGAGCCAAATAAATAAAATAATTTCAAATAAAATCCAAAAATTACCAAAGTAGAACCAAATGAAAGGTACAGAATTTATGAGAATTTAAAGATTTGAATCATTCGAATCGAAGCTCGAATGAAGGAGGTCGAGCTCTCAGAAGGAGGTTTGACAATAGGTGGTCGAGAGGAGGTTTGACTACCTGGTCGGAATGAGATTCGACTATAGGTGGGATTACTCGACGTGTTCGCAAGAAGGATGCAACTACTCGATATGGTCACAAGAAGAATGCGACTACTCAATGTGGTTGCAAGAAGGATGCGAGAGATCAGGGAACAAGGAGCTCACCAAAACCGAGAGAGAGGTTGGAGGAGGTCGGTGGAAGGCGACCGGTGGTCGAAGGTGGCGTGGTGTAACATCCCAATTCTCAACTTGTGTTTCAAATATAAGAAAATGTGTATAAATTAAAACTTTTCTTACATCTTGAAGTTTTTGAACTTTCCTGTAATTCTTGTAAAGGAATTGTGGGAAATCAAAAACCTAAACCTCCTATTTGACTAAAGTCACAACCTCCTTGTTGAAAATCTTGTGTTAAACTCCCTGAAACTATTCTTCCTTGGTTGTGTGACCCCTCTAAAAAATTCACAATTTTTAGAAATTGTTTGAATATTTTAAGAGGCAGTCAAACCAGTTTGACCATTGGTCAAACCCCAAGACAGCACCTTAGTAAATTTTTGGAGAAAAATGCTTTGTATAAAAATCTCTGATAATTTTTCACAAGGTCCATCTCAAAGTCAGCAAGCTACTATAAAAATTGCAGAAATTTCGGAGTTAGTTTGCTACCTCTAAAAATTCCTCAAAGTTTCCAGCCCAATATCTAACACTAAGTCAAACTCTTGGTATGGGTTTGTAACATCCCAAGTATTAGACTTGTGCTTCAAATGTAAGAAAATGTGTAGAAATTAACAAATTTTCTTACATCTTGTATTTTCTGTATGTTCTGCAAAGTTCTTGTAAAGGAATTAGGGAAATACAATGTCACAAGTTATTTTGACCTAAACCTTGCCCCTTTAAAAACTTTCTTGTCAAACCTTGTGATTATCCTCTAGAAATATTTTTCCTAAGTTCTAAGGTTAGTACGTGACCTCTCTGAAAAATTTCACAATTTTTAGAAATTGTTTGAATATTTTTAGAGGGCAGTCAAACCTGTTTGACTATGGTTAAACCCTAGTTCAGCAACTTGGAGAATTTTTGGATAAAAATACAATATATAAAAAACCTCTGAAAAATTTATGCAAGGTCAATATCTAAGTTAGCAAGCTCTTGTAAAAATTTCAGAATTTTTTAAGTTGTTTTGCTACCTTAAATAATTTTCCAAAGTTTCTAGCTTAAAATTTAAAACCTTAAGTCACATGTGCTGTTGGGCTCGAGTCAGGCCCGAGCCCAACGCCAGTTGACTTGGTTGAATCGACCCAACCAGCCCTCGGTCTGAGCCCCGGTAGTACCGTCATTTACAAAACGGTAGTACCGGGCGCGGTTAGGGTTTGTAGTGGCCCTAGCCGTTGGATCTTCATCGGGTGGCCCTCGTTCTCGAGAACTTTCGGACCTCCCGAGCCCGCGGTCCATATCTGCCGTTGGATTTAGATCCAACCGCCCTCGTTCACGTGAACCTTCGGACCTCCGAAAGACTCATTCAATCTCAGCCATTCAATTCTGATCCAACCACCGGTAGTTATCTCCGAAGCGATAGTACCGCCATGTTAACAATGGTAGTACCGCCGTACTTAAATCAGAAGCGCCGCCTTACCTAAATCGGAAGTACCACCATTCTAAAAACGATAGTTCCGCGGTACAGTGTGCGCACCATTGGATTTAGATCCAACCGTGCGGTACCATCCCCTTCCCGTGCCGTGTTCGCATAGCGGTAGTTCTGCTATCTGAACGTAGGAAGTTCCGGCTTGTGTTTTCAATTCATATCTGAGCTGTCCATTTTTGATCCAAAGGCTGAGGAGAGTTGACTCAGCATCTGTGACCTCACCTAACTTGTCAGTTACCTTTTGACTGAGCCCTTCTTTTCCTTCTCTGGCAGTGGGCCCTAGCCATCCCTGGTACTTGTCAACTCCTATCTTGCGTGTGAATTTGTGCCTTGGTAGGGAGGGGTTGTGCCCTGTCCTTTTCCTGTGTGTCTTACCCAACCACTCATTGACTTTGGCTCTTGTGCAGTCACCTTTTTAGCCCTAGGGCCATCTTTTTCCCAAAACCTTCACCTCCTCTGTCATTTCATCGCAATGGGTGAGCTCAACTCACCATTGAGCTCACCATGGAGCTTGTGACCGTAGTGCTTCGACTATAAAAAGCTGCAAGCTCCTCCTTGTGTCCCTTTGCAACACATTTTAGCTTCTCAGCACTTGTTGAGCTCAAAAACACCAAAAGCACCTAAGTCCACCATTGTTGGCCGTGAGAGCTTGGTGGTGGCATTGGTGCTCCAGTGGCTCTCTTTCCTTTCTTCTTGAGCCATTTTGTGCTCCTTAATGCCCTAAGCATTTTCCCTAACTTAATTTTGGGTTCATTATCAAGAATTGCTCAATTTTAAGGCTGGGGTATTTTTGGCCAAATTATCCCCTTTCTTCCCCAACTTCGGTAAGTGCCTCCCTGTCAAAATTCTTTGCTCTAGAACCTTTTGTGAGCCCTAATGCAGCTATTTTGGTCACCTAGAGACAAGGTAGTCAGAGTCAAGATCCTTAGTCGGATCGATTTGCCTTCGGTAGGATCGAATCGTAGTATCGAAGTGTAGAATCGGCGATTCTACGGATTTGTAAAAATATACATATTTAACATCTATACTATAAGTTTGTATGATTCTTATAAGGTTTACCACTTACTTATTACAAAAAAAGGGACAAAACACTTCTTATCACATAACAGAAAAGCATAATGGTACTGACATGATGGGTGATATTGTTTTGAACTACAGGAGAACATCCAATGGCCTTGACTAGTTTACTACAATTAATGAGAAATGATCACAAGTTTTGTAAATCAATATCTAATTCCAACGCTTGTATGTTCCTTAAAAGCAGCTAGACATACTACAGGAATAAAAATAGCTTATCATTATCAAGCTCAAGATTGCTCATGTCATAACTCATAATATAGATATTTGTACTAGCATCGCCACAATGATACAATATTTTTCGTGTTGCTTATTTATTTATAGTTTCAATCTCAGAAATTAATATCAATAAATTTTGCTCTAAAACAAAATATCAGCAAAACCGGGCCTCTAAAAATTGCAAAAAAAAAAAATTTTGCGACTCTACCACGATTCTACTCTTCGATTCTACACGATTCTACCATTTGGATCGCGACTCTACCACGATTCTACCTGATTCCGATCCACAGTGCGATCTAGATCGACAGGTCGTCGTGGGATGGTAGAATCGTACGACTTTACGAGTAGGATCGCGATTTTAACTACCTTGCCCAGAGGTGCTCATTTTGCTCGGGCCATGTTTTGACCATCATCTTCTCCATCTCCGGCGAGCTCCTCCACTATTCAAGCTTCTCCGCCCCCCTTTGGAGCTCTCCTTGGCCAAGGTAGCTTCTTATTAGTCCTTAGATACTATGGCACTCGCTTCTCTTGACAATGCGGAGCTTTTTATCCATTTTCGTTTTCGGTCAATTTTGTCCCCTTCACTAAAATCCGGCTCGCCGGCGTTTTAGGCCGCCGCCGCCGTCTTGGTCACCTCCAGTGGGTTGATTTTAGCCCTTTAATCGCTGTCGCGGTGGCCGGAACCACCGGCGATCAGCCGTGGTTTGCTTTCAGCTTTTGTCGGTCAGAGCTGCTGTCATGTCGTTTTAGGACACATTAATGGTCAATCATCACTTAAGCACCACAATCATTGGGCATTAATGGCTGTCCTAGCGGCTTAGAAAGCGCGTGGGGTTTGCGCAGCACCTCTTTGATTTGGACCGTCCGATTTTAGATCTGCGGCCCAGATCTCGGGCTGCCGAACCCGTGCTGTAGTAGTTCCGCTCTTATAACGGCGGAACTACCATTCTTAGGGTAGTTCCAATCCAACCTCTGTGGAACTACCGTGTCCGCGGTAGTTCCGTTTGTTTCACTGTGGGACTACCGTTATTACGGTAGTTCCATGTCATCACCTTCGGAAGCCCCGTATCGTGGTAGTTCCGCTCCCTCAATGGTGGAACTACCGATTTTGCCTAAGGCACCTCTCGCACGCTGTCCTGCGCGTGGACCATTGGATTTGAACGGCCCACGTTCGTCCACATCATTTCTTTTTATTTGAGTTGTCTGTTTTCTGGTAAGTTTTATTTGTCAACTCAAAATTGAATTAAAACTTTGGAAACTCATAACTAATTCATATTAATTCCTTTTTAGATGATTCCAAATGTGTTAAATTCATGTATAACTAAATTTTAATCTAAAAATACATTTAGGCCTTGTTTGGTGCCAGAAACCTTTATGGTCAATATTGTCTTATTTCAGCCCCTATTTTTGAGATTCCAGAAATTGAAATGAAACTTGTAAAATACATAACCTTTCCTGTATAACACCAAAATAGGCAAACTTAAGCTTGTAAAACTTCTCTGATAATGTACTTTAATGTGTAATAGGTTTTGTTCATATTTGTGCCTTTGGATTCTGATATGAGCTAAACTCACAACTTAGAAAAATCATAAGTAATTCAATTTAACTCCAAATTGAGTAAACTCAATTTTGCTAACCTTAGGATGCCATAATGTAACTACCATAAAAATTTTAGGTTCTAGATCGTTTTGGAAAATTATGCCATGAACACTAACAGATAACAATTAATATTGATTTTTCTAACATACTGAGATAGTTTTAGCTATGACTTTTGCATACTTAATCCAAATCAAATGATTCTTGTTGCTAAATTTGTCTAAAATCAGGTTCTTCCTGCTGTGTAAGTTTCATGGATTTTGGAGTACTTTTGGGTTTTGAAGTTCGTTCAATGTTGTTCGTTCTTATTGGTTTTATCGTATTTTTGCGTTACGTTCCGAAGAATTTGTTGATCTTGAATCTGATCCTCAGCAGCAAGACCCTGACCCCCCAGTAAGGCAAGTAGATGTAGCATCATTTGATCATATTGTTCCTACTATTTTCAAATTCTAATATGTTGTTTGCAAATTCTACGTATGCATTTCTATCTTGTTTTAAACCGCTGTCGATTAGTTGACCCATTAGATGCATGATCTGTAGGCAAATATTTATCCTCTACTACTAAGCCTAGGGCTATCGTGCTATGATTTTGGGTTCGTTGGATGAGCCCTTGTCACTTAGTAGTTTACTAGTTTATGTTGCTTAGTCATGCTTAGCTGCAGGTAGAATTGGACGGTTATTGACTTAGTCGATAACTTTGATCACACAATCTTATTATGACTTATGATTCAGCCTTTGTGCAATGTTTAATTGTGAAAACTAAAAATTAAAACAAAATGATTTGGTCTTGGGCACAATGGTATGTTGGTGTGGTTTTGGGTGTGACAGGAATGGTGCCCGAGTCAATAAGGACCGAATTACTTGTGCCACCGTACTGAGTATTTTGCGTGCTAACCATATTAGAGGGAAATGGGACCTCTCTTGACTTAGTACCTTGGCGTATGTTGGCTATGGATCGTAGGGGGTCACCGGAGGGATGGTGTTGGGAGCATTGTAGTTGCCCGAAAGCTTTACCCGTGAGGGGTAGTTGTCTTTTGGCTTTACAATGTAAGCGTATGAGTTTCTATCCATCCCAGTGGCTCTTAATTGATACACAATATTGGAAATGTCCCGTAGGACTTAGCCGTGTCGGCATACCTTCGGAAGTGTGCTTATTGTGGCAAAAAGGCGGTCTCAAGTGTGGGTACATTAGTACATCACTGCAGGGTTAAAACTATTCAAATAGCCTCATCGTAGGTTATGGACACGCTCGGATACGCCCCGTGAGAATTAGACTACAACATTTTAGTTAAAACATGATGGGTGGTGCGAATCAGGGATTCATGCTATGTTGTGGTGCCTATTGGGTTAGTCACCTCTAGGTGGTTACTTGCTATTTATCGTTACTCGCTGTTTTTTAAATGCTTAAAAACAGATTTGAAAAAAAATGCCTTCAATCTATTACGTTATTGCAACTGAAAATTGCTTTACGCGTCAAATTAACCATATGACCATCTCCTTTGATTGCAGCTTTCATGTAGCTATGTATAGGCTTATTACTCGTAAGTCTTGCGTGTACATTATTAAACTCACCTGCATTGCTTGTTGTGTGCAGAGGAGGAAGTGGATCCCCAAGGGACCTACTTCTCTGAGTTTTGATGTGGATCGTGCGACTAGCTAACGGCCCGGTCGGTTGCCTTGTGGGTTGTGTGGCTAACCGGTCGAATTTTGTTCATAGCCATCTTATGGCACTTTTGTTTCCGCTGCTACTTGTTGTTTTTTGTCTTTTGGTCGGTTGGCACCTTTTGTAATAACTCTATATGTTGTATGTCTTTTGGTAGAATTATGTTATATGATGTATGGGAATGATGCATGATTTTGTAAAGATGTATGTGTGCTGTAATTCTGGGAAGCACATGTCCATCTAGGCTTAGGATATTTAGTTAGTGATACTGGAACCATATGGAGGTTAAGTATTACTAGTTAAATACCCCGGGTCGTCACAAAGTTGGTATCAAAACCATACTGACAGTAGAAGCCCCTAGCTTAGTCGTATTTAGGATATTTTGAAAAACTTATTTTCAAAGTGTCAAGTGGTTTTGACAATCTAAGTAAGGTCTCAGATTTTTCTCCTCACCTATCTTAGCTTGCTAACCTTACCTTGTTTTGTCAAGTTTTGAAATGCTGATTTCCCTCTCATCTTCTTTCAAAAGATAGTTGTTTATCGGGTAAATTGGTTTTGGGAAAACCATGAGAGTTGTAAATTGAAGTAATTGACGGTCTTTTGTTGAAGATTAGCAGTTTCTGGAGTTAAAGATTTCGGCTGGAAGTTGGAGACAAAAATTTGGACAGCAAGCAGCTATTTCGGGACAGCAAGCTGTAAGTCTTGGACAGCAAGCAACTAGTTAGTAAATAGAGCTGAAATGAGAGGTTAATCCAACTAAAACTTGTGAGAACAAAAGGGTAAGAAGTGATATGAGTTAGCTAAGGGTTTAACCCTCCCTTAGGTGGTTATACCTTGCTCTTTAGCTGTGTTAGAATTGGAGTTGCGTTCTGAAATTTACCTTCCTGAGCCGATTGCTCGTCCATTCCATACGAGTTAGTCGTACCGGGAAGTTGATCTTGTGACTTGAGACCTTGTGCTGATTTTGTGTTGTTTTGAGCGTTTTGAGTTCATTCTTTGCAAGTTATTGTTTTCCCTACCTTCAATTTTCGAGATTGGCCCTTATCCGTCTTAATATCTGTTCCCACTCCAACTTTCGGTGGTATTCGCTAGCTAACTGTTCACCTACCGTGTCCTTGTATACGATAGATGGGCAGCTGGTATTTGGTCAGGGAGACGCGTGCGGAGTACGTGGACAGGTATCCCACACTGCTGCGAGATATGATGCGGCATGCTGACTTCACCTACCACCCAGAGTATGCCATCTACCGTCAGGATAGAGGACCTGGAATGGAAGAGTATCGATGCGTGGTCAATGTCATCGCAAGACAAGTGACTGGCAGTATTCCGTACTATTTCCATGTTCATGCCACCTCCGAAGCTATGGCCATTCAGGAAGTGGCCAACAGGGTTATGACTCAACTTCGCCAAGACTTAACGGAATTGTCTCATCCGCCCTACGACCATTTCCCACAAAAAGGTCCTGAAGCGGATGTAAACACGTTCGCTGAGATTCAGTTCGAAGAAGACCCTCGGGTACACAAGATTGCGAGGTTGGTCCATATCATGGACCAAGTTCAGCGCTGCCATTTGTATGATCTGTCGGAAACTCGGCGTCGTCTTAGGGAGGCCCAGGAGTACCTTAGAATCGGGGTCAGCATGAACCGTGTTCCTCGCAATGTGCTTTTTGGTGCAAATGAGACCTCCCCAGCTGCTGCGGCACCACCCGGGTTTCGGTTTCCGAAAGTGACAGGGCCAATGCCTGTCTATGGGCCGTGCCGCCAAGTCCGCATGACGGCAAGATTTCCTCGCAGTCGGAGGCCCGATCCTCCGGAAGGTCATGTTCCCTTATTAGGATCCCTGAAGCATCTCTTCGACCCTTTGTCCCCACTCAACACCGGGTCACTTGGAGCTCTTCGTTCGGAGAGTTCCATGTGAACTTCAACAGAGGTAGATGTGTGGAAAATTCCATGGCTAGAGGTTGTATCCAACTAATAGCTGTCCTTTGGAAAGTGTAATAGGATAGCGCTTGTTCAGATAGGAATGTTGTGTAAGACTCTGTTTTGGACAGTAACCTCTTCCTTCCTCAATCAACTGAAAAGGATGTTGTTGTGCCCAGAACTAATTGGTGCCTTGTGAATGGTGTGCCAACCTTGATCTTTGGGCACTTCCTTTCGATAATTATGATAATTAAATTGGCGGATCGGATCAAGTCCGCTTAGCAATCATTTGACTTGAGTGGCACCTTTCCTTCCCTATACATCCAAGGGCATCACATACTAGTTGTTGCCTCAAACTTCTGAGGCTTGAATGGCCATAATCCCTCTAAGAAACTAGCTGCGAAGGGATGACTCTGTATAGCTAGTTATCAAGCTGAAGTCTCATTCGTTAGTGGAGTAACTAGACAAATTGCTCCACCGACTGAGGACGGCCACATTCCCTCTAAAAAGCTAGCTGCGGAGGGATGACTCTGCATAGCTAGTTGGCAGGCTGAGATCCCGTTGTTGGTAGAATTAACCAGACAAATCGCTCCACCAGCTAACAACGGCCTTGCACCACCATCCATACAATCGAGAAAGATCTCTTCTCTTAGTCTCTCAATCCTTGTTATATCTGGACCTGGTAAGTTCCCCATGTCGACTAAAGTGGCACATTTTCTACTAGTCAGAACCAAGATTCGTACCGATCCCATGGCTGAGCTTTATGCCTCAAGGATTGTGAGCTTGCATTATGTACCAAAGACAATCGTTTCAGATCGTGGTCCTCTGTTGCTTCACGATTCTGTCATAGCCTGCAAGAGTCTATGGGAACTCGTTTTCCTTTCAGCTCAGCTTATCATCCCCAAACTAATGGTTAGACGAAAAAAGTCAACCAAGTTTTGGAAGACATGCTCCGTGCTTGTGTTCTTTCCTATGGGAAGGATTGGGAGAAGTGCCTGCCATTTGTTGAATTATCTTACAACAATAGTTTCCAGGCCAGTCTCGGCACGGCACCTTTCGAAGCCTTGTATGGGAGGAAGTGCAGAACCCCATTGAACTGGTCCGAGGCGGTGAGCGGCGCTTTTTGCCTGCATTCAATCAATGAGGTCGAAAGCGAGTCCGGTGATTACGAGCACTTGCGCGCAGAGATCTAAGCAAAAGAGCTATGCGGATTATCGTCGCCGTGAGTTGATCTTTGAGCCCAATGACTTTGTTTATCTCAAAGTCTCGCCTTTGAAGGGCCATCAGCGTTTTGGCATCAAGGGCAAGTTGGCTCCCCGCTATGTTGGGCTTTATCGCTTCATTGAGAAAGTAGGCGTTGTTGTCTACAAGTTGGAGTTGCCAGCTACACTTGAGGGGGTGCATGATGTGTTTCATGTATCCAACTTGAAGAAGTGCCTCCGTGTTCCAACCGAGGAAATTCCGTTGGAAAATCTCGATGTGCAAAAAGATTTGACCTACCGCGAGCATCTTGTTCGTATTCTTGAAGAAGCTAAGTGAAGAACAAGGATTGAGCCATCAAGTTCCGTAAAGTTTAGTGGTCAAACCATTCTGAGGATGAGGCAACTTGGGAGCGGGAAGATCGTCTTTGTGCGGACTACCCGTCTTTCTTCTCCGAGTAAACGGATTCTCGGGACGAGATTCTTGTAAGGGGGGAGATTTGTAACATCCCAAGTATTAGACTTGTGCTTCAAATGTAAGAAAATATGTAGAAATTTAAAACTTTCTTACATCTTGTATTTCCTGTATGTTCTGCAAAGTTCTTGTAAAAGAATTATGGAAATACAATGTCACAAGTCATTTTGACCTAAACCTTACCCTTTTAAAAACTTTCTTGTCAAACCTTGTGATCATCCTCTAAAAATATTTTCCCTCGGTTCTAGGGTTAGTATGTGAGCCCTCTGAAAAATTTCATAATTTTTAGAAATTGTTTGAATATTTTTAGAGGGCAGTCAAACTTGTTTGAATATGGTCAAACCCGAGTTCAGCACCTTTCAGAATTTTTGGAGAAAAATTCAATGCATAAAAACCTTTGAAAATTTTATGCAAGGTCAATATCTCAGTTAGCAAGCTCTTGTAAAAATTTCAAAATTATTGGAGTTGTTTTGCTATCTTAAATAATTTTCCAAAGTTTCCAGCTTAAAATTTAAAACCTTAAGTCACATGTGCTGTTGGGCTCGAGTTAGACCCGAGCACAACGCCGGTTGACTTGGTTGAACCGACCCAACCAGTCCTCAGTCCAAACCCCGGTAGTACCGCCGTTTCCAAAACGGTAGTACCAGGCGCGGTTAGGGTTTGCAGTGGCCCTAGCCATTGGATCTTCATCGGGTGGCCCTCGTTCTCGAGAACTTTCGTACCTCCCGAGCCCGCAGTCCATATCCGCCGTTGTATTTAGATCCAACCGCCCTCGTTCACGTGAACCTTCAGACCTCCAAAAGACTCATTCAATCTTAGCCGTTCAATTCTGATCCAACCGCCGGTAGTTATCTCTGAAGCCGTAGTACCGCTGTGTTAACAACGGTAGTACCGCCGTACTTAAATCAGAAGCGCCGCCTTACCTAAATCGGAAGTACCGCCGTTCTAAAAACGGTAGTTCTGGGGGGCTGTGTGCGCACCGTTGGATTTAGATCCAACTGTGCGGTACCGTCCCCTTCCCGTGTCGTGTTCGCATAGCGGTAGTTTCGCTATCTGAACGCCGGAAGTTTCGGCTCGCGTTTTCAATTCAGATCTGAGCCGTCCATTTTTGATCCAAAGGCTGAGGAGAGTTGACTCAGCCTCTGTAACCTCACCTAACCTATCAGGTACCTTTTGACTGAGCCCTTCTTTTCCTTCTCTAGCAGTGGGCCCTAGCCATCCCTGGTTCTTGTCAACTCCTGTCTTGCGTGTGAACTTGTGCCATGGCAGGGAGGGGTTGTGCCCTGTCCTTTCCTTGTGTCTTACCCAACCACTCATTGACTTTGGCCCTTGTGCTGTCATCTTTTTAGCCCTAGGGTCATCTTTTTCCCTAAACCTTCACCTCCTTTGTCATTTTCATGGCATTGGGTGAGCTCAGCTCACCATGGAGCTTGTGACCATTGTGTTTCGACTATAAAAAGCTCCAAGCTCCTCCTTGAGTCCCTTCTTGGATATAAAAAGCTCCAAGCTCACCACTTGTTGAGCTCAAAAACACCAAAAGCACCTAAGTCCACCATTGTTGGCTGTGGGAGCTTGGTGGTGGCATTGGTGCTCTAGTGGCTCTCTTTTTTTCTTCTTGAGCCATTTTGTGCTCCTTAATGCCCTAAGCATTTTTTCTAACTTAATTTTGGGTTCATTATGAGGAATTGCTTAATTTTAAGGCTGGGGTATTTTCGGCCAAATCATCCCCTTTCTTCCCCAACTCCAGTAAGTGCCTCCCTGTCAAAATTTTTTGCTCTAGAACCTTCTGTGGGCCCTAATGTAGCTATTTTGGTCACCCAGAGGTGCTCATTTTGCTCAAGCCACGTTTTGGCCATTATCTTCTCCAACTCCAGCGAGCTCCTCCACTGTTCAAGCTTCTCCAGCCCTCTTTGGAGCTCTCCTTGGCCAAGGTAGCTTCTTATTAGTCCTTAGATGCTGTGGCACTCGCTTCTCTCGATAATGCGGAGCTTTTTAGCCATTTTCGTTTTCGGTCAATTTTGTCCCCTTCACTAAAATCTGGCTCGCCGGTGTTTTAGGCTACCGCCGCCGTCGAGATCACCTCTAGTGTGTGCGCAAGGTTGTCAAGAACCCATTTTAGCCCTTTAATCACCGTCGTAGTGGCCGGAACCACCGGCGATCAGCCGTGGTTTGCTTTCAGCTTTTGTCGGTCAGAGTTGCTGTCGTTGTCATTTTAGGACATATTAATGGTCAATCATCACCTAAGCACTGCAATCATTGGGCATTAATGGCTGTCCTGGTGGCTTAGAAAGCGCGTGGGGTTTGCGCAACACCTCTTTGATTTGGACCGTCTTATTTTAGATCTGCGGCCCAGATCTCGGGCCGCCGAACCCGTGCTGCGGTAGTTCCGCTCTTATAACGGCAGAACTACCGTTCTTAGGGTACTTCCAATCCAACCTCTGTGGAACTACCGCATCCGCGGTGGTTCCGTTTGTTTCACTGTGGAACTACTGTTATTACGGTAGTTCCATGTCATCACCTTCGGAAGCCCCGTATCGCGGTAGTTCCGCTCCCTTAATGGCGGAACTACCGATTTTGGGTGTGGCGCCTCTCGCGCGCTGTCCTGCGCGTGGATGTTGGATTTGATCGCAATGGCCCATGTTCGTCCACGTTATTTCTTTTTATTTGAGTTGTCTGTTTTCTGGTAAGTTTTATTTTTCAACTAGAAATTGAATTAAAACTTTGAAAACTCATAACTAATTCATTTTAATTCCTTTTTAGATCATTCCAACTGTGTTAAATTCATGTGTAACTAAAGTTTAATCTAAAAATACATTTAGGCCTTGTTTGGTGCTAAAAACCTTTATGAGCAATATTGTCTTATTTCAGCCCCTATTTTTGAGATTCTAGAAATTAAAATAAAACTTGTAAAATACATAACCTTTCCTGTATAACTCCAAAATAGGCAAACTTAATCTTGTAAAACTTCTCTGATAATGTACTTTAATGTGGAATAGGTTTTGTTCATATTTGTGCCTCTGGATTATGATATGAGCTAAACTCACAACTTAGAAAAATCATAAGTAATTCAATTTAACTCCAAATTGAGTAAACTCAATTTTGATAACCTTAGAATGTCATAATCTACCTACCATAAAAATTTCAGATTCTAGATCATTCTGGAAAATTATGCCATGAACACTAACAGATTGCAATTAATATTGATTTTTCTAATAGACTGAGATAGTATTAGCTATAACTTTTGCATACTTAATCCAAATCAAATGATTCTTGTTGCTAAATTTATATAAAATCAGGTTCTTCCTGCTGTGTAAGTTTCATGGATTTTCGAGTAATTTGGTTTTTAAAGTTCTTTCATTGTTCTTCGTTCTTATTGGTTTTATCGTGTTTTTGCGTTAGATTTCGAAGAATTTGTTGATCTTGAATCTGATCCTCAGCAGCAAGACCCTAACCCCCAGCAAGGCAAGTAGATGTAGCATCATTTGATCATATTGTTCCTTCTATTTTCAAATTCTAATATGTTGTTTGCAAATTCTACGTATGCATTGCTATCTTGTTTTAAGCCGTTGTCGATTAGTTGACCCATTAGATGCATGATCTGTAGGCAAATGTTCATCCTCTACTACTGAGCCTAGGGCTATCTTGTTGTGATTTTGGGCTCGTTGGATGAGCCCTTGTCACTTAGTAGTTTACGGGTTTATGTTGCTTAGTCATGCTTAGCTGCCGGTAGAATTGGGCGGTTATCGACTTAGTCGATAACTTTGATCACACAAACTTATTATGACTTATGATTCAGCCTTTGTGCTATGTTTAATTGTGAAAACTAAAAATAAAAACAAAATAATTTGGACTTGGGCACAATGGTATGTTGATGTGCTTTTGGGTGTGACTGGAATGGTGCCCGAGTCAATAAGGACCGAATTACTTGCGCCACCGTACTGAGCATTTTGCGTGCTAACCACATTAGAGGGAAATGGGACCTCTCTTCACTTAGTACTTTGGCGTGTGTTGGCTACGGGTCACAGGGGGTCGTAGGAGGGATGGTGTTGGGAGCATTGTAGTTGTCCGAAAGCTTTACCCGTCAGGGGTAGTTGTCTTTCGGCTTTACAATGTAAGCGTATGGATTTCTATCCATACGAGCGGCTCCTAGTTGATACACAATATTGGAAATGTCTCGTTGGACTTAGCCGTGCCGGCGTACCTTCGGAAGTGTGCTTATTGTGGCAAAAAGGCGGTCTGAAGTGTGGGTACATTGGTACATCCCTGCAGGGTTAAAACTATTCGAATAGCCTCATCCTAGGTTATGGACACGCTCGGATACGCCCCGTGAGAATTAGACTACAACATTTTAATTAAAACTTGATGGGTGGTGCGAATTGGGGATTCGTGCTATGTTATGGTGCCTATTGGGTTAGTCACCTCTAGGTGGTTACTTGCTATTTATCGTTACTCGCTATTATTTAAATGCTTAACAATAGATTTACAAAATATTGCCTTCAATCTATTACGTTATTGCAACTGAAAATTGCTTTACGCGTCAAATTAACCATATGACCATCTCCTTTGATTACAGCTTTCATGTAGCTATGTATAGGCTTGTTACTCGTAAGTCTTACGAGTACATTATTGTAATCACCTGCATTGCTTGTTGTGTGCAGACGAGGAAGTGGATCCCCAAGTGACCTACTTCTGTGAGTTTTGTTGTGGATCGTGCGACTAGCTGGCAGCCCGGTCGGTTGCCTTGTGGGTTGTGTGGCTAACCGGTCGTATTTTGTTCATAACCATCTTATGGCACTTTTGTTTCCGCTGCTACTTGTTATTTTTTTTGTTTTGTCTGGTTGGCACCTTTTGTAATAATTCTATATGTTGTATGTCTTTTGGTAGAATTGTTGTTATATGATGTATGGGAATGATGCATGATTTTGTAAAGATGTATATGTGCTACAATTCTGGGAAACACACGTCCATAGAGGCTTAGGATATTTAATTAGTGATATTGGAACCATATGGAGGTTAAGTATTATTAGTTAAATACCCCGGGTCTTCACAGGATTCGAGTCAGACTCGAGTTCTGGGTTGAACCCAACCTCATAGAGCACCTCAGGCTAGGTGCTTGGGCGCAAACACTATCAGCCGTTGGATCTCCTACCTACAGCTAAGATTTTTGGGAGCTCCTCAAAGACCTCCTCGTGTCTTTTTGTAAAGACCACCCTCCCGGACCTCCCCTTGGACCACCCTTGGTGTCTTTGCAAAGACCACCTTGGGTCTAGTGCAAAGTCCTCCTCAAAAGACCTCTGAAAGACCACCTTTGGCGTTTTTGCAAAGACCACCCCGACGGTATTTTGCAAAGACAACCCTCCAGACCACCCCTGGCGACCACCTCTGTTAGCGACCGGGTGACCGTGGGCCGTCCATATCTTGATCTGTGTCTCAGAGTTCCTTGAATGTTAGGACCTCCAAACCTCACTTTAAATCTGGGCCCTCCGTTTCTAATCCAACCACCCAAACCTCCTGACTCAAATCTAAGTCTACCCTAACCGTTATGTTCTTTGACCAGTCCACCCTAGCTCTTTCACTGACTGATGGGGCCTCTCGGAGCATGGTCATCATCGTTTTTGCGCGCATGCGTGTGTGCCAGAGCCATGGCAGTGTGGAGCAGTGCCTTGTCATTTCATGCCCTTGTCAACGGCTATTTACTGCCAACCATAAATGTGTGCCAGAACTTTGCCCCAAAGTCTTCCTTTTACCTGCCCCTATCATTTCAAGTTTCTTCATGGCAGGACCTTAGCTCAATGCAACCGTGGGGCACTACCCTTGTTTCTCTTTACTCTTCGGCTATAAAGGGTCCCCGAGCTCCCCCTTAGCTTCTTTTAGACACCATCTTGCAACCCTAGCTTTCCTATCTGTGTTCTTATGCTAAAAACATCTGAGAATCTTAGCCGCCATTACCGAACCTTGGAGCTCCCCAGGGACATCCGGGCTCCAGTGGTTCAATTGCAACTCTTGGCGTGCCAATTTGTTCTTTTGACCACCTGGAGCACTTCCCTTAAATTACTTTGTTTGACTTCACAAAGGTTGTCAAATTGGGGACTTGATCTTTGTGGCCGGATTTGCCTTCTTCCTTAGCGCCGGCAAGCACCTTCGTCGCCGGACCTTCTTCGACCACCTCTGGACTCCTCCGTCCTCAAGTAATCCATTATTTAGTGCCTTCGTATTTGAACTCCTGCTCTGTTGGACCACTTTAGTTTTTTAGTTTTGTCATGTTTGTCTCCGGCGGTCATCTCCGGCTAGCCACCGGTAGGAGGTGTTCTAGCTTTGCTTTTTGGCACTGTTAGGTTCACCTCGCTATTTAGAACCCATCCCTGTCCTTGGCTCCCACCGTCGTGACCGGAGTCGCCGGCGGTGAGCTCAAACTCAAACTCGGGATTTTGTCACGCCTTACTCGGACAGACACTGTAGCTTGATGATTTGCATTTATTTTGTCCTAGTCTAATCATTAGCTTTAATTACAGTTCTTGTCGGTAAAGCATGTATGCCGTTAAGTTTGGGACCTCCTAGATTAGATCTGAGCCGCAAAAGCCCTCGTTAGGTTTAATCTGGACCATTAGGACTACTCTTTGGGTTCCGCAAAAGACCATGTAACATCCCCATTTTCAACTTGTGTATCAAATGTAAGAAAATAAGGATAATTTAAAACTTTTCTTACATCCTTGTGCTTTTGAGCTTTTCTGAAATTCTTGTAAAAGGATTTTGGAAAATTCAAAATCAAAACCCTCAATTATCAATTCAAAAACATCCTTGGTGAAATCTTGTGTCAAACCCTTGGAAATAATTTTCATTGGTTCTAGGGTTGCTTGGTAACACCTCTGATTTATTTCATAATTTTTGGAAATTATTTGAAATATTTTAGGGGCAAGTCAAACCTTGGTTAAACCTTTGAATTAGCCTTCTGGAATTTCTTGAGAAAATTCCAGTGCACAAAAATCTCTGGAAATTTTATGGAAGGTTAACCCTAAGGTCAGGAAGCTCCAGTTAAAATTTCATAATTTTTGGAGTCGGTTTGATGCCACAATTAAATCCCCAAAGTTTCAGTTCAAAAATCAAACCCTAACTGGTTTGCACTGTTCCTCGGGTGCGAGTCAGACTCGGGCTTGAGCCAACTGACTCAGCCGAGTCAACTAACCGCACCCAGCGCGGTCGAGAGGGCGCGCGCGTCATCAGCCGTTGGATCTCAATCGAACGGCTCTCATTCGTGTAAGCATTCGGACAACTCCGGTTGCCTCTGATTCTCGGCCGTTGGATCCCCATCGGACGGTGGACGATTCTGCGCGGCCGTTTTGACTCGATCGCACGGGAGCCGCTGGATGCAAATCGGATGGCTGGCCATCGTCATCCTCCTCTCGCTCGCGCGGCGCTGCGCCAAGGCGGAGCCGAGCGTGGGTGCGCAGTGCCTTGTCACCTCCGTCTTCGTCAACGGCTCTCTGCAGGCGCATTAAATGCCCGTCACTCCACCGCCCCGATTAGTCGTCGTCTCAACTGCTCCCGTCACTCACGGCGACCGTAGCGGCAGCGAGAACCCGAGGCGGCCAACGGTGCCCTCCGCGCTCCTCAGGCCTACTTAAGCCCCCATTGTCCTCCTTGACCTCCCTTTCACCCTTCCGCAGCTCTTGTGTGCACTGCTGTGCATGTTTGAGCTCCAAAACCCCGAAACCACCCGCGCCGCCATTGCCGAGCTTCGGGCTTCTCGGTGAAGGCAGTACCATAGTGGCTCTCCCTCTCTTTTTCTTGCTCCCTCTGCTCCCTACTTACTCCCTGAAGCTTAACCCTCAATTAATTTTGGGTTTATCGTCACAGGGGAGGCTAATTTCGGAGTTCGCCAATTCGGCCGCGAGCGCCCCTCTTCGTCTCCAGTGCCGGTGAGTCCATCTCCCCTCAATTCCTTTCTCTCGGAGCATCAGTGTGGCACGTGGGACCTATTTTGGTGATGCGGTCGTTCTCTAGTTGTCCAAGACAGCTTCCCCTCGTTGCCGCCATTGTTGCCGTCGCAGAACTTCGTCGCCGGACTGCTCCGGCCATCCTCCGGCTTCCCCGACCTCTCTGTCACCCTCGTGAGACCCCAGGTGTGCTCACGCCCCCATTATTTTAGCTTCTTAGCTGCCCGAACCCCACCGCCCTTCTCTATCTCCGCCGCCGCTGTTCGCAGTCGCTGGCGCGACTCCGGCCACCTCCCTGCCTCCGGGTCATCCCGGAGGGTCCCTTGAGCCTTAGTGTAGCTAGGACGATCACCCATTTGAGCTAGGCGTAGCTGTATCGTCGTTGCCGTATCTCCCGTAGCACCTCCTCCGCTTCGCCGTCGCGTCGCTCTCTGGTCTACCTCCGCGAAGTTTCGCCTCTAGATGCGCAATAGTGTTGCGGTTCCATTTAGCCCTTGGCCGCATCGCCATGGCGATCCTCGCGGCGACACGACACGGCAAACTTCGTTGTCGCGCCTCGTTGTCGACGAACTCCATCAACGCCGCGACGTGGCTCTCGCCGCCGTCCGTCTCGAGATGAGCGGTCGCGCCTTGCCTCCTCGCACGCGCGTGTGTTTGAACCCCGGACGCTCTGAGCCGTCCGATTCAGAATCAACGGCTCTCAATCGTCCACGTCTCCGGTTGTTAGGAAAATCCCCGAAAATGCTAAGTCTCAAAACTGAAGTGAGTAGGTGGTTTCTCTTTTTCATATCTTGTTCATTGTAAGTCCAAATTAGATGATTCCAATTTTGTTAGTTTCCTTATACCTTGAACTTAAATAGAAAAATAATTGTAGACCATGATCAAACATGGAGAACCATTTGCAAAAATAGTAAACAAATGAACTTAATACTGTTTTTCAGAACTTTTAGCAAACTTGTAAAATGCATATCTTTTTATCTATAGCTTATTTTTGTATGAATCCAATTGGATTAGCTTCCACTGATAGTGTATTTGCTAGGAAAATTGGTTTCACAAATTTTACTGTTTTTAAAAAAATCATAAGGATCATATTTTAGTTTAATGCCCTAAACAATTTAGACAAATCATAACTCTTTCAATATAACTCGAAATGACCTGAAATTTTATATGGCTTATCACTATACCAGTAGGTAGCTACCATAAAAGTTTCAGCTTCAAAATCTTTGTAGAAAATATTTTTGCTACAGTACCTAATTATGGCCGAAAATAGGTTTTTAGGGAATATCTTTTGCACCACAAATCCAAATTAGGTTTTTCCAGTTTCTATGACTAGGTATATTCATGTTTTACCTTGTGTATAAATTTCGTCGCATTTGGATAAATTTTGCTTGCTCTTTTGTTTAAGTGGTGCTCGTCTTATTGGGTGTTCTCGCTGCTTTTTGCTTTTCGCTTAGGCTTCGACATTTGCGGTAACCCCGAGAACGACCCTCAGCAGCCTATTGACCAACAGCAGCCGCCAGGCAAGCAGTTTGATCATTCCCCATTGATCCCATTACTTTTAAAGTCTAATATTTTGTTTAACTTCTATGTATGCATTGCTATTTTGTTGTTAAATTGATTAGTTAATCCTCTAGTTGCATAATCAGTAGGTAATTGATTGTCCTTTACTACCTGAGCCTAGGTTATTTGCTGTGATTAGAGTTCGTTGGATGAGCTCTTGTCACTTAGTAGATTTCGAATACATATTGCTTAGCCATGCCTAGTTGTCGGTAGTATTGGGCGATCATCGACTTAGTCGATGATCTTGATCACACAAATACTTAAACTACTCCATTATGTCCAATCCTTGTGTTTTATTGATTTACAAATCAAAAACTGAAAACAAAAATTATATCTTGGCTTGGGCACAATGGTATGTTGGTGTGATCTGTTGGGTGTGATTGGAATGGTGCCTAAGTCCTCAAGGACCGAGTTACTTGTGTCACTAAGCCAGCGCTTATTGCGTGCTAACCACACGAGGGGATATGGAACCTCTCTTGACTAAGTACTTTGGGAGGTGTTAATTATGAGCTGGTTGGTGGGTGTGTTCTGTGTGTGTGTGTTTGTGGTGTTGGGGAGCATTAGCGGACCGGTTAGGGTGCCTAATGTGTCCTTCTCCGTGGGTTGCGGCTCTTAATTAGCATCGTCCATTGGAAAGCGTCTTGTTAGACTTAGCCATGCCTGCATACCAAAGGAAGTGTGCTAACCGTGGCTGGTGGAAAGGCGGTCTATCGTGTGGGTACATTGGTACACCCGCAGGTTTAAACTATTCGAATAGCCTCGCCCTAGGTTATGGACATGCTTGGTAAGGTTGTGCAAGAACTAGACTACAACCTTTTAAAAACTTAAACTTGACACGGTTGGTATGAAGGGGTACTTCATGCTATGGTTGTGGTGACTATGGGTTAGTCACTTCTAGGTTGGTGTTGTTCTCTATCTATTGTTATAATTATCTCTCTTTTATTTGAACAATAAAAGTTAATTGCGAACTTGCTTTGAATCTATTACCTTATTGTAAATGAAAACTTGCTTTATGCTGAAGATAAGTCCAGAGCCTCATCCACTTAAATAAAGCTTGCATGTAGTTAATTATAGTTCTGTTATCTCACACGTCAGTCTTGCGAGTACAAAAATAATTTTTGTACTCAGTTGCTTTGCTTAATTGTTTTGTTGCAGAGGAAGAAGGTGAGCCCCAAGGGCCTCACTTTTGTGAGGCGCTGTTTGGGACGATTAGCTTGGCGGTCCGGTTGGTTGCCTTGTGGGTGAAAGGCACACCGATTGGCTTTTGTTTATTGCCATCTTATGGCCCTTTTGCTTCCGCTCTGTATTTATCTATTTGTATGTCTTTTGGCCGGGCGGCCTCTCTTTTGTACTAACTCTCTTTATATTATTTATGTCTTTAAGTTATTGTTGTTCTTCGATTCTATGTGAATGAATGGAATTGATGCATGATTTTGTAGCGAGGTGTGTATACTGCATTTCTGGGAAGTATACATATCTCGAGGCTTGGTTTATTTGATTTGTACTGTTAGGACCAAGTGGATGGTTAAACAGTACAAGCCGAATAAACCGTGGTCCTCACAAAGTTGGTATTCATCATTTTTATTGGATTTTCTCGTTTTGCGATAGGTTTCGAAGAAATTGTCAATTGTGAGAGTGATCCTCTACAGCAAGAAAGTGATCCCCAACAAGGCAAGCAGATGTAGCATTATTTGATCATATTGCTCTCATTACTTTCAAAGTTTAATATCTTGTTTGCAAAAGCTAATTATACATGCTTTTTTGTGTCAAAGTTAATTTTTGTTGATTAGAGGTAGCTAATCCTATTGCATAGTTTCCCTAAAATTGTTCACCCTACCACAACCCTAAGATATTATTCTCACTGGTGAATTAGAGCCTAGTGAATGAATTGTGCTCTTTTATTTCTTTTACGATATGATGCTTAGCAATGCTTAGTTACCAGTAGAATTGGGCGGTTATCGACTTAGTCGATGACCTTGATCACGCAAAAACTTGTTAATACTTATGATCAATACTTTGTGCTTTGTTTATTTGTGAAAACCAAAACTAAAAATAAAATGTTTTAGACTTGGGCACAATGGTATGATGGTGTGATCTTATGGTGTGACTGGAATGGTGCCCGGGTCATCAAGGATTTAGTTACTTGCACCATTGATCCAAGCAATTTTGCGTGCTAACCACAATAGAGATATATGGGACCTCTCTTGACTTAGTACTTTGGGAGGTATTAATTGATGAGTCACTGGTGGTAGTTGTTAGTGTTTGTTTTGGGATGAGAGGGATGGGGATTTCGGTTAGTTTCTCCATACGCAGGACACCTGTAGTTGCTTCGGCTGGGCTGGTGCTCCGACTCAATGTATGGGTCCTTGTGATCTTTGTCGCTGGCAGGTCACTAAGGATCAACCCCCACATGTGCAACTCTTAATTAATACAATCCATTGGAAATGTCTCGTAGGACTTAGTTGTGCTGGCATACCAAAGGAAGTGTGCTTAATCTAGTGGCAAAAAGGCAGTCTGAAGTGTGGGTACATTGGTACAACCCTGCAGGGTTAAATCTATTCGAATAACCTCGTCCTAGGTTATGGACATGCATGGTTATTTCCCGCAAGAACTAGACTACAACCTTTTAATTAAAACTTGATGTGGGTGGTACGAATGGGTAATTCGTGCTATTGTTGTGGTGGCTATTGGGCTAGTCACCTCCAGGTTATCTTATTGTTACTACTTATGGAATCGCTACTATTTGGATAAACAAGTTTCAGATTAATAAACTACCTTCAATCTAGTATCTATTACAAATAAAATCTACTTTATGCTAAAAATTAGCCTTTAGCCTTCTCTTTTGATTAAAGCCTACATGTAGTAGTATCTAGGTTTGTTACCTGTAAGTCTTGCGAGTACATTTTTTTACTCATTTGCATTGCTTAATTGTTGCAGAGAAGGTTGATCCCCAAGGGATCAACTTTTGTGAGTTTTGCTGCGGTGTGGACGACTAGCTTGGCGGTCCGGTCGGATTGCCTTGTGGGTGTGAGGCAAACCGGTTGGCTATTGTTTATAGCGATTTTATGGCATTTTGCTCCCACTGTTCTTTTAGATTCTGGCCGGTTGGCCTCTCTTTTGTAATAACTATTATGTATGTCTTTTGCTTGTAAAGATTTGCTTCAGTTATATGTGTTGTATGGAATTGATGCAATGTTTTGTAAAAGGGTGTGTATACTGCAATTCTGAGAAGTATATATTTTCCCGAGGCGCAGTATATTTGGTTTGTGATGCTAGAGTCAATGGAAGACTAAGCATTACAAGCTAAATATATCGGGGTTTCACAAAGCTTGGTATCAGAGCCATACGGACCGTAGAAACCCCTAGCTTGGTCGTCTTTAGGATGTTTTGAAAAAATTAGTTTCAAAACTATCAAATGATTTTGAAAAGCCTAAGTAAGTTCTCAGATTTTACTTCTTACCTATCTTAGCTTGCTCATCCTACCCTGTTCTTACTAAGTTTTGAAAAAGTTGTTTTCCTCTCCTTCTTTCAAAAGATAGTTGTTATCGATTAATTGTGATTTTGGGAGAACAATGAGAGTGGTAAATTCGAGTTTTTGGCTGCCCTTTAGTGAAGAATAGAAGTGTTTGGAGCTGGAACAAAATCTGGACAGCAAGCTGCTAGTTAGGAAATAAGTAGATAATGAGAGGTTAACTCAACTAAAACTTGTGGGGATGAAAGGGTAAGATGTGATACTAGTTGGCTAAGTATCTAACACCCCTATTAGTAGTTTTACCATGCATTTTAAGTGTTCTAGAACTTGAGTTGTGTGCTGAAATTGATTTTCCTAACCGATTGCTCGTACTTTCAACACGAGTTAGTCGTATCGGGAAGTTGATCTTGTGTCATGAAACTTTTGTGTTGAATATGTGCATGTTTTTTGAGCTTTTGGAGTTCATTTCTTAGTTGTGTATTTGTTTTCTTGCTTCTAGTTTTTGGGCCTTGTTGCTAACCTTTTCCGTTCACAGCAGGATGGCTGGGAGGACTCATAGTAGTCAGGGTTAGCCGGCTAGTTCGGATGAGGAGCACCCGCCTCCTCCGACCATGGCCGAAGTTCTTCTTCAGATCGAGCACAACAGGATGGACCAAACGAGAATTTTGGAGTCCATTGCGCGCAACACCTCCACTCTTTCTAGCACCTCCGGATGAGGGGAGGAGGTGGACATCAGCTGCGTGGGGGACTCTCGGAGTTCCTTCGCACTCAGCCACCCACCTTCTTTCGGTCAAAGGACCCATTGGACGCAGACGATTGGTTGCATCTGGTTGAGCAAAAGCTCAATGTTGCTCAGTGCCAGGACCATGAGAAGGCACTCTTTGCATCTCATCAGCTGGAGGGAGCAACACTTTCTTGGTGGGAAAACTTTCTCACTATGCAGCCCTCAGGCCACGTCATCTCTTGGGATAAGTTCCGCACTACCTTTCGTCGGGCTCATATCCCCATCGGCTTGATGAAGCTCAAGAAGGAGTTTCTTACGCTCAAGCAAGGGCGTCGATCGGTGACGGAGTATTTATATGAGTTTAACCACTTGGCTCGTTATGCTACAGGAGAGGTGCCCACCGATGAGGCCAAGCAGGAGAAGTTCATGGATGGCTTGTCCGAGGAGCTGCAGGACAAGCTATCTATTATGGACTTCCCCGACATCCAGGCCTTGGTCGACAAGGCCGTCGTCGCTGAGGACAAGGCATGAGCACTGGCGGAATCCCACAAGTGCAAGTGGGAGGCCCAGAAGTCTACCAGGGCCGATCTTCTTCGTTCTCGCATCGGGCAAGCCCCGGTGTCTTGCTCTCAGGCTTCAGCACCACCGAGGCCTTCAGCACCTGCACCTCACCCTCCGCAGGCTGTGTTTCAATTGTGTGCGCCTGCGAGTCAGCAGGGTGGCCTCCGCAATCCAGCTGCCGAGGTCACTTGATTCTTCTTCCATAACAAGGGCCATTATGCGAATAATTGCCCTAAGAAGACCGAAGCGGCCCCTCATCCTAATAAAGGAAGCTGGCAAGGGAGTGGTCACTCTCGGGATCAGAAGGTGACCCAAAAGTCCTCGGGCATGTGGAGTGGCCACATCAATCATATCTCCACTGAGGATGCACAAGAGGCACCCGACGTCGTGTTGGGTACGCTTCTTGTCAATTCTCGTCCTTCTACTGTTTTATTTGATTCAGGAGCTTCTCATTCCTTTGTATCCAAGTCTTTTGCTGCGATGGGGGATCTTTATTTTGCTCCTTTGCTTATCCCTTTGCTCATTCACTTTTCGGGTTCGGAGTTGAGAGCTGAATTAGAGTGTCGGGATGTTCCTGTCGAGATCGAGGGGGTGGGATTTTTGGCAAATCTTCTCCTCCTCAATTCAACAAGCTTGGATGTAATTCTTGGTATGGATTGGTTATCCTGGCACTTGGGTCAAATCGATTGTGCCAGGAAGTGCTTCTACCTCACCAATCCCTCCGGCGAGCGAGTTGGTTTTTCACCGAAGCTGCAAGGACACCATCTCTTCACACTCAAAGCAAAACTGGCTCTAGATATCCTTGAAGTCCCCATGGTGTGTGACTTCATCGATGTCTTTCCCGAAGAATTGCCTGGGATGCCACAAGATCGAGACCTCGAGTTCATTATCGAGTTAGCGCCCGATACCACCCCGATTTCAAAGAGGCCTTACAGGATGCCTCCAAATGAGTTGGTGGAGTTGAAGAAGCAACTTGGTGAGCTTCAAGAGAAGGGTTTCGTCCTCCCTAGCTCATCTCTGTGGGGTTGTTCATTAATCTTTGTAAAGAAGAAGGACAATACTTTGCGCATGTGTGTTGATTACCGTCCCTTTAATGAAGTGACGGTAAAGAACAAGTATCCTTTGCCCCGTATCGACGAACTCTTTGATCAATTGACTGGAGCTCGAGTATTCTCCAAGATTGATCTGAGAGTGGGATATCATCAAGTCCGGATCAGACCTGAAGATATTCGAAAGACGACTTTCTCTACTCGTTACGGTTTGTACGAGTACACCGTTATGTCTTTTGACTTGACCAATGCTCGTACCCTGTTCATGAACCTTATGAACTCGGTTTTCATGGAGTACTTGGAAAAGTTTCTGGTGGTCTTCATCGACAATATTCTTATCTACTCCAAGAACGATGATCAACACGCGAAGCACTTGAAGCTTGTGTTGGGAAAGCTACGTGAGCACCAGCTGTATGCGAAGTTCAGCATGTGTGAGTTATGGTTGAAGGAAGTGGCATTCTTAGGCCATGTTCTTTTCGCAGGAGGTGTAGCTATGGATCCTAGGAAGGTCAGCGATGTGCTCTCTTGGGAGTAGACTAAGTCGGTGACCGAGGTCAGGAGTTTTCTTGGTTTAGCGGGATACTATCGCCGCTTTATTTAGAATTTCTCAAAGATCGTGAAGTCGATGACTGAATTGCTCAAGAAGGACAAGCAGTTCGTGTGGTCCGAGGATTGCGAGAAGGGTTTCCAAGAACTCAAGAAGCGATTGACCACCGCTCCAGTTCTCGTCCTTCCCGATGTCCACCGGAGTTTCGACTTCTTCTGTGATGCTTCTCGTCGAGGTCTCGGGTGGGTCATTAACTGTAACATCCCAAAGTTCTGTTAGCAAAATAAAAATAAATAAAATTATTATTTTATTGGATTTTCTAGCTCTCAAAGATTTTCTAGATTTTCTGTAATTTAAAAAGAGTTTTTCTTTACTGATAGAAAAAATCAATTATTTAATTTGTTGGCTTTTAAAGTTAAAAAGAAAATTATCTGGATTTTGTTGAATTTAAAGTGAAAAATAAAATTTTAATTAATTTCTGGAATTTTCTAGAGTTTTAAAAGCTTTTTCCTATTTATTTTAAAACCAAAATAATTTATTTGCAAAATTAAAAGCCAATCCTAAGTTAGAATTATTTTATTAGGTTCAAAATAATTCTAGGAATTTTTGTGAATTTTTTCTAAAATTTTTGGACTCTAATTGCTATTTTCTAAAAATCTATTTGATTTATTATTTTATTTAAAATCCGAAGATCAGAAAATTCGTTCGGATGTCCGGACAGTGGCTTGTGGACGTTGGACCATCCAAAGGTTATTAAATTTTGAATTTTTTTTAAAAAATCCAATTCTCGTTTGGTCACCCAACCAAATGTTACTCCACAGCAAACGTCGCTTAACATCCAAGGCTCTAATGCATGCGCTAGCCAATTTACCATCTTAGTTTCAATCAACCATATACACCCTTTAATTCCTTTTATTACCTTCTTTCTCTCTCCAATCTTCTTCCTCACGTGAACTTCTTTTCAGTTTCTTCTTCCACCGAGTGCTCCCATCCCATGGCAGCACCTCCATCTTCCTTGCCCACCTCCAGCCCCAGCCGCCGGCACCGCACACACCCCCAGCCAGCACCGCCGACCCCACCTCCACCACCACGCGCGCTCGTCCTCTTCCCTTCCATGGCTACCCACTACTGCAACCGAAGCAAATAGAGCTTCATCACCATTAATGGCAGAACACCACCTCTTTCCTCTTTTCTCCCCACTCAATGCATTAAATTTAATTTCGTCTTAAGCGAAACATCCGCACTAACTTCACGCACGTCACCATCCCATCAATTGGACGTTTCCTCCTTTGCATGCAATCAATTTGGCCGTTTCAATAATTCTTTAATCGCACCCGAAATTGTAACTTCATCTCAAGCGAAATCCTGGTGATTCAAACCCGTCCTCCCCTATATAAAGGGAGCACCAGGAGCTACTATCCATCCTCAACCCACTCCCAAAACCTCTCCTCCCATCTCCCCCTATCTTGGCCAAATTTCAGAGTTGAAGTTCGTTGGCCGAACGTCATTCATCGGTCAAAAGCACCTCCAACAGTGAAGTCCCGGCACCATTGACGACACCGATAGCTTTCCCTCACGACGTTGTACGCCATGCTCCCCTCGCCTTCGTCGGAGTATCGTCGAAGCACCGCCGTCTCCATTCACTGCCGCCGCCCGTGCGCTCCACACTGCGCCGCCGCCACCGTCGACCGTCCCTGACCACGCCGCCACCTCCTACGACCTCGTCGCGGGGTAAGCGAACCATCTTCCCTATCGCCAGCCATCCCTCTCTTTTTCCTTCACCTGTACCGTCCATTTTTCTCCATGCGCTCATCTCTCTGTTGGCAACCGGTTGGAAGAAGACAATCTACAGTAGAAATTATCTAGTTAATGTGCTTTCAAAAATTAAATTTGGATGAATAGTAATAGATTCTATTTAAATTTGATTTTTCCAAAAATTTGAGATTCAAAGCACCATAACTTTCACATACTAAATCCAAATTGAATAATTATTTCACCTAAATTAATATAAAATCATGACCTACCTACTGTATAAATTTTATGCATTTTTGAGTACTTTTAATTTTTGGCTTTATTCGATATTTGTTGCAATATCGTCTTTCGATTAGGTTTTCGATGCTACCGTTATATTTGTGAGATCAATATGTAAGTAACCTGAGATTGAACAAGTGGTACAGCAAAGGTGCGAGCACCCTCCTCTTGATCATATTTCTCCCAGTGGTTTTTAAAAGTTTTGTGTGAGTTCTATTATCGCAATTGCATGCTATTTTGAAATGTATGTTCGTGGGTAGAAGTAGTTAATCTCCTAATTGCTGCATTAGCCCTCCTTTGAATGTTGATTACCCCTTTTTACTTGAATAATTAAGGTTATATGTTATATGGGTTGTTTGCTAGTTTGTAGGACGATGCTTAGCCATGCTAGTAGTTATAGCCGAAAGCGGTTGATGGAGCTAGTCCATCGGCCGGTGGATTGAATTGAATCGTAATGAAATTTGAGGATTTTATGGACTGGATTATGTTGAACTTCAGGATTATATCCAGATCTTCGCATTTGGGGTTTGTGGACATGTTGGGCATGGGTTTTATGTTCTTAACTTGGACGGGTGTAGGGCGATCAAGAAATATTGTTGTTGTTGTTACGGAATTGTGTAGCCCCGTCTAAGTGCTTGTGAGGACCCCAATTTATTTGCCTTGTAATGCTTAACCAACCACCCGGTCCTAGCATCACAAATCAAATAAACTGATCCTCGAGATATGTATACTTCCCAGAAGCAGTATACACACCTCGTTACAAAATTAGATGTCAACTCCATTCCAAACATAGAGTCCAAACACAACACTACCAAACGGAAGATAAACAAATAGTAGAGTTATTACAGACAAAGGCCGACAGGCCACAAGATACATAAATAAACGAGAACGACAGCGGAAGCAAAAGTGCCATAAGATGGCTATAAACAAAGCCAATCAGTGTGCCTCCAACCCACAAGGCATCTGACCGGACCGCCAAGTCTAGTCGCCCACTTAAAGCGGCAACCTGACTCACGTAGTGAGGCCCTTGGGGCTCACCTTCTTCCTCTCGCAACAAAAACATTAAGCAAAGCACCGAGTACAAAGATTGTCTTTGTACCCGCAAGATCGACGTGTGAACTAGCGGACTGTTCATAAGCTACATGCGAGCTTATTTGGTGGAGGCCATATGTTTCATTTGCATAAAGCCAATTTTCATTTGCAATAAGGTAATACAGTTTAAAGGCAAGTTTGCAATTCATTTTTAAGATTGAAATAACGAGACGGATATTAATAACAAAAGCGAAAGATAAACAACCTAGAAGTGACTATCCCAATAGTCACCACAACAATAGCACGAATCCCGATTCGTACCACCCATCAAATTTTTATTTAAATGTTGTAGTCTATTTCTTGGGGCGTATCCAGCGTGTCCATAACCTAGGACGAGGCTATTCGAATAGTTTTAACCCTGCAGGTGTACCAATGTACCCACACTTGGATCGCCTTTAAGCCAAGCACACTCAAGGTATGCCACACACTAAGTCCTACGAGACTTTTTCCAATATTGTGTATTAACTACGAGCCGCTCGTATGAATAGAAATCCATACGCTTACATGGTAAGCCGAAAAGACAACTACCCACTCGTGATAAAGCTTTTGGACAACTACCATGCTCCCACCTCCGTCCCTCTGCGACCTCCTGCGACCGGAGCCAATACACGCCAAAGTACTAGGTCAAGAGAGGTCCCATATACTCTAGTGTGGTTAGCACGCAAAATGCTCAAGACGGTGGCGCAAGTAACTCGGTCCTTAATCGACTGGGCACCTTTCGATCACACCCAAGATCACACCAGTCTTACCATTGTGCCCAAGTCTAAATCATTTTTGTTTTCATTTTTAATTTTGCAATTAAACATAGCAGAAATGCTGAAACATAAAGTTATAGAAAATTTTGTGTGATCAAGGTTACCGACTAAAGTCGATAACCGCCCAGTTCTACCGATAGCTAAGCATGTCTAAGCAAATTGACCCGGACCTACTAAGTGACAAGAGATCATCCAGCGACCTCTAATCACAGCAAATAACCTAGGCTCAGGTAGTAGAGATCAATATTTTGACTACAGGATATGCAGCTACGGATTTAACTAATCAATTAACACAAATTAAGCAATGCATACACACAGCTGAAACAAAATATTAGACTTTAAAATACTGGGATAAACATGATCAAACTGCTTGCCTGGCTGCTGTTGCTCAATTTGTTGCGGAGGGTCGTTCTCAGGGTTGCCGCAAATATCGAATCCTAACGATTGAACAAAACAGCGAATAAGAACGAATAACACCGACCAAACTCAAACATACAACAATAACAAAACACACTAAGCTTTTCACAGCAGCCTAAGCATGACACAACAAAATTTTAGAAACAGAGAACAATTCATTTTAAGTTATTAAGAACTTTCTATGAATTTTCTAAGCTAAAAACACAACAAGACACTAGTTAATTACTTAACAAATTTTCATGAACAGAAACAGTATCTAAAACCTATCCTAGTAATTAGTATACTGAAAATGGAATTTTCTGAATTGGGTTCATTGAATTTGGACAATTATTGAAAGAGATATGCATTTTCTAATTTGGAGATTACATTCTACAACATTAAATCAATTAACAGATTTTTACACAGACAGGGTTGACACTAATTTTAGTAAATAGAACATTTAAAATGAAAATTAACAGCCTTGGTTTCATGAAATTTGGATAAAAATTGAATTAGTTATGCATTTTCTAAGTTTGATTGAATTAACGAAGCAATGAAAAGCATTACAGATTTACTAAAGCGTTTAATCCTTTTTCTACCCACGACTATCTAGCCCCGGACAACGGATGCGCGGGCGCGAAAGTCTTGGACGAGCACTGCTCACGAAAGTGGCGTCGGCGTATTCTAATAATCGCCGCTTACCAAAGTGTACTTCTAACATATACTCACAGAGAAATCGCTTCCGACAGAGAAAACGCATTAACAAAACTACACAATCCCTAACTAACATTTGGGCCCACATGACGAGACTCAAACTAAAGATGATTAGAACTAAGAAGGATTAGACCTTAACCACCGTGGCTCGGCGGAGTTCGCGCACGCGACGCGGCGGCGAGGTTGGGGATCCGGAGAATGGGCGAGGCTCGAGCTCGGGGATGGCGCGCGCGGGTGCACCGCGGCTCCACGAACTTGATGATGATGACGCGAGCCCAATGGTCGCCGGTCGAGCTTGCGACGGCGGAGGCGGAGAAGAAGCTACGGCTCTTGCGGAGGAGGTGCTACGTGCCGAGGAGCCGGGAAGATGCGCCGCGAATCGCCTCGACTCCGGAGCAATAAGCACAAGATAACGAAGAAGAAGGTCCGAGGTGGCTGAACTGCCACGGCGGCGGATCACCGCGGCGCGAGGAAGAAACACCCGCACCTCCACGATGCACGAAAGACGAAATGAGCCCACCGTTAGACTCGAGAGGAGAATTGCGATTACGAGGACCAAGTGGCGAGGCTAGAGACTCACGAGCACTAGCAAGCTCGCAGACCGAGATCGCCGAGAAGCGAGAGCAGCGATACCGCCCTGGTGATCACTTTGGGCGCCAAGGACCGGAATGGGTAAAATGGAGGCGCGAGGCAAGAGGAACACGACAGTGCGTCGCCGGCTCAAGCGGCTCAGCTGGCGCTACGCTCGAGATCTTCTCCACCGAGAAGAAAATTTGGGCGAGAAGGCACGAGAATGGGCGAAGGATAGTGGTTGGGTGAGTGGGTAGATGAGACCCGGCGATGCTTCTCGGACCGACACGAGGACAAAAAGGTGGCGGCGGCGAGTGCGTGGCGAGCATGCATGCGCGACCCGAGCTCGGTGAGTGCGGAGAAGACGAGGCGGATCGGCGGTAGGGTCCACCGCTGCGGATCGACGGCGGTGCGAACCGTGGTTTGACTCGATCGATGTCGCACCGACCGTTGGATCCGAAATGGGCGGTGAGATTGGCGTATGCATTCGGACAGTCGGTTGCGCCGCGGCGTGGATCGTTCGATCTTCATCGGACGGTCACGATTGATTGGACTCGGGCGGTGCGATTAGTTGACGCGACCGAGTCCATTAGTCTTGATCGGACTCGAGCCCGAGTTGGGTTGGCCCGAGGAACGATGTTTTCAGATTTTGATTTAAAAGACAGAGAAGGTTTGGGAAATTTTTAGAGGTAGCTCAGGGCTCCAAAAATTTCAAAATTTTTATGGTAGCTACTAGAGACAGAGAACAACATTGCATAAATTTTCCAGAACTTTTCATGCACTGAAAAGTTCTGCAGAAAATTCACAAGCATGCTGACCTAGGGTTTGACCAGATTTTCAACTAGTTTGACTTGGCCATTTGAAATAGCAAATAAAATCTAAAAATTGTGAAATAATTCAGGGAGGTAGATAAGATGATCAAGATGCTAGGAAAAATATTTGCAGATGATGATCACAAGTTTGAAGGCTAATAATTTGATGACAACAATTTCCAATCACAAGAATTAACTTTGGAAAACTTCCAAATGATTTGAAGAGACAACAAAAGTTTTTATTTCTCCTCAAAATTTTACATTTGAAATACAACCTAAGTTAGGGCTGTTACAAATCTCCCCCTTACAGGAATCTGCTTAGAGATTACGATCACCGGGAGAAGAATGATGGGTAATCTGCTCGGAGACGATCTTCCCGCTCCCAAGTGGCTTCATCCTCTGAGTGGTTTGACCATCGAACTTTAAGGAACTTGATCACACGGTTCCTCGTTCGCGTTCACTTCATCGAGGATACGAACGGGAAGCTCACGATAAGGCAGATCTTCCCGCACATCGATATTTTCCAATGGCGTTTCCTCAAGCTGGAACACGGAGGCACTTCTTCAATTGTGACACATGGAAGACATCATGCACCCTTCAAGTGTAGCCGACAACTCAACTTGTATGCAACAGCTCCACTCTCTTGATGATGCGATATGGCCCGACATATCGAGGAGCCGGTTGCCCTTGACACAAACGACGATGTCCTTGAGGCGAGACTTTGAGATACACAAAGTCATTGGGCCGAAACTCAGCTCACGGCGACACCGACCCGCATAGCTCTTACGCTCGGTCGAGCCACGCGCAAGTGCTCACGAATCAACTGCACTTGACTTTCGGCCTCATTGATGGAATCTGGACCAAAGAACTGCCTTTCACCAGTTTCTGACCAGTTCAACGGTGTTCTGCATCGCCTCCCATACAAGGCCTCAAATGGTGCCATACCGAGACTGGCCTGGAAGCTGTTGTTGTAGGAGAACTCGGCAAGCGGTAGGCACTTCTCCCAATTCTTTCCATAGGAAAGGACACAAGCACGGAGCATGTCTTCAAGCACCTGATTGACGCGTTCCGTCTGACCATCAGTCTGAGGATGGTAGGCGGTGCTGAAAGTAAGATGGGTACCATGGCCTCCTGCATCGTGCCAAAATCGGGAAGTGAAAAGAGAACCACGATCTGACACTATCGTTCGTGGCACACCATGCAGACTCACAATGCGGGATATGTAAAGATCCGCTAGCTGATTCACATCAATCTTCGATCGTACTGGAAGGAAATGAGCCACCTTCGTCAATCGATCAATGATAACCCATAATGCATCCTTCCCGCAGAGAATGCGAGGCGGACTCGCTGATAAAATCCGTGCCTCGTAATCCCACTTCCATTCGGTATAGGCAAGGGTGAAGAAGACCATGACGCCGATGCTCGCCTTGACGCGACAACATATGTCACATCCGCAACGAACACGGCAATCTCGCGCTTCATGCGAGTCCACGAAATTTCGACGCAGATCTTGGTACATTTTGGTGGCCGGGATGGATGGACAAAGGCGAATCATGGGCCTCTGAAGAATCAAATCCCGCAACTCGGGACCTTTGGGACCACAAGCCGCTGCCCAAACCATACGACACCGTGCTCATCTTACGTGAAACACTTGGCGGATCCATTCTTAATGTTCGCTTGATTTTACCCACACCATCATCGATTGTTGTCTTGCCTTGATTTGATCCACCAAGGTCGGTTGCACAACCAAGGCAAAGGGAACCATGCTCAACCAAACCCAAGTTGAGGCGTTGAAATTTCGCAAGAAGTGCAGTTCTTTGCTCTTGGATCATCAAAGTATTGCAATACACTTTTCGGCTAAGTGCATCGGCAACCACATTGGCTTTGCCGGGATGATCTTGAATACCCATGTCATAATCTTTGATCAATTCTAGCCATCTCCCTGCTCGAGGTTCAGATCCGCTGAGTGAATAAGTATTTCAAACTCTTGTGGTGAATACACCTCACACGATTCTGATCGATAATGCCGCCAAATCTTGAGTGCATGAACCACAGAGCCAACTCTAAATCATGGGTGGGATAATTGAGCTCGTGAGGTCTCAAGCGCTGGATGCATAGGCAAGCGCCTTGCCTTCTGCATAAGAACACATCAAGTCCTCGACGAGAGGCATCGCAATAAATATCGAAGCTCTTGTGGATATCAGGAAGAGTGAGGACTGGGTCAAGTCAAACGCTGTTTGAGCTCCCGAAAGCTCTCATCACAAACGAGAGGACCACACAAACTTCTTGGCCTTCTTTGAGAAATTCAGTCATCGGCTTGGCGATCTTGGAGAAGTTCTCGATAAAGCGGTAGTAGCCCGCTAAACCGAGAAAACTCCGCACTCGGTGATCGACTGGCTGCCCCAAGATAGAACATCGCCGACCTTCTGGGATCCACAGCTATGCCTCCAGCTGAAAGAACATGGCCCAAGAATGCCACTTCCTTCAACCAGAACTCACATTTGCTGAACTTCGCATATAGCTGGTGTTCCCGCAATTTGCCCAAAACAATCTTCAGATGCTCAGCATGATCTTCTTCAGTCTTGGAATAAATAAGAATATCATCAATGAAGACCACCACAAATTTGTCCAAAAACTCCATGAATACTGAATTCATTAAGTTCATGAACAAAGCTGGAGCATTGGTTAAGCCAAAGGACATGACGGTGTACTCGTACAGCCCATAACGAGTAGTGAAAGCCGTCTTGAATATCCTCGATCGATCGACGACTGATGATACCCCATTCTCAAATCAATCTTTGAGAACACCTGGGCCCCAGTCAACTGATCAAACAGATCATCAATGCGGGGCAGAGGATATTTGTTCTTCACCGTCACCTCATTGAGAGGACGGTAATCGACACACATGCGCAAAGTCTTGTCCTTCTTCTTCACAAAGATCACCGGACAACCCCAAGGAGATGAACTGAGACGGATGAAACCCTTTGCTTGGAGCTCACCAAGTTGCTTCTTCAATTCTTCTAGTTCATTGGGAGGCATTCGATACGGCGCCTTCGAAATCGGGGCGGTACCGGGCAGCAACTCGATGACAAACTCAAGGTCTCGACCGAGGCATCCGGGCAAATCATCGGAAAACATCCTCAAAATCACAAGCAGTAGGAACCTCCCCGATCTTCAAAGTCGGCTTAGCTACAAGTGCACAAAGGTGCGACCTTGCACCGCGGAAAAACCGACTGCCTCGCTGAAGGGTGGTGAGACAGACAATCTTCCCGCACAATCGATTTGCCCCAAGTGTTGGGACAACCAATCCATGCCAAGAATCACATCCGACTACGAATCGAGCGAATAAGGTTTGCCAAAAACCCTACTCCTCTGACTATGATAGGAACATCCCGACATCAAGATCGGCTCTCATTTCGACCCGAGAGCGGATGAGCAAAGGAACTCCCAAAGGAACACAGCGAAGACCACTAACAGCAGCAAATGATCTTGAAATAAAGAATGCGATGCTCGAGAATCAAATAATGCGGCGGGGCGAGAATTAACAAGAAGTGTACCAATCACGACATCCGCCGCCTCCCGAGCCTCCTCGGTGAAAGGTGGTTGACTCGACCGCCGCCGCACCTGGGTCTTCGAATAATCTTCCGGTCGGTGGGTGACCACTTCGCCCGCGTCCTCCATTAGGGACGAGGGTGCACGCAACACTCGAGGGCGAGCATTCGCATAATGGCCCTTGTTGTGGCGTAAAACAAGTAACCTCGCCGCCGGATTGCGGAGGCCGCTCATCATCGATCGCAGCGCACGGGTCAAACACGGCTGCGGTGGGCGAGCTGGTGCGGATGGCCTCGGCGTCGGTGGAGCAAAGAAGCGGGCCATCGGCCGGCCACCGAGGACGAGTGAGGTGGTGTGAGTAGGCGATGCGCCTCCCATTTGCGCTATGGACTCACCAGGCGCTTTGCCTTGTGCTCGGCAACAATAGCCTTATCTACAAGGCACGAAAGTCGAGAAGTCCACAATAGATAGCTTGTCCTGCAGCTCCTCGGACAAGCCATCCATAAACTTCTCTCGCTTAGCCTCATCTCGAGGCCACCTCCTGAGCATAACGAGCCAAATGATTGAACTCGCATGTACTCCGTCGCGCATTTGCGCCCTTGCTTGGCGCGAGGAACTCCTTCTTCTTGACTTCATCGGGCCATCCGGGATGTGGGCCCGACGAAAAGCGATCTGAACTCCTCCCACGCGACCACATGGCCGCGGTGCATGGCGAATAGTTCTCCCACCATGAGTGCGCCCTCAAGGCGGTGGGACGCGAAGAGTGCCTTATCCTGTGCACGGCATCGAGCTATGTTGAGCTTCGCTCAACCATGCGCAGACCAATCATCCGCATCGAGAGGGTCCTCGAGCGGGAGAAAGTCGGCGGTGCGTCGGAGGAACTCTGCAAGTCCCTCATGAGTCGGTGGCCGCCACCACCGGCAGGAGTGGAGGTATTCCTAGCAATAACCTCCAAGATGCGCTGTCGGTCCATGCGGTTTCGCTCGATCGGCGAGAACCTTAGCCATGGTCTGAGGAGGGGAAGCTCCTCATCATGACCAGACTGGCGGCGCCACGCGTTCTCCGGCCATCTGTTTCACTAAGACAAGTTAATAATAGCCGGAAAACACGAAGTCGACAACCTACTGCAAATAACTTACTAACAACACAAAATAAACACAAGACTTGTAAGTTACAAAACCAATTGACAAAAATCGGACACTTAGCAAACTCATACATATCTTACCCTTACACCCCCACAATTTTTAATTAGACTAATTCTCTATGGTTCTCCCAAAGACTGATTCTACCGGTAGCAACTATCTTTTGAAAGGAAAGAGAAAAACCAAGTTTTAAACATCAAATTAGAGTAAGATGAGAGTAGAAGGCTAAGATAGGTAAGGAGTAAAATCTGAGAATCTGCCTAGGTTTTCATAAACCCTTTTTATACTTTGAAATTAAGCTTTTTCAAAATATCCTAAAGACGACTAAGCTTGGGTTACTACGGTCAGAATGGCTCTGATACCAACTTTGTGAGGACCCCAATTTATTTGGCTTGTAATGCTTAACCAACCACCCGGTCCTAGCATCACAAATCAAATAAACTGATCCTCGAGATATGTATACTTCCCAGAAGCAGTATACACACCTCGTTACAAAATTAGATGTCAACTCCATTCCAAACATAGAGTCCAAACACAACACTACCAAACGGAAGATAAACAAATAATAGAGTTATTACAGACAAAGGCCGATGTGCCACAAGATACATAAATAAACGAGAACAGCAATGAAGCAAAAGTGCCATAAGATGGCTATAAACAAAGCCAATCGGTGTGCCTCCAACCCACAAGGCATCCGACGGACCGCCAAGTCTAGTCGCCCACGAAACGGCAACACGACTCACGTAAGTGAGGCCCTTGGAGCTCACCTTCTTCCTCTGCAACAAAAACATTAAGCAAAGCACACGAGTACAAAGATTGTCTTTGTACCGCAAGACCGACGTGTGAACTAGTTGCACTGTTCATAAGCTACATGCGAGCTTATTTGGTGGAGGCCATATGTTTCATTTGCATAAAGCCAATTTTCATTTGCAATAAGGTAATACGGTTTAAAGGCAAGTTTGCAATTCATTTTTAAGATTGAAATAACAAGATGCGGATATTAATAACAAAAGCGAAAGATAAACAACCTAGAAGTGACTATCCCAATAGTCACCACAACAATAGCACGAATCCCATTCGTACCACCCATCAAATTTTAATTTAAATGTTGTAGTCTAGTTCTTGGGGCGTATCAGCGTGTCCATAACCTAGGGCGAGGCTATTCGAATAGTTTTAACCTGCGGGGTGTACCAATGTACCCACACTTGACATCGCTTTAAGCCAAGCACACTTAGAAGGTATGCCGGCCTGACTAAGTCCTACGAGACTTTTTCCAATATTGTGTATTAACTCACTGAGCCGCTCGTATGAATAGAAATCCATACGCTTACATGGTAAAGCCGAAAAGACAACTACCCACTCGGGATAAAGCTTTTGGACAACTACCATGCTCCCACCTCCGTCCCTCCTGCGACCTCCTGCGACCGGAGCCAATACACGCCAAAGTACTAGGTCAAGAGAGGTCCCATATACTCTAGTGTGGTTAGCACGCAAAATGCTCGAGACGGTGGCGCAAGTAACTCGGTCCTTAAGCGACTCGGGCACCTTTCCATCACCCAACAGATCACACCGGTCTTACCATTGTGCCCAAGTCTAAATCATTTTTGTTTTCATTTTTAATTTTGCAATTAAACATAGCAGAAATCTTTGAAACATAAAGTTATAGAAAATTTTGTGTGATCAAGGTTCCGACTAAAGTCGATAACCTTGATTCTACCGATAGCTAAGCATGTCTAAGCAAATTGACCGGACCTACTAAGTGACAAGAGATCATCCAGTGACCTCTAATCACAAGAAATAACCTAGGCTCGGTAGTAGAGATCAATATTTTGACTACGAGGATATGCAACTACTGATTTAACTAATCAATTAACACAAATTAAGCAATGCATACATACAAATGAAACAAAATATTAGACTTTAAAATACTTGGGATAAACATGATCAAAGCGCTTTCACTGCTTTGTTGCTCAATTTGTTATGAGGGTCGTTCTCGTGGTTGCCGAAATATCGAATCCTAACGATTGAACAAACAAATAATAAGAACGAATAACACCCACCAAACTCAAACATACAACAATAACAAAACACACTAAGCTTTTCACAAAGAGCCTAAGCATGACACAACAAAATTTTAGAAACAGAGAACAATTCATTTTAAGTTATTAAGAACTTTCTATGAATTTTCTAAGCTAAAAACACAACAAGACACTAGTTAATTACTTAACAAATTTTCATGAACAGAAACAGTATCTAAAACCTATCCTAGTAATTAGTATACTGAAAATGGAATTTTACAGAATTGGGTTCATTGAATTTGGACAATTATTGACAGAGATATGCATTTTCTAATTTGGAGATTACATTCTACAACATTAAATCAATTAACAGATTTTTGCTACAGAGACAGGGTTGACACTAATTTTAGTAAATAGAACATTTAAAATGAAAATTAACAGCATTGGTTTCATGAAATTTGGATAAAAATTGAATTAGTTATGCATTTTCTAAGTTTGATTGAATTAACGAAGGCATGTAAAAGCATTACTGATTTACTAAAGCGTTTAATCCTTTTTCTACCCACTATCTAGCCCGACACGACATGATGGGCCCGCGAAAGTCTTGACGACTGTAACACTGTCACGAAAGTGACGTCGGGCGTATTCTAATATCGCATACGCTACCAAAGTGTACTTCTAACATATACTCACGAGAAATACGCTTCCCGCAGAAAACGCATTAACAAAACTACACAATCCCTAACTAACATTTTGGGCCCACATGACGAGACTCAAACTAAAAGATGATTAGAACTAAGAAGGATTAGACCTTAACCACCGCGGCTCGACGGAGTTCCGCGACGCGCCGCGACGGCGAGGTGGGGATCCGGAGAATGGCCGAGGCTCGAGCTCGGGATGGCACGACGGGTGCACCGCAGCTCCACGAACTTGATGATGATGACGCGGAGCCCAATGGTCGCGAAGTCGAAGCCTTGCGACGGCCGAGCGGAGAAGAAGCTACGGCTCTTGCGGAGGAGGTGCTACGTTTCGAGGAGCGGGAAGATGCGCCACGGAATCGCCTCGACTCCGGGAGCAATAAGCACAAGATAACGGCGAAAAAGAAGGTCCGGCGGCCGGAATTGCCACGGCGTTGGATCACCGTGGCGCGAGGAAGAAACACCCGCACGCCCTCCACGATGCACGAAAGACGTAAATGAGCCCACCGTTAGACTCGAGGAGAATTGCGATTACGAGGACCAAGTGACGAGGCTAGAGACTCACGAGCACTAGCAAGCTCGCGGGACCGAGATCGCCGAGGCGAGACGACGATACCGCCTCGGTGATCCATGGACGCCAAGGACCCGGAATGGGCAAAATGGAGGCGGCGAGGCAAGAGGAACACGACGGCGGCCGCTGCTCAAGGCGGCTCGAACGGCGGCGCTACGCTCGAGATCTTCTCCGACCGAGAAGAAAATTTGGGCGAGAAGGCACGAGAATGGACGCGAAGGATAGTGGTTGGGCTCAGTGGGTAGATGAGACCCTGGCGATGCTTCTCGGACTGACACGAGGACAAAAAGGTGGCAGCGACGAGGTACGTGGCGAGCATGCATGCGCGGCCCTGAGCTCCGGTGAGGTGCGGAGAAGACGAGGGCGGATCTGATAGGTAGGGTCCACCCGCCGATCGATTGAAGCGGTGCGAACCGGTGGTTTGACTCGATCAGTATCGCACCGACCGTTGGATCTGAAATGGACGGCTGAGATTGGCGTATGCATTCGGACAGGTCGGTTGCGCACGCGACGTGGATCGTTCGATCTTCATCGAACGGTCACGATTGATTGGACTCGGGCGTTGCGATTAGTTGACGCCGACCGAGTCCATTAGTGCTGATCGGACTCGAGCCCGAAAGGTTCGGGCCCGAGGAACGAGTGTTTTGATTTTGATTTAAAAGACAGAGAAGGTTTGGGAAATTTTTAGAGGTAGCTCCAGGGCTCCAAAAATTTCAAAATGTTTATGGTAGCTACTAGAGACAGAGAACAACATTGCATAAATTTTCCAGAACTTTTCATGCACTGAAAAGTTCTGCAGAAAATTCACAAGCATCTTGACCTAGGGTTTGACCAGATTTTCAACTAGTTTGACTTGGCCATTTGAAATAGCAAATAAAATCTAAAAATTGTGAAATAATTCAGGGAGGTAGATAAGATGATCAAGATGCTAGGAAAAATATTTGCAGATGATGATCACAAGTTTGAAGGCTAATAATTTGATGACAACAATTTCCAATCACAAGAATTAACTTCTAGAAAATTGGAAATTGCTAGGGAAAATTTGGAAAACTTCCAAATGATTTGAAGAGACAACAAAAGTTTTTATTTCTCCTCAAAATTTTACATTTGAAATACAACCCTAAGTTAGCGCTGTTACAGTGCTTAAGGACCGTTCTGTGGTGTGATGAACCAAGTCTTACGTGCAACCACACGCCCGGATAATGGCGAAGGCTTGGCAAACTAATTTGTTGTGTGTTAGCCATCAGAACACAATCAGGTTGACAACTGTTATTGTTATTTTTAATTGTTCTTTTATCAATCTGGCGGGGGCATGTTAAGGGTCGCCTTACTTGCTCTTTAGGGTCTCTTGTTGGATAGGGACTTACTTACGCAACGAGGTTCACCTGTGGTTCTAGGCGATTGACAGTCTACCATGGGATTCTGTTCCTCGGGTGGTTTGATAGTTAGGACATGACATTGTAACGGCCTCGTTATGCTACCTCAGTCACACTACTAAGGAAGAGTGCATTGGCTGACATTAAAAGGAATGCATATCGTGTGGGTAAAGCTGTACAACTCTGCAAAGAACTAAATCTATTCGAATAGCCTCGTCCTAGGTTGTGGACATCACTTGTGGGAAAGCAGGCACAGTTAGCTTTTGGGAAATTAAGGTTGGGTTATGGTTGGTAATGTTATGTCATTATGTTAGTTTGTTCAAATCTGAAATGATTTCATGAACGCGTAGTTCGCGCGTTAATTTCGTTGAGGAATGAATTGTGCCACGAATGAGATGTTCGTATGTTGATTATATTTGGAGATTATACCATTGTTGATCTTTACTTACTGTCATAAAATGTTTTCGAAATGTTTTACAAATAGCAAGTTGAATCTATATTGTTTATCTCTATGCAAAACTTGTTTTGTGCTGAAAATTAACTAGTGTAGTAGCATTCTTTTGATACTTACATGCATCCTTATTTTTCTTGAAAAGTCTCGCGAGTACAACTTTGTACTTGAAAAGTGTCTATTTGATCAGGTAAGGATGACGGGCGCAATGGCTTTAACTCCAGTTGGTTGCTTGTGGGTTTGGGCATGCCAATTCGGCTCTTTCTCTATTATTTCTAAGTTTATCTTCCGCTGCGATTTATTTATGTTATTGTTATTTAGATTTGGCCGATTGGCCCTCATATGTAAAATTTGGACCATAAGGTCCTATATGTTGAAGATGTATCAAAGTTTCTATTCTCTTGTACGATTGTGTATGGATGTGATTGTAATGTTGTACTAGGATATATGCATGTTAGCCTCTGATCCTTGGGAGCTAACATGAGACACATATCCGGGCACTTGGAATCGTTTTCGTCTCACGTTAAGTATTGCGCTTCCGACGTAACCACTTAGCTCGGAACAGATCCGATCCCAGGGAGGCCTCACAGCGTTGGTATCACAGCCATACTGACTGTAGGTTAAAGCCGTAGCAATGGACGTATTAGGATTTTGATTTGCAAAGAATATTTTCAAACTATAAAAAGTTTGTCAAAAATACAAGTAATATAAATTCCTTTCTTTCTTACCCATCCTAGAATCTAATTCTTACCTCCCGATTCATTTGATTTGAGAAAAATCATTTTCTCCATTACTCGTCTCCCTTCCAACACTAGAAACGTTAAATAGTCACCGGTGAAGAGTATTGGCGTAAGGACAAGAAGATGGCGTCTTGCTGCGATAATAGGATTAAGTTAGGGATTATCCTTAGATATTATACACCCCAATTATATTCATTAGCTTGTAGATGCTGGACTTTGTAGTGTGCTCTTTTGCTTTCTTTTGTTTTGAATAGTTGTGCTTCGCCTACGGGTAACATGACTCGCAATTATGTCGGAAAACTACAGTTGCTTTTCTTGAATCTTGTGCTAACCTTTGAGCCTTAGCGCACTCATTTGGATCTTTATTTTGAATGTTACATGTGTGTATACATGCTAGGGTTAAATTGCATACCTGTTGCCTTTTTACTCACCTTGTGCTCATTCTTTCCTCGCCGTATCTTTTAGGCACCAAAATGTTTAAGGGGGGGGGGGGTAGAAGATACCTCAAATTATGTGTTAGGCATCTTGATTCTTACACTTTGATCATGCATGTAGACGATGTAATGTGTTGGTTATAAGTTGCTATTTATCTATGGTGTGTTTGCCGGTGTTCCTTGGGTGTTGTATTTCGCAAACATGTTAAAACCTAGCCTTATGTTAAAAATAAATTGTGTGATGTCCCTGCTGCCTTCTTTTTCCATTTGTTTTGAGTTGGTTCTTGTGTTTTGAAGCTTAAAATCCCTAAATTAAATTAAGGACCTTACCCCTGTTATTTTCCCCTACCTTGTGCTTTCCCTCTCATGTCTTCAATGGAAGTCGCATGTTGATTAAGAGATTAATAGTGGAATTGGTAAAGAGAATGATATGATTGAGTAACCGCTATTTTATCTTTGAATATATCCTCTAAGTTAGGTTGATGTTGGTGGTTTTTGCATGGTCAAAGTGTTGTTTGATAATCGAGAAATTGGTTATTACTCATTGTTCCCGAATATGATATTAGAAGAATTAATTTGATTTTTGTACCTAATGATGTTAACCTTTGGGGGATCAATTGTGGCTTATGGTAGGAGTTACCATAGGAGGTTGCGTTATGAGTATAACTAGAACTATTGTAGTGAAGCGTGAGCTTGCCTACAAGTGATGTTGTATTTATATCAGAGGAATATGTAAGTAGAGCTCATAGAATGCATATGATAGGTTGAATTAATAACCTTGTGGGTTCACTTGGAGAATTAGATTTTGGATATATCTTAGTCTCTATGTTGATAAGATTGTGAGTTAGATTTGGGTCTAGTGTGATAAAGTTAGAATTTGAAACTGTAATGATATTATGTAAAATTTGGACCATAAGGTACTATATGTTGAAGATGTATCAAAGTTTCTATTCTCTTGTACAATTGTGTATGGATGTGATTGCAATGTTGTATTAGGATATGTGCATGTTAGCCACTGACCCTTGGGAGCTAACATGAGACACATATCCGGGCACTTGGAATCGTTTTCGTCTCACGTTAATTATTGTGCTTCCGGCGTAACCACTTAGCTCAGATTGGATCCGATCCCAGGGAGGCCTCACACAAGGTCACGCTTTAAGACATGGTATGACACACTAAACCGAGAAGGAAACCTACCAGAGAAGGGAAAAGGATTGGGGGTGGCATTCGGTGCACGTCCTAGAGCCGAAGAGGACACGCTCCAGACTTAGAACCTACAAGCAACATCAAGAGCTCTAGTGAACTAAAATGGAGAAGGTATGCAAGGAGAAAGCTAGGGGATGCCATGGATTCAAGTTTACCCAAGAAGATTTCATGGAGAGCGTCCTTCTCTTCCTTGGCCGGGAAGAGAAGTGAGCAAAAATGGGGAAGTAGAGGGAGTTTTGAGCGGGGCAAAGGACGGAGAAAGAGGCGGCGTTAGCGGGCGATGCTCACGGGTTGGTCGCAGAGGGCGATGCGATCACAGAGGAGACGGAGCGAGGCAGGGTGCTGCAGGCGCGTGGCACTTCAGCTCTGCTCGCGCCTGCCCGAGGAAGAAGACGCCCCTGATCGGTGGGCCCAGGCAGTCAGTGGCTGCGAGGTGAAAGGGTGCGGCGAAGATGGTTGGGCTGGACCAATACATGTTGGGCTCAGTCGGGACCATTCGATCACGAATGAACGGCTCAGATATAACAGGGATGTTCGGGCTGCCCGATCGGGCGATCCACGTGGACCACACGATCTTCATGGGACGGTTTGCGATCTGTAGTACACCAGATTAGAATTTGGGAAGGAACCTAGTTAAGTTAAAGAAAATAGTATTAGGAATTTGGTTCGGACGAAGGATCTATTAGAAATCAAATGATTTAGCGGGAAGAGGAGGTGGTTTTCAGAAGAAAACGACAACTTGGGCCTGGGCTTTGGCCCATAGGGGCCCAAGTGTGGCCGGCCAAGGGGAACTCCCTTTCTCCCCAACCCTAGCCGCCTTTCCCTTTCCTCCACCTGCGCCGCCCCTCCACCCGTGCGCCTCCCATATCCTCCCCTATGCGCCACCTCGCCAAGGTCATACAGCTCACGCACTCCTCCCTCGCGCCTCCCTCGCTGCCGGCCAACTCCGTCCGTCTTCCTCGCTTGCCGATTTGGGAGAAGGAGAAGATCACTGGAGGTGGCCAGCTGTTGAAGAAGGAAGAAGGTGAGGGGAACATGACCATCTTTGGGGGAAGAGCTCGCTGGTGGGTGCTCGTCGTGCTCGGCTATCTGTTCTTCAAGGGTAACCTCGTTTTCCCCTTGTTTAGATGTCTTAGCGCTTAATTGATCTAGATCGGTAACTCTGTCTCCTCAGTACAGATCACGTTAGAGGGATGTTTTGTTATAGTTAAGTGCAGATTCAGTCCTGGGCATCTCCTAGAGAGTTGTAAAGGACGTCAATAGCTTTGAATGAAGTGCTATATCGTAATTTTTGGACCCCTTAAGCGAAAGTTATGAAATTATTAGTGTGGCTGCTCTGCGTTTCTGCTGGTATTTCGTCAGGATTTAGTAGTCTGACTTGTGCGATCAGTTAAAGGGAGCATTAGAGGATCTTAGTATAACGAAAGTTGTAGATAATTGTCTTAGCTTTCAGGGAAGTATAAGAACGCAAAATTTGGATAAACGAGCTGAAAGTTAGTTTTAGTGTTCTGTCCAGAAAACCTGATGTGAATTTGATGTTTTGTTAATCAGCTTAAAAGGGGTATTAGATGGCCGACTCAGGGAGGCTCACCAACTAGGTTTAGTTGGGGAATTTGATAACCTTTCTTTGAAGTCCAAGAACACCTAATTTGGACCCCTGTACGAAACGATATGAATTTTAGAACATAACTGTTCACAGAGGGTACAAATCAGCAGTTAGGAATTTGGAGTCGGGATTGCGTTGCAAGCTATTGCTAGTTGTGTTTGCTTGTATAGTTCATGTGGTTCATTACTGTGGTCTTAGTCTATGTTCTTGATTGATTTAGGTGGGGGAGTAGTACCAGAGGTAGCACCGTCTTCACGTACTGAGTTCTCACGCGGTTAATGCAAGTGCATTGTTTGGTATTTGGGTGAGATTGATTGATCGTATTTGTGTGATATGTTTCAAAATATGTTAGCGTAGCAAGATTGCTCGCATGATGATTATTGTTAAGCAAGGTGGTTTCTCCAAGTATGTCCATGCTCTATTAATGTTTGATGTTGTCATCTTGTGGTAATTTGATTATGTATAAATGCTGAGCATATGCATATTGATATCATGTTGAGGCTTGGTCACGTGGTGACCAAGTATGCTTTCCTTTGAGATCCCCGTCATGAATGTGATGGGCTTGAGATCCCCACACTAGTGGAGTGTGGGCATGAGGTCCCCATTACTTGTGGAGTAATGGGCAATTGGTCCCTAGGCTTGCGAGCACAGGCATGGGTATGTAGCGACGGTGTATACTTTGTATTACCGGTAAAATGCAAAAAGAAAGTTAAAGAGAAAGGATCCTTGAGCATTGCATCTGCATGTGAGATGTTTTATTGATGCGGTTCTAGTTATGGATGATAATGTTTAAGATTTTGTTTTGTACTTGCTGAGTCTGTGGACTCACCCTTGCTTTTATTGTTGTTTTAGGTACCCGAGCCAGGAACGTCATGCATGAGGGGAAGTAGGTTGATTTTCACATGCACGTCACCATGAAACAAATAAAGATGAATGAACTTCAGACTGCATTTTATTAATTGAGCAAGTTATTTAATGATTTTGTTAAGTTTATGTCATGAGATGGGATAAGTGTAATAATGACGAATGGTGATACTTTATACTTCCTTGGTTTTGCTAGTAATTTAGCATGCTATGAATAATTAGGGATTTTTCTGAATGCTGGCTTAGTTCTTATATGTATACTGAATCCTCCATATGATTATCTTTTCAAGAGAAGTTCTGCCGAAATTTAATAAAATAACCTTGGTCTAGGTTTGCCTATGGATAGTTTAGTAGCATTCCAGGCTCTAGTCGGGCTGGGGTGTTACAGTTGGTATCAGAGCGGGCTGTAGGTCCGTGGTAATTGAAACATTAAACTTGACACACTATGCACAGTAGATGGGAATGGGCCAATGCATTGCATTACGTTATAGTTGAATTTGTGATTACTCTTGTGTTGTAGTTACTAGTTAATCTTGTACTTTTGGTGCTGGTTTTGTAGATGCTTATTGTTTGATTGTCCTTGTTGTGATGTCTAGAGATGGCAAGGGGTGGAGGCTGCGGTCGTGGTAGTGGTCGGCAGGGTGCCGGGCGAGGCTAGGCGACGCCCCCGCCAGAAGTTCAGAACTCCGTAGCTGGAGAAGCTAGACCTACGGGGTCAGAAGAAGAGGTTGCTTCAGCGGTACAGGAGAATCAGGCCCCCCCAACTGCGCCTGTTATCACCCCTGCGTTGGCCCCTACGGTGGCACCTACGGTGTTTGCCATGGGGCTACATTAGTGGAACGCTTTGAGGCTGGACACCTTCGACGGGTCGGGCACGCCAGTTGATGCAGCTAACTGGCTGCGACACATGGAGAGGCATTTTGGAGCTCTGGGGATAACTTCAGAAATGAGGGTTCAGTACGTGGCTTTTCAATTGAAGGGGCAGGTGGACATTTGGTGGAAAGGAGTCATGATGGCCAGGACCGCAGCTCATGGACCAGTCACCTAGGAACAGTTCGTTGAGCATTTTAGGAGGATGTTTTATCCAGCTTCATATGTGGAGAGGATGGAAGTCTCTTTACAAAATTACAAGCAGGGCAAGATGACAGTGACAGAGTACGAAGCGGGGTTTAATAACCTGGTTCATTTTGTTCCGACTGTGGCCACGAATGATGAAGAAAAAGCCAAGAGATTTCGCAGAGGGCTTAGGAAAGAGTTCCGTTAGGTGTTGGGGGCATTGGAGTTGCGGGATTTTAGCTCCCGGGTAGAACAAGCTAGGGGCATGGAACTGGAGATGCAGCTTGGTGAGGAACTTCCGTGAGTGGAAGGCGCGTGGTTTACCAAGGTGCGGTGGCAACGTAAGAGGGTTTTGGCGATGGGGTGGGACCTTCCAGAAGCCCACTTCCAAGTAGTTCAAAGGGCCGCAGAAATCATTCAAGACTAAGTTCACAGGGGCGCAGTCTTCCTCCACCTCGCGCGTCACGAGTGCTCTAAGCTACGTCCGTTCGTGGCACGGCATGAAGTGCTTCAAGTGTGGCAGCGAGCATCGGGCTTCAGAGTGTAGTTGGTTCGGGTCTTGCCGCATTGTGGTCAGGAGGGCCACAAGGCATTGGTCTATCAGGGGAATCCCGCCAGCATCATCAAGTGGGAGCCTGTTCCAGTGTCAGCGCCACCTGTTTCTTCCCGAGGGTCGGTGCAGATGTTAGCAGTTACTCCTACCCAGACTTGGGCACCGCCTCAGCCATACCTTCCTGCTCCTAGAGGAGTCCCATCGCTAGGGTACTTTTGGCCATCCCCTCCCGTGGCCCCTTTTCCAGTTGTGGCGCCTTCAGCACCTCCGGTAGTTGCCGCACCACCATATCAGGGTATTGGAGCTCCTACCGCCCCAGCAGCAGCTTCCTATGCCATGCCGACGGCAGAGTTGACGGGTCGTCCTGATGTGGTGACAGGTACACTCTTAGTGGACTCAATGGAGGCACTTGTTCTTTTTGATTCAGGAGCTACCTTTTCTTTTGCATCAGTAGATTTTGTTAGTAAGGCGAATTTGAGTATGCAGCCTATAGCTCAGTCAGTTCTAGTTAATTCGCCTGGGGGAATTCTTTCTAGCTCCACCGTTTGTCCTGGTTGTGTGATTTCGATAGATGGAGAGGAATTCATTGCTAATATGATGGTTATGAAGATGGAGCCGTTTGATGTTATCTTGGGGATGGACTGGTTGCATAACTACCGTGCTGCCATCTCTTATTTTTGGAAAACTTTAACCTTGCAAGCTCCGTCTGGACAGGAGATAGTATTCCAATGTAGTGCCCCATCTCGCTCTCTTTTTGTGTTGGCTAGCCTGTTTCCTGGTAGCCGTGCAGCGAAGATTGGGTTTCTTTTGTCTCTTGTGGGGAAGCCGAGTTCGACTTTATCAGCAAAAGATATTCTGGTTGTTCGGGAATTCCTGGATGTCTTCCCAGTAGAGCTACCAGGGATGCCTCCACCTCGTCCCGTGGAGTTCAAAATTGATTTGGTACCAGGCGCCTGGCCTGTCTCCATGACCCCTTACCGGTTGGCCCGTCCGTTCCAGGAGGAACTAAAGAAGCAGTTGGATGATCTAAAAGCGAAGGATCTTATTCGGCCCAGTGTGTCTCCGTGGGGAGCTCCTGTTCTTTTTACCAAGAAGAAGGATGGTAGTTGGCGCATGTGTATTGACTATCGTGCTCTCAATCAGCTAACTATCAAGAATAAATATCCTCTTCCTCGCATAGAAGATTTATTTGATCAGTTGAGAGGGGCCAAGGTATTTTCGAAGATTGACCTTCAATCAGGTTATAATCAAATCCCTGTCCGAAAGGAGGATATTGAGAAGACGACATTCTCCACAAGGTATGGGCATTTTGAATTTAAAGTTATGTCTTTTGGACTAACAAACGCCCCTGCTGCTTTCATGGAGACAATGAACAGGATGTTACATGAATACCTAGATGATTTTATTGTTGTCTTTATTGATGATATTTTGATATATTCAAAGACTGAAGCTGAACAAGGGCGTCACCTGAGGCTTGTGTTGGAGACGCTAAGAGAAAATAAGTTCTATGCCAAGCTGAAAAAGTGCGAGTTCTGGATGCCTGAGGTGGGATTTCTGGGGTATGTTATCAATGACAAGGGAATATCGGTTGATCCGGGTAAGGTTTCCACAGTGGTTGAATGGAAGAGGCCGACCAATATCAAAGAAGTGAGAAGTTTCTTAGGCATGGCAGGATATTATCGGTGTTTTGTGCAGGATTTCTCCATTATTGCCAAGCCTTTGTCCAGACTCACACAGAAGGAGGTGAAATTTATGTGGGATGATGACTGCGAGCACAGTTTCCAAACCCTTAAAGAAAAGCTAGTGACTACTCCTGTCCTTACTCTTCCCGAGCCTGGGAAGCGATTTACGGTGTACTCCGATGCGTCACGGATTGGGTTAGGTTGTGTCCTCATGCAGGAGGGAAAGGTGATAGCCTATGCATCAAGACAGCTGAAAAAGCATGAGCAAAACTACCCAACTCATGACCTAGAGTTGGCTACCGTGGTGTTTGCCCTAAAGCTTTGGAGACACTATCTGTATGGTGAGGGTTGTGATGTTTACACAGATCACAAGAGTCTTAAGTATATTTTCACATAGAAAGATTTGAATTTAAGGCAGCGCAGGTGGCTGGAGCTGATTAAGGATTATGACCTCTCTATTCAATACCATCCCAGTAAGGCAAAAGTAAAAAGTGATATCCTGAGGGAGGCTCATCGTACTCTGTATACTGTTCATCCGGGCGAGACAAAGATGTACCATGACTTGAAGCAGAATTATTGGTGGAAAAGGATGAAGGTAAACATCGCCAACTATGTAGCCTCCTGCAGAGTTTGTCAGCAAGTGAAGGCAGAACATAAGCGTCCTGCAGGATTATTGCAGCCATTGGAGGTCCCTCAGTGGCCTTGGGAGGACATCACCATGGACTTTGTAGTTGCGTTACCCCGGTCACCGCGAGGAAAAGATGCAGTTTGGGTGATAGTGGATTGACTCAGCAAATTTGCACACTTTATTCCTATCCGCACAACTAATTCCGCAAGCGACTTGGCTCTGATTTATGTGCGTGAAGTCGTGAGGTTACATGGGGTACCAAAGACCATCATTTCCGACAGGGATGCCAAATGTGTCTCCAAGTTTTGGGAAAGTTTGCAGAATGCACTGGGCACACAGCTCCGTCTCAGTACAGCATTTCACCCACAAACACATGGACAGTCGGAGCGCACCATTCAAACTTTGGAGGATATGTTGCGATCTTGTGTTTTATCTTGGAAGGGTAGTAGGAAAGATCAGTTGCCATTAGCAGAATTTGCTTACAACAACAGCTATCATTCCAGTATAAAGGCCGCCCCGTTCAAGGTTCTGTATGGACGTAAGTGCATATCACCTCTGTGTTGGGAGGCAGTGGGTGAGAGAGCAGTGTTGGGTCCAGATTGGGTCCAAAGGACAGTTGAGCGAATGGCCTTGGTGAGGCAGAACCTGTTAGTAGCCCAGAGCAGGCAAAAAAGTTATGCGGATGTGAGGAGAAGAGATTTGGAATTCGAAGTGGGGGATCAGGTACTCTTAAGAGTATCTCCCACCAAGGGTGTGGTGAGGTTCGGTACCAAAGGGAAACTTAGCCCGAGGTACGTTGGTCCTTTCACTATTTTGGCATGGATCGGGAAATTGGCGTACCGCCTGGATCTTCCAGAGTTGATGCGGGGAGTGCATAATGTATTTCATGTATCTATGTTGAGGAAGTACCTGCGAGACCCAAAGCATCATGTACCGCTAGAGCCTTTGACCATAGAGCAGGATTTAACTTTTGATTCAAAGCCGATACGGATACTGGAGAGATCAGAAAGAGTTCTGAGGAATAAAACGTTGAATTATGTGAAGGTACTTTGGTCACAGCAGACTGAGAGAGAGGCCACCTGGGAGCTGGAGTCCCACATGCGCGAGCAACATCCAGAGTTATTTTCTTCAGGTGCGTACTCATGTTCGAAGCTTAGTTGTGATCTTACCTTGGTGTGGCATGTTTAGAATTCAGGGACAAATTCAATTTAAGGGGGTAGAATGTAGTACTCCACATTAGAATTTGGGAAGGAACCTAGTTATGTTAAAGAAAATAGTATTAGGAATTTGGTTCCGGCGAAGGATCTATTGGAAATCAAATGATTTAGTGGGAAGATGAGGGGGTTTTCGAAAGAAAATTGTAACTTGGGCCTGGGCTTTGGCCCATAGGGGCCCAAGTGTGGCCGGCCAAGGGGGGGGAAATTCCCCTTTTCTCCCCCCCCAACCCTAGCCGCCCCTTTTCCCATTCCCCTCCTCCACCCGTGCGCCCCTCCCCCCTCTACCCGTGCGCCACCCCCATCATCCCCTGTGCGCCACCCCTGTCAAGGTCACCCCGGCTACTGCACTCCCTCCCCCTCGCGCCTCCCTCACTGCCGGCCAACTCCGTCCGTCTTCCTCGCTTGCCGATTTGGGAGAAGGAGAAGATCGCTGGAGGTGGCCAACTGTTGGAGAAGGAAGAAGGTGAGGGGAACGTGACCATCTTTGGGGGTAGAGATTGCTGGTGGGTGCTCATCGTGCCCGGCTATCGGTTCGTCAAGGGTAATCTCGTTTTCCCCTTGTTTAGATGTCTTAGCGCTTAATTGATCTAGATCGGTAACTTTGTCTCCTCAGGATAGATCACGTTAGAGGGACATTTTGTTATAGTTAAGTGCGGATTCAGTCCCAGGCATCTCCTAGAAAGTTGTAGAGGACGTCAATAGCTTTCAATGAAGTGCTAGTTCATAATTTTTGGACCCCTTTAGAGAAAGTTATGAAATTATTAGTGCAGCTGTTCTGCGTTTCTGCTGGTATTTCGTCAGGATTTAGTAGTCTGACTTGTGCGATCAGTTAAATAGAGAATTAGAGGATCTCAGCAATAATGAAAGTACTTTGACTTGAAAGCGTTGCATTCCTTTCATCGGAGATACTTTAAGGTAAACATGATCGTCCACCTCAAAGCTCAAATCACAACGACAACAGTCGGCATAAGACTTTTGACGAGATTGAGCGGTCCGTAGTCTCTCCCGGATCACACGAACTTGCTCTTCGACTTCATTTATCAAGTCCGGTCCAAAGAATTGTCTCTCACCAGACTCATACTAGTTGAGTGGTGTCCTACACTTTCTCCCATAAAGCACTTCAAAAGGTGACATTTGGAGGCTTGCTTGATAACTATTGTTATAAGAGGATTCCGCGAACGGCAAGCATTTATCCCATTTCTTGCCATAGAACAGCACACAAGCCCTTAACATGTCCTCCAAAATTTGATTCACCCTCTCATTTTGACCTCCAGTTTGAGGGTGGCAGGCAGTGCTAAAGGATAGTTGAGTTCCCATTGCTTAATGGAGGCAATTCTAGAAATGTGAGGTGAATTGAGTACCTCGATCTGAAACAATTATCTTAGGCACACCATGGAGACATACAATCTTTGAGATGCACAACTCCGCCAATTGATTTCCCGAATAAGTGAACTTGACGGGGAGAAAATGAGCAACTTTTGACAAACGGTCGACAATCACCCATATAGTCATGTACCCTTGTTGCATCTTTGGAAGTCCGGTGATGAAATCCATCCCAATTTCATCCTACTTCCACTCGGGAACGGGGAGGGGTTGAAGCATACCCGCTAGCCGCTGGTTCTCGGCCTTTACCCGTTGACATACGTCACACTCGGCAACGCAACAGGCAATCTCCCGCTTCATCCGAGTCCACCACGACTTTTGCTTCAAGTCTTGATACATTTTTGTGCTTCCCGGATGGATGGAGAAAAGAGAATCATGGGCTTCATGAAGGATTGACTCTTTAAGCTTCACATCATTTGGCACAACCAATCGCTTTCCGAACCACAAAATACCTTGGTCATCCTCAGAGAAACACTTGGCTCTGCCAGCCTTCATTTCCTCCTTAATTCTTTCCATACCCTTGTCATTCTTCTGGGCCATCTTGATCTGGTCCTCTAGGGTAGATTTCACTTCCAAGGCAGCGAGAAAACCTTCGCTAACCATCTCCAAGTTGAGCCGTTGGAATTCAATGCATAAAGCTTTCGTTTCAGGTCGAACCGAAATACAGTTGCATTGCGATTTTCGGCTCAAAGCGTCGGCAATGACATTGACTTTCCCTGGATGGTAATGAAGTCCCTTATCATAGTCCTTGATCAATTCAAGCCATCTTCTTTGTCTTAGGTTCAGATCGGCTTGAGTGAAGATATACTTCAAACTCTTGTGATCAGTGTAGACTTTGCAGCGATTGCCGATAAGAAAATGTCGCCATATCTTCAAAACATGAACCACTGTTGTAAGCTCAAGGTAATGAGTGGGATAATTCACCTCATGAGGCCTCAATTGCCTTGATGAATACGCCACAACTCGGCCCTCTTGCATAAGAACACAACGAAGACCAAGGTGAGATGCATCGCAATAGATGTCGAAGTTTTTGTGGATATCTGGCAGAACTAACACTGGAGCAGAGGTTAGACGATCCTTCAACATCTGAAAGCTTGCTTCACACTCCGCTGAGCATTCATACTTATTTTCTTTCTTCAATAATTGGGTCATCGGTCTTGCTATTTTTGAGAAATTCTCGATGAAGCGGCGGTAATAGCCCGCAAGACCGAGGAAACTGCGGACATCGGAGACGGACTTGGGTTGTCTCCAATTAAGTACATCTTGAACTTTGCTTGGATCCACAGCAATTCCTCCTTCGGATAGCACATGACCCAAAAAGGCGACCTCTTTTAGCCAAAACTCACATTTGCTGAATTTTGCATAGAGTCGATGTTCTCGGAGCTTGTCCAACACAAGATGGAGGTGTTCTTCATTCTCCCTTTTAGATTTGGAGTAAATGAGGATGTCATCAATAAAAACGACCACAAATTTGTCCAAACACTCCATAAACACTGAGTTCATGAGATTCATAAACAAGGCCGGTGCATTCGTCAAACCGAAGGACATAACGGTGTACTCGTACAAGCCATAACGAGTTGAGAAAGCCGTCTTAGGAATGTCTTCAGATCTGATCCTAACTTGATGATAGCCCAATATCAAGTCAATCTTGGAGAATATGCGAGCACCGGTCATTTTGGTGAAACAAATCATCAATTCGTGGAAGCGGATAATTGTTCTTGATAGTGACCTCATTCAACGGACGATAGTCAACACACATCCGCAGACTGTGGTCCTTCTTCTTCACAAATATAGCCGGGCATCCCCAAGGTGAGGAGCTCGGCCTAATGTAACCCTTCTCTTGAAGTTCTGCGAGTTGCTTCTTCAATTCAACCAACTCATTTGGCGGCATTCAATAAGGCCGTTTTGATATAAGAGTAGTTCCAGGCTGGAGCTCGATCACGAATTCAACTTCTCGTGAAGGTGGCATGCCTTGTAGTTCCTCGGGAAATACATCCGGGTACTCACATACAACTGGAACTTCACTCAAATCCGGCAATTCTTCGCCGTTAAGGGCAAAGAGATGTGGATGCTCCAATTTCGGCACCATTTCGACTCAAAAACCAAGAGGACTTGTAAGAGTGATAACCTTGCGGGCACATTCAATTCGACCATGGTTCTTTGACAGCCAATTCATACTAAGAATAAAATCAAGACCCGCTGAATTTATCACAATAAGGTCAGCCGAAAATTTCACCCCTTTAATCTCAATTTCAACTTCACGAAATTCATGAATGCTTCTCATTTCTGAACCCGGTGATTGAATCATCATAGGTGCAGGCATCAAGCTGAGTGAGATATTGTGGAGGGTAGCAAAACCTCTGGACATAAAAGAATGAGAGGCCCCAGAGTCAAATAACACGGTCGCAGGAGTTGAATTGACTAGAAATGTGCCCAGCACGACGTCGAGTGCTTCCTGCGCCTCCTCGGCGGTGACATGGTTGACATGAGCACGACCGGTGTTCCAAAAAGTGACATCAGACCTCTGATCAAGGGATGTTCCAAGGTCTTGGTGCTTATTGGAATTGGCTTGGTGCTTCACCGGGCAGTGACTTGCAAAATGCCCCGGATTGCCACAAGTGAAACATACAGCTAACAAGCTTCGTCTATGTTGGCTTCTTAACTTCTTTCCAGGCTACCTTTGTAATACCCCGAAAGTGAGATAAGCGAATCGCCGGGAGAGATTAAATTATTCGGGAGAGAAATAAATAGATTTACGGGAAGGACCAATTGGAAAATGTTAAATTCTTCAGTTAGAGAGGGGGGAAAGAGTCCTTTGTCTCCAACTTGGGCTTGGGCCCCGGCCCATGAGGGCAAAGGGGGGTGGCCGGCCAAAGGGGGAGCGCCACTCCCCCCAAACCCTAACCCCACCTCCCCACTCCCCCACTTTTACCCCCCTTGAGCCGCCACCTCCTCTCCCTCCCACGCCTCTCCCCTTGGCTGCCTCCTCCCTTGCGCCCTCCCAAGATCCCCTCCAAGAAATTCCCCATTGTTGCCGGCTAAAGAGGATGAAGAAGGAGCCCCATTGTAGCCGGCCAAGAGGAAGAAAAGAGGGAAGAAAGAAGGGAGAAGAGAAGGAAGAAGAGAAGGGAGCGGGATCGCCATCCGGGGTTCATGATCTTCAGCTGCTTCAAGGGTAACGCGTCGTTTGTGTTGGCTAATTAATCGTGGTAGAGTAATCGGGTAGTTTTTGGCTAGGTTGCAATCTGCCCGCTGTAATTGCAGATTCGTCCCGTAGCTTGCGCGGTCAATTTCATGTGGGTAGAGGCCGAATTAGGAGTTTTGGTCTCCTAGAAAGTTGTAGGTTATCTTCGTAGCTTTGAATGGCCGCCAAGAACATCCAAACCCGATTAACGGTCAGAAAGTTATGAATTGTTTAGTGCCGCTGTCTGGTTAATCTGTCAACATCCTGACAGTCTGTAGAAAACTGATTAAAACTGCTAATTAACGGGCGAATCAGGGGATCTCAGTATAACGAAAAATGTGGGTAATTTCTATACCTTTGCATAGAGATAAAGAACGCAAGATTTGGACTTTCGTAGCAAACGTTATGGAAGTTTTAGTGTACTATCCAGAGAACCCAACGTGAATTCTGATGTCTGATAGTTTGGCTTGCTAGGGGCAGTAAATGGCAGAATCAAAAGGGCTCCCCAACTAAGTTTATTTAGGTAATTTAATTACCTTTTCAGAAAGTCCAAGAACATCTTATTTGGACTCTTGAGAAGGAAGTTATGTATTTTAGAAGTTGACTGTCCACAGCGGGCACCAAATCGATCGCTGGAAATTAGAAGTTGGAAAACACTTGGGAGATTAGCGAGTTCAATTGTGTTGTTCTTATGTTCTTGGTTCAGTATGTTGGTCTTAGATTGGGGTATCTTTATATTCAGGTGGGAGCGTGGATCCAGGGGCAGCACCCTCTTCGCGTCCACCGTTCTCGCAAGGTTGAGGCAAGTATTCGGGCTATAGAACCTTTATGTTAGCATTATATGTTTGTGATGTGTCATGATCGTATTAGCTATGCATTCCTGTTTATGAGAAGAGTTACTATTTATCTTGTTGACTGCTAGTTATGGTTAAAGATTCTTCGCATGTCATTGATGCTTACATGTTAACGTGAATACGTTGAATTCCTACATATGAAAGATGTTGCCATGGTGCACTTGCATGTTGAGCATGTTGAGACTTGGTTTTGTGGTAACCAAGTTATCTTATTGAGGTCCCCGTCATGGAATGACGGGCTTGAGGTCCCCACATTCGTGGAATGTGGGCTATGAGCAAAGAGGTCCCCATCATTATGATGATGGGCAAAGGTCCCTATACATGTGGTGTATAGGCTCTTGGTCCCTGTGCGGAGGAGGCACGAGCAAGGGTATACAAAGGACGGTTGTATACCCGCATTACCGGTAAAATGCGAAAAGAGATAAAGTTAAAAAGGAGCATTGCATTGGTTGCATTTCTTAAGTTAAAGGCTATGTTTAAATGTTATTGTGGATTATCGGTGCTCTGGTTGAGTTTTTGTTTATGGCCTTGTTGATACTTGCTGAGCCTTTGGGCTCACCCTTGTTTTAATATGTTTTAGGTACAAAACGCAGGAACGACATGCATGGGAGGGAATAGATGTTGAATACATCCACTACCTCACACTCTTAAGGTGTTTACCACTTAACTTCAATTTAGAAATCAATAACTATTTGATTATCATCCATAGATGGTTTTGGTTTGAGTAACTGGTTATTTGGAATAATGAGGTTGCCAGGTCATGGTATGTTCATTTGATTATCATGCTTGATTAAGAGAATTTTGTTAAATGCTATGATGTATTATTGAACTCTCGGAATAACTGATTAAACAAAGGAGACCCTGTTGAAAATTTGTAGATTGTGCTAGATTAGTTTATTTCCAGTAGCATTCCAAGCTCTTTGAGAGTTGGGGTGTTACAGTTGGTATCAAAGCGGGCTGTAGGTCCATGGTGACTAGATTAATTAAAATTTGTTAATGGCTACTCAACTTAAAAACTTGACACACTGGTGCACAGTAGGTTGGGAATGGGCAAAGCATTGTATTTACGTTTCTGTTTTATCTTATTGTGGATTACTGATATGATTTTAGTATGACTGCTCATTAAGTGATTATATGATTATTATGTATGGGGATAACCCATGTTGAGAGGTTGAGGCCGTGTTGTGGTTCTGGGCTTTAACAGGCTACAGCCCCGTTCGTAGTTTGATAATAGAGATTATCGTTAGATGGGTTGTTCCCTTCCTTGAATTTAATTGGGTCACTCTTGTCCAGTGGGTTTGACGAATCTTTCTTCGGTTAATAGTTTTATTCATGTCGATATGTTTCCATTGGCTTGATTTGTTCTGTAAAGCACTCATTGTTTCCCCAACCGATGAGTTATTCTTGCGGTTGGTGGGCTTAGTTGATTGTCAAGTTTGACCTTTATATTGGAGTTATGTCTTTCTCATTGGAAAATATGACCCAATTATTCGCTTGATGTTTTTTTTGGTTAATGGAAGTTTCCTTTTGCAAGTCCTTCAGTATGTGGAGGCTTTGACTTAATGAATCTCTTTTGGAAATTTTGGGTGTTAAAGTTGAATGGTTCTCTTTTATGAAAGAAAATGTTAAACCCTTTAGCAATGTCTTCTCGTGGTTAAGTCAGAGATTATAAACAAAGTAATTGATGGATATGAAATGAGTTATCAATGTGGGACTGTAGTGTGGTGCATAATAAATCCTAACAAGTATCCTTGTGAGTGAAATTGATTAAGTTGATGTTTTCCTCTAGCAGGTCTTGAGGAGCTGTGATCAGGAGTATGACCACACTTAATTGGAATGAATAGGGATATTAAGACGTGTGGAACGTTGATGAAATGGTTGACCCTTAGAATTCTTTAGTTGCTAAACTTGTTGGATTATTTGGTCTCAATGGATTAATAAAGCTTTGGGAAGGGAAAGTTGAGGAGATGCTAGATTATTGCCCTAGTAGATATTAATCTTTGAGTTATATGTGAGGACCCCAATTTATTTGGCTTGTGATGCTTAACCAACCACCTGGTCCTAGCATCACAAATCAAATAAACTGATCCTCGAGATATGTATACTTCCCAGAAAGCAGTATACACACCTCGTTACAAAATTAGACATCAACTCCATTCCAAACATAGAGTCCAAACACCACACTACCAAACGGAAGATAAACAAATAGTAGAGTTATTACAGACAAAGGCCGACAGGCCACAAGGTACACAAATAACAAGAACGACAGCGGAAGCAAAAGTGCCATAAGATGGCTATAAACAAAGCCAATCAGTGTGCCTTCAACCCACAAGGCATCTGACCGGACCGCCAAGTCTAGTCGTCCACGAAACGGCAACACAGCTCACAGAAGTGAGGCCCTTGGGGCTCACCTTCTTCCTCTGCAACAAAAACATTAAGCAAAGCATCTGAGTACAAAGATTGTCTTTGTACCCGCAAGACTGACGTGTGAACTAGCAGACCTGTTCATATGCTACATGCAAGCTTGTTAGGTGGAGGCCATATGTTTCATTTGCATAAAGCCAATTTTCATTTGCAATAATATAATACTGAGAAGGCAAGTTTGCAATTGTTTTTAATGTTGAAATAACGGTAAAGATAATAATAACAAAGAGAAAGATAAACAACCTAGAAGTGACTATCCCAAAAGTCACTCCAACAATAGCACGAATCCCGCATTCGCACCACCCATCAAGTTTTAATTTAAATGTTGTAGTCTAACTCTTGAAAAGCTTACCCAAGCGTGTCCATAACCTAGGACGAGGCTATTCGAATCGCTTTAACCCTGCAGGTGTACCACCGCACTCCACACCTCGATCGCCTTTAAGCCGAAACACACTACAGAAGGTATTGGCACTGACTAAGTCCTACGAGACTTTTTCCAATATTGTGTATTAACTACGAGCCGCTCGTATGGATAGAAATCCATACGCTTACATGGTAAAGCCGAAAACACAACTACCTTTGGGTAAAGCTTTTCTGACAACTACCATGCTCCCAACACCATCCCTCCTGCGACCTCCTGACCCTGAGCCAATACACGCCAAAGTACTAGGTCAAGAGAGGTCCCATACCTCTAGTGTGGTTAGCACGCAAAAATGCCTGGATAACAATCCACTCACAAGATGTTCGGTCCTTAATTGACTCGGTGTGAGGACCCCGGTTTATTCGGCTTGTACTGTTTAACCATCCACTTGGTCCTAACAGTACAAATCAAATAAACCAAGCCTCGAGATATGTATACTTCCCAGAAATGCAGTATACACACCCCGCTACAAAATCATGCATCAATTCCATTCATACACATAGAGCCGAAGCAAAAGCAACAACTGAAAGACATAGATAATATAAAGAGAGTTATTACAAAAGAGAGGCCGACTGCCAAAATTCATAAAGATAAGTAAATACACAATGAAGCAAAATGGCCATAAGATGGCGATAAACAAAAGCCAATCGGTGTGCCTTTACCCACAAGGCAACCAACCGGACCGCCAAGCTAATCGTCCCAAACACACAAGAACTGACTCACAAAAGTGAGGCCCTTGGGGCTCACCTTCTTCCTCTGCAACAATTAATATTAAGCAAAGCGGATGAGTACAAAACTTGTTTTTGTACTGCAAGACCGACGTGTGAGATAACAGAACTATAATTAACTACATGCAAGCTTTATTTAAGTGGATGAGGCTTTGGACTTATTTTGACATAAAGCAAGTTTTCATTTACAATAAGGTAATAGATTCAAAGCAAGTTTGCAATTAACTTTTATTGTTCAAATAAAAGAGAGACAATAATAACATAGATAGAGAACAACACCAACCTAGAAGTGACTAACCCATAGTCACCACAACAATAGCATGAAGTACCCCTTCATACCACCCATGTCAAGTTTAAGTTTTTAAAAGGTTGTAGTCTAGTTCTTGTGGGAAATAACCAAGCGTGTCCATAACCTAGGACGAGGCTATTCGAATAGTTTTAACCTCGCAGGTGTACCAATGTACCCACACGATAGACCGCCTTTCCACCACCACGGTTAGCACACTTCCTTTGGTATGCGTGCATGGCTAAGTCTAACAAGACGCTTTCCAATGGACGATGCTAATTAAGAGCCGAAACCACGGAGAAAGACACATTAAACAGCCTAACCGGTCCGCTAATGCTCCTCCAACACCACAAACACACACACACAGGAACACACCCACCGACCAGCTCATAATTAACACCTCCCAAAGTACTTAGTCAAGAGAGGTTCCATATCCCCCTCGTGTGGTTAGCACGCACTAATTGCTTGGATCAATGGCACAAGTAACTCGGTCCTTAGGGACTTAGGCACCATTCCAGTCACACCCAACAGATCACCCAACATACCATTGTGCCCAAGCCAAGATATAATTTTTGTTTTCAGTTTTTGATTTGCAAAATGGTAAAACACAAGGGTTGGACATAATGGAATAATATAAGTATTTGTGTGATCAAGATCACCGACTAAGTCGATGATCGCCCAATACTACCGATACTAGGCATGGCTAAGCAATATTTATTCGAATCTACTAAGTGACAAGAGCTCATCCAACGAACTCTAATCACAGCAAATAACCTAGGCTTAGGTAGTAGAGGATATTGATTTACCTACAGATTATGCAACTAGGGATTAACTAATCAATTTAACACCCAAATAGCAATGCATACATAAAGTTTAAACAAAGTATTAGACTTTAAAAGTAATGGGATTGAATGGGAAATGATCAAACCGCTTGCTCGCTTGGTGTTGCTCAATTTGTTGGAGGGTCGTTCTCGGGGTTACCGCAAATATCGAATCCTAAGCGAAAGAACGAAAACAACCAATAAGACGAGCAACACTTAAATGAAAAAGCAAGCAACAATTATCCAAATGCGACGAAATTTACACACAAGGTAGAATATGGATATACCTAGACATAGAAACTGGAAAAACCTAATTTGGATTTGTGGTGCAAAAGATATCCCCTAAAAACCTATTTTCGGCCATAATTAGCACTGTAGCAAAAATATTTTCTAGGAAGATCTTGAAGCTGAAATTTTTATGGTAGCTACCTACGGGTTTAGTGGTAACCCATATAAAATTTCAGGTCATTTGAAGTTATAAAGATTTAGTTATGATTTTTCTAAGTTCTAAAACTAGGACATCATTTATATCAAGAGCAAAGACCACTAGCAAACCGGTCCTTCACTAAAGTTCATCCCCAAAGGAAATTAACAAAATTTAGTTCGCTCTATTTGGACTTACAGAGAACAAGTTATGGATTTTCTAAGTTTTATAGCATTTTTAGAATATTTACTTAGAGGTGAAAAAGGCTAAAATCGATTCACAACATTTCTGTTCTTAACAGGCCTAGAAACATTTCTATATTAATCTCTAGCTTAAAGGAAAATTAATACTACTAAATTCACCCAAAAAGGATTTATAATGAAAAGATATGAATTTCTAAAGTTTTAACAACATTTTTCAGAGAAAGATAAAGCTCACCGAGGAATTTTATATCCTCAACCGAAAAGAAAAGGCGTGGCTCAAAGTGGGCGACAAAGATCCGACGGCCTCGCAAGACGGCCGATTCAACATGCGCGCCGCAAGACCGCTGGATTTGATTCCAACGATCCGCATCATTGCGACTTCGGACGGTCAATTGCTCGCACAACCGGACCGTTGATCAAGCGATGAAGGGTCGATGGAGGGAGCCGGACACCCAATTGCTCCCACGATCCCGCCACAGATCCAATATCGAAGCTACCGAGGTTGATTGGGCCGTTTATGATTTGAACAGGGCTACCGACAATAGGGCCCACCGTCGACTCAAGTCACATGACGGGTTCAAACGCGCGCGCACGTGGAGGGGTTTGAAAATGGCGCCCACGTCGATGGCGATGGGCCACGCACACGTGGTTTAGCGACGGGGATTAAAATGCGCGCCCACATGTAGCGATCGAGGAGGTGGGTTTAAGAAGCTAATGATTACTAACCCATGATTAACAATGATTATCATTAATGAACGCCATTATCGTGTCCGAACGATATTACGGCGCCGCCGTTGTCCGACAACAAAACCGAGGCACCCTCCGCTTGTCGCCGCGACCAAGGCGGCGATGGAAACTAAGTGCCAAAATGGAACCGCAATAGCATAACGCACACACGGGACCATCCACACCGTCGGTGGTGGCCCGAACGGCGGTGAGTCGGCGGTGAGCGCCGTGACCAAACGGCGAAATGCGAACGCTCAAAGCTCGCAGAATCCCGTGGCGGATGCCACGCTTCTAGGGACTACTAGAAGGCTACCCGAGGTGCGGAGGTGCCGAGGAGGTCGGGCGACTCCGATGACGAAGCGGCCGCCAGACCGAAGAGGAAAAAGTGGAGATGACGGCCTGAGCAAAATGGGGGAGACCGGGTCATCACAACACCTTCATAATAGCTCAGAGATGCCACATGAGCAAGGAATTAGAAAAAGAAGCTCCTTACCGGAGAGGAGGAAGAAGGGGGTGATTCGGTTTGCAGAAGCAATTCCCCAAATTGAGCTGCTCCTGTGAAAGCAAACTACAATTAAGTTAGGGGTTTTGCTCCAAGAAGTAAGGGACACAAACCGAAGCAAGAAGAAGGGAAGAAAAGCCACTGGAGCGCGGGTTGCACCGAGGAGCTCCCAGCTCAACAATGGCGGCCGAAAGGGTTCTGGAGATTTGGGCTCAAGCAAGCAAAGAGAGTGCGAGCTGGAGCTCAAGGGGGGTGTAAAGAAAACTACTGAAGGTCTTGAGGGGCTTAAGTAGCCGAGGGAACGAAGAGAGCAGCGCGCACACGCTCCGGGATGGTCTTCGGTCCACAGCAGCGTGCGGTCGCTCGGAGCGACGGGAGCAGGTAAGCTCGACGACTCTGAGGGCGGTGCACTGACGTGCATTTAATGCGCTGCAGAGGGAGCCGTTTAAAGGGCTCAAGGAGGTGACAAGGCACCCTCCTCTCACCGCCATGGCGTCTGCACGCGCGCGCGCTGTGAAGGAGGAAGATGACCAGCGACGCGAGCGGGCCCACCAGTCAGCGGCACAAAGCGGCTCGAGTCCAAAGTGTTTTAGTGGGTTGAGCCCAACCCCATTAGATGCTGGCCGCCGGATGAGATTTGAACGGTCACGATGCGATCGCTAATTGTAAAGACTGAAGTGAACCGGTACGGTCTCGTGACGGTTGGATCAGAATCCAACGGCTGAGAATCACATGGCAACCGGAGTTGTCCGAATGCCTACACGAATGAGAGCCGTCCGATGGAGATCTAACGGCTGATGACACGCGCGCCCGCTCGACCGCGCCGGGTGCGATTAGTTGGCTCGGTCGAGTCAAGTGACTCGAGTCCAATGAACAGTACAACCCAGTTAAGGTTTGATTTTTAAACCTGGAACTTTGGGGATTTAATTGAGGCATCAAATCAACTCCAAAATTTATGAAATTTTAACTGGAGCTTCCTGACTTAAGGATTAACCTTCCCTAAAATTTCCAGAGGTTTTTGTGCACTGGGATTTTCTCAAAAATTTCCAGAAGGTTAAGACAGAGGTTTGACCAAGGTTTGACTTGCCTCTAAAATATTTCAATTAATTTCAAAATTATGAAATAATTCAGAGGTGTTACCAAGCCACCCTAGAACCAGGAAAATTATTTCCAAGGGTTTGACAAAATATTTGACCAAGGAGGTTGTTGACTTGATAATTGAGGCTTTTGATTTTGAATTCCCCAAAATTCCTTTACAAGAATTTCAGAAAAGTTTCAAGAGTAAAAGGATGAAGGAAAAGTTTTAATTTACCCTCAATTTCTTACATTTGAAACACAAGCCAAAATTTGGGATGTTACAAACCTCCCCCCCTTACAAAAATCTCGTCCCGAGATTTGGTTCACTCGGAAAAGAAAGAGGGTAGTCTTGCACGAGACGATCTTTCGCTCCCAAGTAGCCTCATCCTCCGAATGATTCGACCATCGAACCTTAAGGAACTTGATGGTCTTATTCCTCGCTCTTCGCTCAGCTTCCTCGAGTATGCGAACAGACGCTCGCGGTAGGTCAAATCTTCCTGAACATCAAGAGTTTCCAACGGAGCTTCCTCGGTTGGAACACGGAGGCACTTCTTTAGCTGGGACACATGGAACACATCATGTACCCCGCAAGTGCAGCAGTAACTCCAACTTGTAGGCAACGGCTCCTTCTTCTCGATAACACGGTATGGACCGACATATCGAGGAGCCAATTTGCCCTTGACACCAAAACGCGGTGACCCTTCGAGGAGAAACCTTGAGATAAACGGTCATTGGGCTCAAAGCTCAACTCACGACGACGGCGATCCGCATAGCTCTTTTGCTCGGATTGAGCATGCGTAGCGATCACGAATGAGTGGACTTGACCCTCGGCCTCATTAATCGAGTCGGGCCAAAGAAAGGTCTTTCACCGGTCTCGCACCGATTCAACGGGTTCTACACTTTTTCCCGTATAAGGCCTCAAATGGTGCCATGCCGAGACCGGCTTGAAACCGTTGTTATAAGAAAACTTCGGCGAATGGCAAGCACTTCTCCCAATGCTTCCCATAGGAAAGGACACAAGCTCGCGAGATGTCCTCCAAAACTTGGCTGACCCTCTCGATCCGACCATCCGCTTTGGGGTGATATGTCAGGCCGAAGAAAGACGAGTTCCATAGCTTCTTGCAAGCTATGCGAATCGAAGTGAAGATGGAACCACGATCGTAAACGATCGTCTTCGGTACCCCATGCAAGCTCACGATCCTGGCGATATAGAGCTCCGCAAGGTGACCGGTACGAATCTTGGTCTTGACTGGAAGAAAGTGTGCCACTTTCGTCAACCGGTCAATGATGACCCAAATGGCATCATTGCCCCTCGGTGACCTTGGTAGGCCGGTGATAAAATCCATCCGACCAATCCCACTTCCACTCCGAATGGGCAAGGGTGAAGCAATCCACTGGCGCCGATGCTCGCCTTGACACGACGGCACACGCCGCACTCGACAACGAACCTCGCGATCTCCCTCTTCATTCGGTCCACCAAAATCTCTCGCGAGATCATGATACATCTTTGTGGCCCCGCGATGAATGGACAGGGAGAATCGTGGGCTTCATGGAGGATCAAATTCGCAACTCTATGTCCTTTGGAACCACGAGGCGTTGTTCGAACCTCAAGACACCAAGCTCATCTACGGAGAAGCACTTGGTCGTTCCGTTCTTGACATTTTCCTTGATGCGGTTTACCCCAACATCCGATCACGAGCGCACTGATCCGATCCACCAAGGTTGGTTTGTACAACCAAGGCGGCGAGGAACCATGCTCAACCAAACCCAAAGTTGAGACGCTGAAACTCCTCTAGAAGAGGGGCCGATGCTCTGAAGCAACAATGCATTGCAATGCGCTTGCGACTAAGCGCATCCGCAATGACATTGGCCTTGCCCGATGGTAGTGAATACCCATGTCATAGTCCTTGATCAGCCCAACCATCTCCTTTGCCGAGGTTCAGTCCGTTGGGTGAACAAATACTTCAAGCTTTTGTGATCCGAATACACTTCACAACGATTCCGATTAGGTAATGTCGCCAAATCTTAAGTGCATGGATCACACCGCTAACTCCAAGTCATGGGTAGGATAGTTAAGTTCATGAGGTCTCAATTGCCTTGATGCATAGGCCACTACCTTGCCTTCTTGCATAAGGACACAACCGAGGCCTCGACGAGAAGCGCCACAAAAGATATCGAAGCTTCGGACGGACATCGGGAGAACAAGAACGGAGCGGTAGTCAATCGCTTCTTAAGCGCTTGGAAACTTTCTCGCAATCAGCGGACCACGAGAACTTCTTGTCCTTCTTGAGCAACTCGTCATCGGCCGCTATCTTGGAGAAGTCCTCGATAAAGCGACGATAATATCCCGCTAAACCAAGAAAACTCCGAACTTCGGTGACCGAAGTAGGTCGACTCGAGAAAGCACATCGATCTTGCTAGGATCCACGACACGCCTCCGCCAAAGAATATGGCCTAAGAAGGCTACTTCCTTCAACCAGAACGCACACTTGCTGAACTTCGCATACAGCTGGTGCTCACGAAGCTTGCCCAACACAAGCCTCAAATGCTCGGTGTGTTCTTCATCGCTCTTGGAGTAGATAAGGATATCATCGATGAAGACCACAACGAACCTATCCAAATACTCCATGAACACCGAATTCATGAGGTTCATGAACAAGGCCGGAGCATTGGTTAAGCCGAATGACATGACGGTATACTCGTACAAGCCATAACGAGTAGAAAAAGCCGTCTTTGGAATATCCTCCGGTCGAATCCGAACCTGATGATATCCCACTCTCAAATCAATCTTGGAGAAGACTCGAGCTCCAGTTAATTGATCGAAGAGGTCATCGATACGGGCAAAGGGTACTTGTTCTTTACCGTTACTTCATTAAGTGGACGGTAATCAACGCACATGCAGCGCCTTGTCCTTTTCGGGACAAAGATTGCTGAGCATCCCCAAGGAGATGAGCTAGGGCGGATGAAACCCTTCTCTTGAAGCTCACCTAGTTGCTTCTTCAACTCCACCAACTCAATTGGGTCCATTCGGTAAGGCCTCTTTGAAATCGGGCGATGCGGAACCAACTCAATGACAAACTCGAGGTCTCGAATCGTGGCATCCCCGAAGGTCGTCGGGAAGACATCAACAAAGTCACATACCACTGGGACTTCACTAATATCTAGAGCTGGCTTCGCTTCGAGCGCGAAGAGATGCGGACCCTGCAGCTTCGGCGAAAAGCGAACCTGCTCGCCGGAAGGACTAGTGAGGTAGATGAGCCTCCTAGCGCAATCAATTTGTCCCATGTGCTGAGACAACCAATCCATGCCTAGGATTACATCTAAGCTCACCGATCGAAGGAGGATAAGGTTTGCCAAGAATCCTACCCCTTCTATCTCAACAGGGACATCCCTACACTCATTCGCCTCTCAACTCCGAACCGGGAGAGCGAATGAGCAGCGGGACCAACAATGGAGTAAAAGAAGACCTCCACAGCAGAGCAAAAGACTCGAAACAAAAGAATGAGATGCGCTCAATCAAACAAATCAGAGCAGGAAAGAGTTAACCGAAAGGGTACCCAACACGACGCCGGTGCCTCTGTGCCTCCTCCGCGGAGATGAGGTTGACGCGGCCACTACCCACGCCTTGGGTAGCGGGGACAACCTTCTGATCCTGAGAAGAACCACCTCCCTGCCCGCGTCCTCCATTAGGACGAGGGGCCGCTCCAGTCCTGTTAGGGCAACTATTGGCATAATGCCCCTTCTGGTTGCACGAAAAGCAAGTGACCCCGGGCGGATTACGGGGCCACCTGCTGGTTGCGCAGCGCACGTGACTGGGGCACGGCCTGCGGAGGGCGAGGAGCTGGTGCTGGCGGTCGCCTCGGTGGTAGTGAAGCCACTCAACGGGCCCCTGGGGTAGGCCCGACACGAGGACGAGAGAGGCCGGCCTGTGCAGACCGCTGGGCCTCCCACTTGCGCTATGGACTCGCCCGCCGCCTTGGCCTTGTGCTCGGCAACAATGGCCTTGTCTACCAAGGCCCGAAGTCCGCAAAGTCCACAATGGAGAGCCTGCCTTGCAGCTCCTCGGACAAACCTCCATGAACTTCTCCTACTTGGCCTCATCGGTGGCCACCTCGGATGGAGCATAACGAGCCAAGTGGTTGAACTCGCATGTACTCCATCACCGACTTACACGCCCAGCTTGAGCGCGGCTCCTTCTTCTTGACTTCATCAAGCGGCGGGGATGTGAGCTCGACGAACGCCGTCCGAACTCATCCCAAGAGACGGTGTGGCGGCGGGCTGCATGGCCAGAAGTTCTCCCACCGTGAGAGTGCCCTGAAGGCGATGGGAGGCAAAGAGTGCCCGTCTGGTCCAGCATCGAGCAACGCCGAAGCTTACGCTCAACTCGACGCGCAACATTCAAGGCCCAATGGGTCCTCGACTCGAGAACGTGGGGAGTGAGTGCGAAGAAACTCAGCAAGGCCCCACGGATCGATGTCCACCCCCGCCGGATCCCGAGGCACCGGAAGGGCGGAGGTGTTGCGCGCAATAACATCCAGCAGACCCTCCTGTCCTCGAGCGGTTGCGCCGATCCGAGAAGGACCTCGGCCATGGTCTGAGGAGGCTAAGCTCCTCATCTAAACCAGTGCGACCACGGCCGCTCACGAGTACCTCCACCATCCCGCTTTAAGAAACTTAGGTTAGAAACCAAAGCACTAACATTAGAAGTTGATGAAAGCGAAAGCTAACGATTAGGGAATGAGACATCACCCTAACCGAAAGCCAAAACAGCAAGTAACAACTTTAAATGTTTCCAAAGAAGCTCCAAAACAGCAAGGAAACTCCAAACCAAGCTCAACTTCTCAATGCCATTAACCCGTATTGAATGAACGAGTAATAGTGTGAGAAGATAAAATTTCAGCACACTACAACCAGCCTAACACTACTCAAGAACAAGGTTAAGGCGATAAAAATAACGTTAGATACTTAGCTAACTAGTATCACATCTTACCCTTTTATTCCCACAAGTTTTACTTGGTTAATTTCTTATTTTCTACTCGTTAGAACCTTTGAGCTCTTTGTCTGAAATTGAATGATCGCTGTCAGATTTTCGCATCCAAGCCTCCTAATTGAAATCTTCAACTTCGAAGCTTCAAAACCTTGTAGAGGGCGGCTAACATTTCAATTTGCCAAGCTCATTGGTCCCAAAACCCAATTAATCGATAATGACTATCTTTTGAGAGAAGGAAAGGGAAAACACTTTTTAAAACTCAAATTAGAGCAAGACGAGAAGAAAGCTAAGATAGGTAAGGAATAAAATCAGAGAACTTACTTAAGCTTTTCAAATCATTTGACCCTTTGAAAATAAGGTTTTCAAAATATCCTAAGGACGACCAAGCTTGGGTTATTACGGTCGGAATGGCTCGATACCAACTTTGTGAGGACCGGTTTATTAGGCTTGTACTGCTTAACCATCCACTTGGTCCTAACAAGACAAATCAAATAAACCAAGCCTCGAGATATGTATACTTCAAATGCAATATACACCCCGCTACAAAATCATGCATCAATTCCATTCATACACATAGAGCCAAGCAAAAGCAACAAGCGAAAGACATAGATAATATAAAGAGAGTTATTACAAAAGAGAGGCCGACTGCCAAAATTCATAAAGATAAGTAAATACACAAATGAAGCAAAATGGCCATAAGATGGCGATAAACAAAAGCCAATCGGTGTGCCTTTACCCACAAGGCAACCAACCGACCGCCAAGCTAATCGTCCCAAACAACACAAGAACACAACTCACAAAAGTGAGGCCCTTGGGGCTCACCTTCTTCCTCTGCAACAATTAATATTAAGCAAGCGGATGAGTACAAAACTTGTTTTTGTACTGCAAGACCGACGTGTGAGATAACAGTAACTATAATTAACTACATGCAAGCTTTATTTAAGTGGATGAGGCTTTGGACTTATTTTCAAGATAAAGCAAGTTTTCATTTACAATAAGGTAATAGATTCAAAGCAAGTTTGCAATTAACTTTTATTGTTCAAATAAAAGAGAGACAATAATAACATAGATAGAGAACAACACCAACCTAGAAGTGACTAACCCATAGTCACCACAACAATAGCATGAAGTACCCTTCATACCACCCATGTCAAGTTTAAGTTTTTAAAAGGTTTTAGTCTAGTTCTTGTGGAAATAACCAGCGTGTCCATAACCTAGGACGAGGCTATTCGAATAGTTTTAACCCCGCAGGTGTACCAATGTACCCACACGATAGACCGCCTTTCCACCACCACGGTTAGCACACTTCCTTTGGTATGCGGTGCATGGCTAAGTCTAACAAGACGCTTTCCAATGGACGATGCTAATTAAGAGCCGCAACCCACGGAGAAAGACACATTAAATAAGCCTAACCGGTCCGCTAATGCTCCTCCAACACCACAAACACACACACACAGAACACACCCACCGACCAGCTCATAATTAACACCTCCCAAAGTACTTAGTCAAGAGAGGTTCCATATCCCCTCGTGTGGTTAGCACGCACTAATTGCTTGGATCAATGGCACAAGTAACTCGGTCCTTAGGGACTTAGGCACCATTCCATCACACCCAACAGATCACCCAACATACCATTGTGCCCAAGCCAAGATATAATTTTTGTTTTCAGTTTTGATTTGCAAAATGGTAAAACACAAGGGTTGGACATAATGGAATAATATAAGTATTTGTGTGATCAAGATCACCGACTAAGTCGATGATCGCCCAATACTACCGATACTAGGCATGGCTAAGCAATATTTATTCGAAATCTACTAAGTGACAAGAGCTCATCCAACGAACTCTAATCACAGCAAATAACCTAGGCTTAGGTAGTAGAGGATATTGATTTACCTACGATTATGCAACTAGGGATTAACTAATCAATTTAACACCCAAATAGCAATGCATACATAAAGTTTAAACAAAGTATTAGACTTTAAAAGTAATGGGATTGAATGGGAAATGATCAAACCGCTTGCTCGCTTGGTGTTGCTCAATTTGTTGCGGAGGGTCGTTTCGGGTTACCGCAAATATCGAATCCTAAGCGAAAGAACGAAAACAACCAATAAGACGAGCAACACTTAAATGAAAAAGCAAGCAACAATTATCCAAATGCGTGAAATTTACACACAAGGTAGAATATGGATATACCTAGACATAGAAACTGGAAAACCTAATTTGGATTTGTGGTGCAAAAGATATCCCCTAAAAACCTATTTTCTACCATAATTAGCATCTGTAGCAAAAATATTTTCTAGGAAGATCTTGGAGCTGAAATTTTTATGGTAGCTACCTACGGGTTTAGTGGTAACCCATATAAAATTTCAGGTCATTTGAAGTTATAAAGAATTAGTTATGATTTTTCTAAATTCTAAAACTAGGACATCATTTATATCAAGAGCAAAGACCACTAGCAAACTGGTCCTTCACTAAAGTTCATCCCCAAAGGAAATTAACAAAATTTAGTTCGCTCTATTTGGACTTACAGAGAACAAGTTATGGATTTTCTAAATTTTATAGCATTTTAGAATGTTTACTTAGAGGTGAAAAAGGCTAAAATCGATTCACAACATTTTCGGTTCTTAACAGGCCTAGAAACATTTCTATATTAATCTCTAGCTTAAAGGAAAATTAATACTACTAAATTCACCCAAAAAGGATTTATAATGAAAAGATATGAATTTCTAAAGTTTTAACAACATTTTTCAAGAGAAAGATAAAGCTCACCGAGGAATTTTATATCCTCAACCGAAAAGAAAAGGCGTGGCTCAAAGTGGGCCGATTAAAGATCCGACGCCTCACGCAGACGGCCGATTCAACATGCGCACGCCACAAGACCGTTGGATTTGATTCCAACGATCCGATCATTGCGACCGGACGGTCAATTGCTCGCACAACTGGACCGTTGATCAAGCGATGAAGGGTGGGATGGAGGGAGCCTTGGACGCCCAATTGCTCCCACGATCCCGCCACGCATCCAATATCGAGCGGCCGAGGTTGATTGGGCGCTTATGATTTGAACAGACTCACCGACAATAGGGGCCCACCGTCGCGACTCAAGTCACATGACGGTTCAACGCACGCGCACGTGGAGGGTTTGAAAATGGCGGCCCATGTGTCGATGATCAGTGGGCCACGCGACACGTGGTTTAGCGCGCGGGATTAAAATGTGCGCCCACCGTAAGCGGCGAGGAGGTGGGTTTAAGAAGCTAATGATTACTAACCCATGATTAACAATGATTATCATTAATGAACGCCATTCACGTGTCCGAACGATATTACGCGATCGCGTTTCGTCCGACAACAAAACCGAGGGCACCCTCCGGCTTCGTCGGCGACCCAAGGCACGGCGGTGGAAACTAAGTGCCAAAATGGAACCGCAATAGCATAACGCGCACACCGGGACCATCCACACGTCGGTGGTGGCCCGAACAGCGGTGAGTCGGCGTGAGCGCCGGTGACCAAACGGCCGAAATGCGAACGCTCAAAGCTCCGCATGATCCAGTAAGGATGCCACGGCTTCTAGGGACTACTAGAAGGCTACCCGAGGTGCGGAGGTGCCGAGGAGGTCGGAGCGACCGGCGACGAAGAGCGGCGCCGACCAAGAGGAAAAAGTGGAGATGACGGCCGAGCAAAATGGGGAGACCGGGTCATCACAACACCTTCATAATAGCTCGAGATGCCACATGAGCAAGGAATTAGAAAAAGCTCCTTACGGAGAGGAGGAAGAAGGGGTGATTCGGTTTGCGAAGCAATTCCCAAATTGAGCTGCTCTGTGAAAGCAAACTACAATTAAGTTAGGGTTTTGCTCCAAGAAGTAAGGGACACAAACCGAAGCAAGAAGAAGGGAAGAAAAGCCACCTGAGCGCGGGTTGCACCGAGGAGCCCTACCAACAATGGCGCCGAAAGGGTTACGGAGATTTGGGCTCAAGCAAGCAAAGAGAGCGCGTTTGGAGCTCAAGGGGTGTAAAGAAAACTATCAAGGTCTTGAGGGGCTTAAGTAGCCGAGGAACGAAGAGAGCGATGCGCACACGCTCCGGATGGTCTTGGTCCACAGCGGCGGCGGTCGCTCGAGCGGCGGAGCGGGTAAGCTCGGCGACTACGAGGGCGGTGCACCGCGTGCATTTAATGCGCTGCGCAGAGGAGCCGTTTAAAGGGCTCAAGGAGGTGATAAGGCACCCTCCTCTCACCGCCATGGCGCATGTGGACGCACGCTGCGCGGAAGGAGGAAGATGACCACGACGCGAGCGGGCCCACCGTCGTGGCACAAAGCGGCTCGAGTCCAAAGTGTTTTAGTGGGTTGAGCCCAACCCCATTAGATGCCGGCGCCGGATGAGATTTGAAGCAGTCACGATGCGATCGCTAATTGTAAAGACCGAAGTGAACCGCAGTGCGGTCGTGGCGGTTGGATCGTAATCCAACGGTGAGAATCACATGGCAACCGGAGTTGTCCGAATGCCTACGAATGAGAGCCGTCCGATGGAGATCTAACGGTGATGGCGCTTGCGCCCGCTTTCGACGCGCAAAAGTGCGATTAGTTGGCTCGGTCGAGTCAAGTGACTCGAGTCCAATGAGCAGTACAACCCGATTAAGGTTTGATTTTTAAACCTGGAACTTTGGGATTTAATTGAGGCATCAAATCAACTCCAAAATTTATGAAATTTTAACTGGAGCTTCCTGACTTAAGGATTAACCTTCCTAAAATTTCCAGAGGTTTTTGTGCACTGGGATTTTCTCAAAATTTCCAGAAGGTTAAGACAGAGGTTTGACCAAGGTTTGACTTGCCTCTAAAATATTTCAATTAATTTCCAAAAATTATGAAATAATTCAGAGGTGTTACCAAGCCACCCTAGAACCAGGGAAAATTATTTCCAAGGGTTTGACAAAATATTTGACCAAGGAGGTTGTTGACTTGATAATTGAGGATTTTGATTTTGAATTCCCCAAAATTCCTTTACAAGAATTTCAGAAAAGTTTCAAGAGTAAAAGGATGAAGGAAAAGTTTTAATTTACCCTCAATTTCTTACATTTGAAACACAAGCCAAAATTTGGGATGTTACACTCGGGCACCATTCCAGTCACACCCAACAGATCACACCAACATACCGTTGTGCCCAAGTCTAAATCATTTTGTTTTTCATTTTTAGTTTTCACAATTAAACATAGCAAAATGCTGAAACATAAAGTTATAGCAAACTTTTTGTGATCAAGGTTACCGACTAAAGTCGATAACCGCCCAGTTCTACCGATAGCTAAGCAAGTCTAAGCAGATTGACCCGGATCTACTAAGTGACAAGAGATCATCCAGCGATCTCTAATCACAGCAAATAACCTAGGCTCAGGTAGTAGAGATCAATATTTTGCCTACAGGATATGCATCTACAGGGTCTAGCTAACCATTTTAACACAAATTAAGCGATGCATACATACAGCTGAAACAAAATATTAATCTTTAAAATACTGGGATTAATCATGATCAAAGCGCTTGTTCTTTGTTGCTCGAATGCTCAACACATTGCGAGTATCGTTCTCAGGGTTACCGCAAATGTCGAAGCCTAACGATTGAACAAATAACAGCGAATAAGAACGAATAACACCGGCAAAACTCAAACATTCAAATACAAACACAAATTCATACACAGCAGCTAGCCCAAACACAAAAGGAATAACAAATTAGCTGCTACAGAGATGTTTCAATTTAGACATGCTTCCATGTGATTGATCTACCCACTCACTTATATATCAAACTAACCACAAAATTAATCCTCTTATATGTTTTAACCTTTCGACAGGCTTTGATGGTGATTGTGTGCACATCTATTATTTAATCATCGAGTTAACACATCAAAAACAACTAGCTATTCTAAAACAACCATTATTAGATGAGATCACAGATCCTACAAAAAGCTATTGAAAACACTAACTAGTCAAGTATCCAACTATGAGATGCTAACAAAATTTCTTATCTAAGATAGGATTTTAAAGATACTCAGCTATTCATACCCCTAAGCATCACACCAAGATATTGCAAGGCTAACCATTTTCAGCATGCGGCTATTACGAAACCTTATTTTACTGAAAATACATACCGCAAGATCAGAGGCAATACCTCAAGTTCCATTAACAGCTTCATAGATCAAAAGCCAACAAGTGATTTGAAACCTATAGAGCCTAAATAAATAATTTCTTGCTAAACACTACTTCTAAGGGAGTCATCCAGCACTTAACCAGATATGAACAGCATAAGAAGGAACCCAATTTCAGTTTCATCGACAATGTAAAAACGACAACGAGAGAGGCATACAGAGAACTAAAATGCTTTCAAACTTCCTATACCGATTTTGATCATGCAAGAGAGTGAACTAAAGAACATTCTTAATCATGATTAGAGACTAAAGAACTGGTTTTGAAGGAGTGGGCCCCACTGTCAAACAGACAGAGAGGAGCACAACCGAAGAACAGAGGAGCTCGGGCGACGCCGACTCAGAAGAAGTCGTCGCGGTGGAGGGTGGCGCGCGGTGCGCGACGGCCAAAATGGGTCGCTCGGGGTTACGAAGCTAAGGGTGGTCGCGGGTTTGCCGAGAAGACGCGGTGGCGGCGGCGGCGCACGGCGGCGGTAGTGGGGTGACAAGGTGGATCGCACGAGAGGAAGACGATGAAAACTAGTGCGCGTATGGGCATCAGTGAGGCTCCAGGAACTCACCGGTGTGCTTGGCGACGACGAGAGGCACCGAGTGGCTCGGCGGCGAGCTGCGGCGCCGCAAGGCACCAACGACGACAGGAGCCTGAGGCGAACGAGAGGACAAGTGAGTGGCCTGGAGAAGGAAAGTGGAGTCCAAGCGGTGCTCACCGAGCGAAGAATTGAGATGGAGCTCACTGGAGAAGACGCGGCGGCGGAAGAGGCGGTTTCGGCCGGACTTGGAGAAGAAAGCCTACGCGCAGCTCCACAGACGATGAAACCCGAAATTTCTTGAGGGGTTTACTTCCCAGGGAGGTGGAACACACCGTGACGCGGTCGGCGATGGCGGAGCTCACCGGAGCGGCCAACGCTGGCGGCTGGCGGCGCCTCCGCTCTCGAGCTTCGGTGGAGAAGAAAGACAGTGGAGAAGAAAACGAAGTAGGGAAAACCCTCGGTGGCTTTTGTAGGAGCAGGCGGAGGCAGCGAGGTGAGACGGTGGGCGGTGAAAAGACCGGTGAGGCGAGGTGGCAGCGTGCATGCGGGCGGCCGGCGAGCCTTGGCGGCGGTGCGCGGAGCTGGCTCGGCGGCGTGGCGGGATGACTGCGGTGGGACCGCCTGTCGGCGAGTAAAGGTGCGACTCGAGTCGAGTGCAGTGCGGTGCGGCGAGTGGGTTTAGCTCGATCAATATTGTATCGATCGTTGGATCGAGATGGGCGGTCGAGATCTCTGTATGCATTCGGACGGATCGATTGCGCGCGAACGTGGACCGTCGCGATGCACAACGGACGGTCACGATCGATTGGACTCGTGCTGTGCAGATTAGAGCGGTGCGACCGAGCCATTTAGGTGCGGTCGGATCTGAGTCGGGCTCGGGTTCGAGCCCGACAAACAGTGATTTCTGATTTTGAGTTTAAAAAGCTGAGAGAGTTTGGGGAATTTTTAGAGGTAGTTCCCGAGCTCCAAAATTTCCGAAATTTTTATGGTGGCTACTAGGGATAGAGAATAACATTGCATAAATTTTCCAGAACTTTTTATGTACTGAATTGTTCTGCAGAAAATTCACAAGCTGCTGACCTAGGGTTTGACCAGAAATTCAAACTAGTTTGACTTGGCCATTTGAAATAGCAAATAAAATCTAAAAATTGCGAAATAATTCAGGGAGGTAGGTAGGATGATCAAGATGATAGGAAAATTATTTGCAGAGGAGGATCACAAGTTTTAAGGCTAGGAATTTGCTGACAACAATTTCCACTCACAAGAATTTAATTTTAGAAAATGGAAATTGCTAGGAAAATTTAGAAAACTTCCAAATGATTTGATGAGACAACAAAAGTTTTTATTTCTCCTCATAATTTACATTTGAAATACAAACCCTAAGTTAGGGCTGTTACAAATCTCCCCTTACGGGAATCTCGCCCAGATTCTCGATCACTTGGAGAAGAAGGACGGGTAATCTGCTCGGAGACGATCTTCCCGCTCCCAAGTGGCTTCATCCTCGGAGTGGTTTGACCACTGAACTTTATGAACTTGATCACACGGTTCCTTGTTCTGCGTTCAGCTTCTTCGAGGATACGAACGGGGTGCTCACGATTGGACAGATCTTCTTGCACAGCGATATTTTCCAAAGGTGTTTCCTCAACTGGAACACGGAGGCACTTCTTCAATTGCGATACATGGAAAACATCATGCACCCCCTCAAGTGTAGCTGGCAATTCTAACTTGTATGCAACAGCTCCCACTTTCTTGATGATGCGATACGGCCAGACATATCGAGGAGCCGGTTGCCCTTGATAATCAAACGACGATGTCCCTTCAGAGGTGAGACTTTGAGATACACAAAGTCATCGGGCTGGAAGCTCAACTCACGGCGATGTCGGTCTGCATAGCTCTTCTGCCTGGACTGAGCTACACGCAAGTGCTCACGAATCAACTGCACTTGGTTCTCAGCCTCATTGATGGAATCTGGACCAAAGAACTGCCTTTCACCAGTTTCTGACCAGTTCAACGGTGTTCTGCAGCGCCGTCCATACAAAGCCTCAAATGGTGCCATACCGAGACTAGCCTAGAAGCTGTTGTTGTAGAGAACTCGGCAAGCGGTAGGCACTTCTCCCAATTCTTTCCATAGGAAAGAACACAAGCACGGAGCATGTCTTCAAGCACCCGATTGACGCACTCGTCGACCATCGATGCGAGGATGGTAGGTGTCTTTGAAAGTAAAGACGGTCCCCATGGCCTCTGTAAATCGTGCCAAAACCGAGAAGTGGACAGAGAACCACGATCGACACGATGGTTCGTGACACGCCGTGCAAGCTCACAATGCGGGATATGTAGAGGTCGCGATCGTGACATTGAGAGTGGTACTCATCGGCGCGAAAGTGTGCTACCTTAGTCACCGATCGATAACCACCGGATAGCATCCTTTCCGAAGAAATACGGGGCAAACCGGTAATGAAATCCATACCAACGGAATCCCACTTCCACTCGGTATAGGCAAGGGTTGGAGAGACCCATCGACGCCGATGCTCGGCCTTCACGCGACAACATACGTCGCATCCGCAACGAACCCGCAATCGCGCTTCATGCGAGTCCACCGTAACCTCTATCGCAGATCTTGGTACATCTTGGTAGCCCCGGGGTGAATAGACAAGGGAGAATCATGAGCTTCCTGGAGAATCAAATCCCGTAATTCTGGAACCTTTGGAACCACGAGGCGCTGCCCAAACCACACAACACCATGCTCATCTTCTGAGAAACACCTGGCTATCCCATCCTTGATATTCTCGCTGATCTATTTCACACCGCCATCCGATCTTTGTCTTTGCCTTGACTTGATCCACCAAGGTTGGTTGCACAACCAGCGAGCAAAGGAACCATGCTCAACCAAACCCAAGTTGAGACGCTGAAACTCTGCAAGAAGTGCAGGTTGCTGCTCTTGGATCATCAAAGTATTGCAATACACCTTTCGGCTAAGTGCATCAGCAACCACATTGGCCTTGCCAGGATGATACTGAATACCCATGTCATAATCTTTGATCAATTCTAGCCATCTCCTCTGCCTGAGGTTCAGATCTGGCTGAGTGAACAAGTACTTTAAGCTCTTGTGATCAGAATACACCTCACAGCGGTTACCGATCAGATAATGCCGCCAAATCTTGAGTGCATGAACCACAGACAAGCTCTAAATCATGGGTGCGATAGTTGAGCTCATGAGGTCTCAAGCGCCTAGATGCATAGGCAACGCCTTGCCTTCTTGCATAAGCACACACCCGAGTCCTCGCGAGAGGCATCGCGATGAATATCAAAGCCCTTGTGGACATCGGGAAGAGTAAGAACTGAGTGAAGTCAATCGCCGTTTGAGCTCCCTGAAAGCTCTCATCACAAGCAGAGGACCACACAAACTTCTTGTCCTTCTTGAGCAATTCAGTCATCGGCTTTGCGATCTTGGAGAAGTTCTCGATAAAGCGGCGGTAGTAGCCCGCTAAACCGAGAAAACTCCGCACATCTGTGACTAACTTGGGCTGACCCCAAGATAGAACATCGCTGACCTTGCCGGGATCTACAGCTACACCTCCAGCTAAAAGAACATGGCCCAAGAATGCCACTTCCTTCAACCAGAACTCGCATTTGTTGAACTTTGCATATAGTGTGTGTTCCATAATTTGCCCAAAACAATCCTCGGATGCTCAAGATGCTCGCTTGATCTTGGAATAGATAAGAATATCATCAATAAAGAACACCACAAATTTATCCAAATACTCCATGAATACTGAATTCATAAGGTTCATGAACAAAGCTGGAGCATTGGTTAGGCCGAAAGACATGACGGTATACTCGTAAAGACCGTATCGAGTAGTGAAAGCCGTCTTCGGAATATCTTCAGCCCTGATCCGGACTTGATGATATCCCAATCTCAGGTCAATCTTGGAGAACACCGAGCTCGGACAAGCGGTCGAAAAGATCATCAATGCGGGGCAAAGGATATTTGTTCTTCACCGTCACTTCATTGAGCGGGCGGTAATCAACGCACATGCGCAAAGTCTTGTCCTTCTTCTTCACAAAGATCACCGGACAACCCCAAGGAGATGAACTGGGACGGATGAAACCCTTTGCTTGGAGCTCACCAAGCTGCTTCTTCAATTCCTCTAGTTCATTGGGAGGCATCCGATACGGCGCCTTCGAAATCGGGGCGGTACCGGGCAGCAACTCAATGACAAACTCAAGGTCTCGAACTGGAGGCATCCCGGGCAAATCTTCAGGAAAGACATCCACAAAGTCAGATACTATGGGAACATCCTGAATCTGCAAGGCTGGCTTCGCCTCTAATGCACATAGATGTGGCCCACAAGCCGCGCGAAAATCCGACCGCTACTTTGAAGGGCTGGTGAGATAGACAATCTTCCTGGCACAATCGATTTGCCCCAAGTGTTGGGACAACCAATCCATGCCAAGAATCACATCCAGACTCGCTGAACTGAGCAGAATAAGATTTGCCAAAAATCTCACTCCTTTGACTACGATAGAAACATCCCGACACTGTAGATCAGTTCTCATTTCTGACCCCGGAGAGCGGATGAGTAAAGGAACTCCTAAAGGAACACAGTGAAGACCACTAGCAGCAGCAAATGATCTTGAAATAAAAGAATGCGATGCTCCAGAATCAAATAATACTGTAGCAGGACGAGAATTGACAAGAAGTGTACCCATCACGACATCTGGCGCCTCCTGAGCCTCCTCAGCTGAAAGGTGGTTGACTCGACCGCTGCTCGCACCCTGGGGCTTCTGGATCATCTTCTGGTCAGGTGGATGACCACTCCCCTGCCCGCGCCCTCCATTAGGACGAGGGGCTGCTGCAACACTCTGAGGGCAAGAATTTGCATAATGGCCCTTTTGGTGACAACGGAAACAAGTAACCTCGGCTGCCGGATTGCGGAGGCCACTCTGCTGCTGGATCGAGGCGCACATGGTGAAACACGCCTGCGGTGGACGAGGCAGTGCGGGTGGCCTCGGTCTTTGGTGGAGCAAAAGAACGGGCCTCGGTGCCGCCCGGCCGAGGACGAGTGAGGCGGTGTGAGTAGACCGATCGCCTCCCATTTGCGCTATGGACTCGCCAGGTGCCTTTGCCTTATGCTCTGCAACAATGGCCTTATCTACCAAGGCTTGAAAGTCAGAGAAGTCCAAAATAGATAGCTTGTCCTGCAGCTCCTCGGACAAGCCATCCATAAACTTCTCCTGCTTAGCCTCATCTGAGGCCACCTCCCCCGGAGCATAACGAGCCAGGTGATTAAACTCGTACAAGTACTCCGTTACAGATTTGCGCCCTTGCTTGAGCGCGAGGAATTCTTTCTTCTTCAGCTTCATCAGGCCATCAGGGATGTGGGCCCGACGAAAAGCTGATCTGAACTCCTCCCAGGTGACTACATGGCCCGCGGGCTGCATGGCGAGATAGTTCTCCCACCATGAAAGTGCTGCGCCCTCAAGCTGGTGGGACGCAAAGAGTGCCTTATCCTGCGCCTGGCACTGAGCTATGTTGAGCTTCCGCTCAACCATGCGCAGCCAATCATCCGCATCGAGAGGGTCCTCAGAGCGGGAGAAAGTCGGCGGCTGTGTACGGAGGAACTCTGCAAGTCCCCCGCGAGTCTGGTGGCCGCCACCACCGGCAGGAGTGGAGGTATTCCTAGCAATAACCTCCAAGATGCGCGTCTGGTCCATGCGGTTTCGCTCGACCGGCGAGAACCTCACCATGGTCGGAGGAGGGGAAGCTCCTCATCATGACCAGCCTGCTGACTGCCACGCGTTCTCCCAGCCATCCTGTTTCACTAAGACAAGTTAACAACAATTTTAAGACCGAGAAAGCCCAGAATTCATGAAAGCAGTCCAGAAACAAACACAAAACAGGGTAAAGCCCAACCAGCAAAAATCAGACACATAACTACTCACTTTACACCTTACCCTATTATTCCCACAATTTTAGTTAGATTAATCTTCCATGGTTCTCCCAAAACTAATTCAACCGGTAGTAACTATCTTTTGAAAGGAAAGAGAGAAACCAAGTTTTTAAACTGAAATTAGAGTAAGATGAGAGTAGAAGGCTAATATAGATAAGGAGTAAAACCTGAGAATCTGCCTAGGTTTTCATAAACCCTTTCTATATTTTTTAAAAAAATAAGCCTTTCCAAAATATCCTAAGGACGACTATGCATGGGTTACTACGGTCAGAATGGCTCTGATACCAACTTTGTGAGGACCCCAATTTATTTGGCTTGTGATGCTTAACCAACCACCTGGTCCTAGCATCACAAATCAAATAATCGATCTCGAGATATGTATACTTCAAAGCAAGATACACACCTCGTTATAAAATTAGACATCAACTCCATTCCAAACATAGAGTCCAAACACCACACTACCAAACGGAAGATAAACAAATAGTAGAGTTATTACAGACAAAGGCCGACAGGCCACAAGGTACACAAATAACAAGAACAGCAGCGAAGCAAAGTGCCATAAGATGGCTATAAACAAAGCCAATCGGTGTGCCTTCAACCCACAAGGCATCCGGACCGGACCGCCAAGTCTAGTCGTCCACGAAAGCGGCAACACGACTCACGAAGTGAGGCCCTTGGGGCTCACCTTCTTCCTCTGCAACAAAACATTAAGCAAAGCATCCGAGTACAAAGATTGTCTTTGTACCGCAAGGCCGACGTGTGAAATAGCAGACTGTTCATATGCTACATGCAAGCTTGTTAGGTGGAGGCCATATGTTTCATTTGCATAAAGCCAATTTTCATTTGCAATAATATAATACTGAGAAGGCAAGTTTGCAATTCGTTTTAATGTTGAAATAACGGTAAAGATAATAATAACAAAGAGAAAGATAAACAACCTAGAAGTGACTATCCCAAAAGTCACTCCAACAATAGCACGAATCCCAGATTCGTACCACCCATCAAGTTTTAATTTAAATGTTGTAGTCTAACTCTTGAAAAGCTTACCCAAGCGTGTCCATAACCTAGGACGAGGCTATTCGAATAGTTTTAACCTGCTGGGGTGTACCATGCCACACCTCGATCGCCTTTAAGCCGAAACACACTACCAAGGTATGCTTGGCACTGACTAAGTCCTACGAGACTTTTTCCAATATTGTGTATTAACTACGAGCCGCTCGTATGGATAGAAATCCATACGCTTACATGGTAAAGCCGAAAAGACAACTACCTTTGCGGGGTAAAGCTTTTCAGACAACTACCATGCTCCCAACACCATCCCTCCTGCGACCTCCTGGCGACCGGAGCCAATACACGCCAAAGTACTAGGTCAAGAGAGGTCCCATACCCTCTAGTGTGGTTAGCACGCAAAATGCACGATAACAATCCACTCACAAGATGTTCGGTCCTTAATTGACTCGGGCACCATTCCAGTCACACCCAACAGATCACACCAACATACCGTTGTGCCCAAGTCTAAATTATTTTGTTTTTCATTTTTAGTTTTTACAATTAAACATAGCAAAATGCTGAAACATAAAGTTATAGCAAATTTTGTGTGATCAAGGTTACCGACTAAAGTCGATAACCGCCCAGTTCTACCGATAGCTAAGCAAGTCTAAGCAGATTGACCCGGATCTACTAAGTGACAAGAGATCATCCAGCGATCTCTAATCACAGCAAATAACCTAGGCTCAGGTAGTAGAGATCAATATTTTGCCTACAGGATATGCATCTACAGGGTCTAGCTAACCATTTTAACACAAATTAAGCGATGCATACATACAGCTGAAACAAAATATTAATCTTTAAAATATCGGGATTAATCATGATCAAACCGCTTGCACGGTGCTGTTGCTCGTAATGCTCAACTCGTTGCAGAGGATCGTTCTGGTTACCGCAAATGTCGAAGCTTAACGATTGAACAAATAATAGCGAATAAGAACGAATAACAAGCAAAACTCAAACATTCAAATACAAACACAAAGTCATACACAGACTAGCCCAAACACAAAAGGAATAACAAATTAGTGCACTACAGAGATGTTTCAATTTAGACATACTTCTATGTGATTGATCTACGACTCACTTATATATCAAACTAACCACAAAATTAATCCTCTTATATGTTTTAACCTTTCGATGAGCTTTGATGGTGATTGTGTGCACATCTATTATTTAATCATCGAGTTAACACATCAAAAACAACTAGCTATTCTAAAACAACCATTATTAGATGAGATCACAGATCCTACAAAAAGCTATTGAAAACACTAACTAGTCAAGTATCCAACTATGAGATGCTAACAAAATTTCTTATCTAAGATAGGATTTTAAAGATACTCAGCTATTCATACCCCTAAGCATCACACCAAGATATTGCAAGGCTAACCATTTTCAGCATGCGGCTATTACGAAACCTTATTTTACTAAAAATACATACCGCAAGATCAGAGGCAATACCTCAAGTTCCGTTAACAGCTTCATAGATCAAAAGCCAACAAGTGATTTGAAACCTATAGAGCCTAACTAATTAATTTCTTGCTAAAAACTACTTCTAAGGAGTCATCCAAAGACTTAACTGGATATGAACAAAGATAAGAAGGAACCCAATTTCAGGTTCACGACAATGTAAAAACGACAACAGAGAGGCATCGAGAGAACTAAAATGCTTTCAAACTTCCTATACCGATTTTGATCATGCAAGAGAGTGAACTAAAGAACATTCCTAATCATGATTAGAGACTAAAGAACTGGTTTTGAAGGAGTGGGCCCCACTTGTCAAGCAGCATGAAGGAGCACAATCAAGAACAGAGGAGCTCGCGACGCTGGACTGGAAGTCGTCGCGGCGGTGGAGTGGGCTGCGCGGCCGCGCGACGGCCAAAATGGGTCGCTCAGGGGTTACTGAAGCTAAGGGTGGTCGCGGGTTTGCCGGAGAAGCACGGTGGCGACGCGGCGACGGAGCACGGCGGCCGGCAGTGGGGGTGACAAGGTGCGACTGCACTAGAGAGGAAGACGATGAAAACTAGTGCGCGCATGGGTATCGGTGAGGCTCCGAGAACTCACCGGTGTGCTTGGCGGCGGCGAGAGGCACCGGAGTGGCTCGGCGGCGAGCCTACGGCGGCGCAAGGCGATCAACGGCAGCGAGCCCGAGGCGAACGAGAGGACAAGTGAGTGGACCGGAGAAGGAAAGTGGAGTCGAGCGATGCTCACCGGCGAAGAATTGAGCCGGAGCTCACCGGAGAAGATGCGGCGGAAGAGGCGGTTTGGCGGACTTGGAGAAGAAAGCCACGCGCAGCTCCACGCACGATGAAACCGAAATTTCTTGAGGGGTTTACTTCGTGGAGGTGGAACACACCGTGACGCTGATCGGCGATGGCGGAGCTCACCGGAGCGGCCAAACGCTTCGGAAGCGCGGCGATGCTCCGGCTCGAGCTCGATGGAGAAGAAAGACAAGGGAGAAGAAAACGGTAGGAAAACCCTCGGTGGCTTTTGTAGGAGCAAAGCGGAGGCGTGAGGTGAGACGGTGGGTGGTGAAAAGACCGTGAGGCGAGGTGGCGGCGTGCATGCGCGGCGCGATGCGGCGAGAGCGGCGAGCGGTGCGCGGAGCCGGCTCGGCGACGTGGCGGGATGACTGCGAGTGGGACCGCCACTGTCACGCGAGTAAAGGTGCGACTCGAGTCGAGTCCGTGCAAGGCGACGAGTGGGTTTAGCTCGATCAATATTGTATCGACCGTTGGATTCGAGATGGACGGTCGAGATCTCTGTATGCATTCGGACGATCGATTGCGCCGAACGTGGACCGTGCGATGCACAACGGACGGTCACGATTGATTGGACTCGCGCTGTGCAGTTAGGCGGTGCGACCGAGCCATTTAGGTGCGGTCGGATCTGAGTCGGGCTCGGGTTCGAGCCCGACAAACAGTGATTTCTGATTTTGAGTTTAAAAAGCTGAGAGAGTTTGGGGAATTTTTAGAGGTAGTTCCCGAGCTCCAAAATTTCCGAAATTTTTATGGTGGCTACTAGGGATAGAGAAGAACATTGCATAAATTTTCCAGAACTTTTTATGCACTGCATTGTTCTACAGAAAATTCACAAGCTGCTGACCTAGGGTTTGACCAGAAATTCAAACTAGTTTGACTTGGCCATTTGAAATAGCAAATAAAATCTAAAAATTGTAAAATAATTCAGGGAGGTAGGTAGGATGATCAAGATGATAGGAAAATTATTTGCAGAGGAGGATCACAAGTTTTAAGGCTAGGAATTTGCTGACAACAATTTCCATTCACAAGAATTTAATTTTAGAAAATGGAAATTGCTAGGAAAATTTGGAAAACTTCCAAATGATTTGATGAGACAACAAAAGTTTTTATTTCTCCTCATAATTTACATTTGAAATACAAACCCTAAGTTAGGGCTGTTACATTATATCTTTTCTATAGATACTTGGTGATCATATATAGTTGCTAGATATATAAATAATTCTTACCATGGTTAATTGTTGGATTTGTGTACAAAAGATTTAAAGGATTGAGTATTGGTGGATCTAGATTTATGGGAGAAGTTATGGATAGTTCTTCAATATAGAATAATGGTATGAATTTGGTTTAGTGTTGTTGATACTTTTGGTTGATGGAATATTTCGATTCTTGAAATTTTAGTGTGATTTTGCACCAAATTATGAACATGAGATGGAACGGTTGAATATGTGTTTGCACATATTCATATTATTTAGAAAGGAAAGTAGGTAGCATCTAGATTTTCATGATGTAGCCAATTGATAACCACAATTGTTGGAATGCAATTGTTGTGTGTTAAAGTTTGGTGTTGAGCATCGCTAAGAGTTAAACTGATATGATTTAATAGATGGCTTTTCTTACATGATTGTAGAACTGTCGGAAAATAGCATGTCATTGATGAAAGGGTTTTGGTAAAACCTTTTTGATTTGTGTAGTAGACCTCTGCTAGAATGAAGAGGTTGTTGTAGTGAGGTTGTAAAGTTTGGTGGACTCTCAACAGGAGATGAGATGATAAAGCAGTGTGGAATAGTTTGTTAAGTTTTTGAAGAGTTGTATAACGGAAGAGTGGACTATGACAACTCTTGCTAAGAGTGTATCATTCTGGATGTTAGTAAGATCGTCAGCATGGATTATGAGTGTGTTATTGATTCTTAACGAAGTAAAAGAATTTGATCGTCTTTCATGATATTGTTTAGATGAAATGTTTGGAGTTTTGAATTCATGAACTTTTGGAGTTCATGATTTATATGGTAGTAAAATTTGTATTGAGCAAAGTGATGTGTTGAAAGGTTTTATTGATTCTTAAGTGATTCTTATGTTTTGGTCTTCAAATCTCTTCTTATTGGAATTGGCAAGGTGATGTTGTAAGCAAGTAAAGTTGTTTTCTTTGTTAAAGGAAAGTGTAGTAGAATTAATTGAGGATGGTGTGAAGTTTTGTAACTTACAATTTATTGTTGTGCGCTGAACATTCTTGCTTTTGCCGCATAAGAGTTTCTTGAATTTTGAGGTTGAGATCTGATAATCTTTATTCTTTTTGGTTGAGATCTGATAATCTCCTATTGAGGGACATGTGCCCTCAACTGTGATCTTGTCGTTTGGTTTTTCTGGGATCATTGTTATTTGACAATTTCTCTTAGTCTTGAACTCAATGAGTATGGCAACGTTCTCTTGGGTGCTAAAAATCTGTCTCTGTTTGCCTCTTCTTTTGAGGAAGGATCAATCGACTTTTGTTGCAGCGTATTTTAGGAGGTACAGTGGCAACTGGATAGCGGTAGTCAAGTATATGATGTTGTGAGACCTTGGATTGTAAGTTATTCGAGGAATATTGGAGGATGAACTGATTTCATGTATAATTTTTGGAGAGAATTTTATTTATACAGAATATTTGCATTTTAGGCTAAACTGATGGCATTGTTGCAACCATTTGAACCTATGGAGGTTTGTGATCCAAGATCCTTTGTTCAATTCAGGTGGAACATTAGAATTTTCGAAAGGATGGAAAACTGGATTAATGTATTAGAATGTCGTGATTGGGTACCTTGCACGGTTGCGCATATGAAATATGAGGGTGTTGTAATGAGAGTAGTAATAGTTAAGTAATCTGATTGTTAAAGTGATTAATGGGATAGCCGAGATGGTTGGATTATTGCCAGGAGGGATTTGAACGTAGTAAGTAACTCTTTAAGAGTTAGAATCTTTATGAAGATGTTTGGGTCAGGAAGATGTTTTCATGTTGATGAAATGCGCGAGTTTGTTTGGATTGTGAGAATTTTAGGGATTTTTAATCTGAGGTTTTCCCTATCTTCTATATGAAAAGTTCATTGTAGGAGTCTTGGAGTTTAATTTGGGCTTAGCATATTTATGCTAGGACTTTGGTCGCCCAATGATTATGTGTAGAGAAAGTAGATTAAGGATGGATTTCGAATAATAGGATGATCATTGATAGAACCCTTTTTGATGAAGTATATGAATGTGAGAGTTGAGAATTCCAAGTTGTTTATTCTTAAAAGATTGAGGTGCTGTGATTGCGTGTGTGGTCTATTTTGAGATGCATTGGAAGTCATCTGTCAAATTAATACTATTGGTAGAGGAGTTGTTGAGAGAAAGTTTTGGGTGGAATCGATAGAACCTTTATACGGAGGAGTGGATGATGTATTTCGACTTGAGCATAACATCGAGAATGCCAAGTTAAGAAAGATGAGATAGTGTATTATGCGATGAACTGAAATCCCAAAGTCTGAGAGAAATTTTTAGTCCTAAAAGAGAAACTGGTAAATTGTTGTTTCCTCAAGAAGTGAATTGATTCCTTAATTCTCATTGGAGTTTTGTGCTGTTGACCAATGTCTCTCGTAAGTTGAGATTGACTCGATTTTGGTTTGTGTGGTTCTTATCGGTTCATGAAGAATAATAGGAAGTTTTTGACTTGGGCATTTAAAATGATTCCTCCTTTGGTTTTCGTGATGCTTATTCGCAGAACAGCCACTTGTAAAGTAGAAGGGTTTTCATGATGAATTTCCAATTTCTAGATTTGACTCTGTAGTACTTGAGCTGGTAACGCATTATTGCGATGTGAATCTTTCTTATTTAGATGGGTTTTGTCGGTAAAAGAGTTGCGTAAAGGGAATTCGGTTGTGTGTTTCTGGTTAACGGAGGTAATCCTTGTTCCATTGAAAAGTTCAACTGAGAGGTGGAATAAGAGTTCCATGTTCTGTGTGCTTGTTGTGTGGTTTAGTATTGAGGGAAACGTTAGCCCAAGGTACTTTGGTTTGTTTTAGTTTTCTTCGGGAATTCGAAAGTTGGCGTATCGCTAGGACCGTCTCGGGTCCATACGCGATGTACGCAACACTGGGCATGTTTGGTGCCAAGTGAGCAGGATCTTATCTTTGAGTCTCTTTTGTTGAATGTTCTCAGAAGGGTCGAGTTGAGCCTTAGTACAGATGTTATTTTACGTCCTGGTGTTGTGATCTCATCTGTTCGAGAGAGAGGCCACTTGAGAGTTGGAGTCTCGCGTGAGCGAGTTTAGCAAGAGTTGATCGCATTGGTATCTGTTGTTAAGTTCTAGTCGTGGTTTACTTTCGTGTAGATCGACGTTTAGATTCGGGGTCGAATCCTATTAAGGGGGGTAGAATGTAATACCCAAAAAGTGAGATAAGCGAATCGCCGGGAGAGATTTAATTATTCGGGAGAGAAATAAATAGATTTACGGGAAGGACCAATTGGAAAATGCTAAATTCTTCAGTTAGAGAGGGGGGAAAGTGTCGTTTGTCTCCAACTTGGGTGTGGACGACCGGGAATATGGGAATTGTACTTAATTAAATTTATACTGTAGCACGATTCTTAATTAAGGAACAGTGCTGCTCCCTTATTAAAGATCATACTCGAAGCATAAATTTTTAAAAAGTAACAAATCCAATATTTAGGCATCCCAGATATATGTCTCACAATGGTTCCCAGGATCAGTGACCATTGCACATATATCCTCAAACAACATTGCATCATACACATACAAGTCATACATTTACATAATTAAACATAAGTTTACAAGTTGGTTAAGTACTACAATATTAAGTGACTTGGTCACTACAAAAGTCTGACAGCGGAAGCAAAATAAAGCGCAAAATCCACCAATGGCCCCACCACCCGCAGGCGATTGCGTGGAGGAAAGAAGTAACTTTGCTCGTTAGCGTCACCCTGATCGGCGCTAACGGGCACTTCATATAAATAACCGTCCTCACCTGCAACAATAGGTTATAGCACCTTGAGTACGGAAGGTACTCAGCAAGACTTACACAAACTAATAAAAGAAAGTGTATAATAGGACCTATACAATGGAATAGAGTTGGTGCATGCATAAGGTTACAACAGGGAGGCACAATGGTTCAATTTTGCATAAAGTAATACATCTTAATCTATAATTGCTAGATTTTGACAAAGCTATTTAATAAATCAAAGTTGGACTAAAACAGTAAGTAAATGAAGTAATTGTAAACCGCATAATCGCATGAATCCCCTCACATCGAACAAAACCGAAACAAGATTTTGAAAACAAAACTTCTATACAGTGACATCAATTCAAGTTATCGTCCATGACCGTGGACACGGCTATTCGAACAGCTTTGATACCTGTAGGGGTGTACATCTTACTCACACGACTTAGTCGACTGTTGCCTTGGATGCCTCCGAATGATGACATACTTCCTTTGGTATGCCGACCGGGAAACTAAGATTTGGCATTTTTCAACAAGTTAACACTATTGAGTTGGATACCCATGTGTGAACCGATCTCGCTTAAACAACGATCGATAGCATCCGCTAACCGGGCACACATGTTGCGCCAGAATGCCACCCAAACATAAAGAAATGCGAACTAAGCTCACTACCCATATTAGATTGCAATCGGCATCTTTAAGGTACGTACATGCGATGGAACACATATACGCCCTCACCCTTCTAAGAACATCTGATATCGATATAAAACTCACATGGCATAAAACGCAGTCATAAGACCAAAGCATCTATGCCATACAAGACCAATACACATATCCTTACTCTCCTGTTTCTAACTCAATAGTCTTAGCCCTTTACTTAACCAAACAGCGCCCATACACTGCATGTGGAAGTACGTGGGGGACTTGAATTGAATAGTCAGAGTTCAGTCCTTAATTGGTCCAGACAAGTCCACCACAATTCCCAATCTCGTGCACAAAAGCACCATCACTAGCATCCTCTTGTCCAGATCAATTGAAATTTAAAATTTAAATCTGAACTAAAGAAGCTAGACAAAGAGTTTGAAATAATTGAAGTTTATTTGTTGCTCCCCTGTTTGACAAGTTAATCTTGTCAAACTTTAGATTTATCTAGACTGCATGTCTAAGCCAACTCTAGAAATAAACCTTATAGTATACCGTACTATTCTAGAGTTGAGTGTATGGTCATAATTACGGTAATCCACAATGTCAGGTCATAACTAACTAGTACAGTTCACATTTGTATTTTCAGAAAAGTAACATGCAACAATTATCACTGGATTTGGAAAATCTATTGTAGAAAATTTGGGATCAACATGGTGCAAAGAGGATGCTTGCCTTGATAATAATATACTTCTGTTGCAGGCTCAGGTTGCTCCGAAACAGACTCAAAGACTTCTGAAGAACCAGATTCTAAAAAGAGACATAAAATCCAATAAATACCAAAATCGACAACAAGTACAGAATGAAAGAAGCATGTATGATCAATATGGAAATGCATGTTCAACAGTATGCTTAAGTTATACATACCCCAATAAAGATATGATCCTATATTACCACTGGATGGTTTCAAATGGCAAAAACTAGGGTTTAGCTCAAAGTTGCAGTTTTTCAGGTTTTGAAAAGAACTGAAAACAGGACAGATAGCAGATTTTAAGTCAACTGAAAATAGAATATTCAAAAGATCCTAAATGGAATCTAAGAGTAATTGTTAGGGTAAATAACACCCCAGGCTAAACCTAACCTAACCCTAATAGGTCATATTACAGAAACTAAAGAAAAACTCATGTTGTCGGTTAGGCCGACAAAAGAAGACAGAGGCAGACCTCTGTTATCAAGACAAATAGATGAGAGCAAGAATTAAAAGAACAACTTATTATGCTACTAGGGTTCTGTTGAGACCTAAATAGGATGATGAGTTGACAGGAGAAACCCTAGTTCTTGAAAACGATATGAAAGACCGAAAAGTTATAAAAGCAACTTTTCAGTTTAAAGGAAGTTGGAGCTACTGATGTACAAGTGAATGATCCATGTGAACTTCTAAGGTCCTTAAGGTGCTCAGGATGACAAAAACTAAGGTTTTAGCTTACCAGGATAAGAAAGACACCAAAGCTTCTGAAAAACCGATGTTGATCAACAGGGAAATAAACTCTGGTTTAACCTACAAAAGATATCAAATCTTTATTACCAGGTGAAACCAGTGTTTAAGATGGATAAGCAAGTTGGAGGAGCAAGAAACTCCACTAGACGAAAAATGGAAGATGAAAAGCTCCAGTGGTCAATAATGGCAGCAGCTCAAAAGCTAGGGTTTATATATAGAGGTTGAGCTACAGGGCAAAGTGGAAAGGTCTAGAGTTGATGAGGTGTCCACTTAGGCTAAATATCCAAAAATTAGTTGCATGATTCTTGGATAACTCCTCTCCTCTATTTACAGAGATGGCGATGGCGCACAGAGGTGAGGAGGAAGAGAGACAAACAGCTGACATGTGGGTCCCTTTGTCAGCCGCAGCCGCGCACTTCTCCTAACACGCAAAAGAACATCGACCGCCCGATTGGAAATGGGCGGCTACGATGCCCCCAGGGTTTTAAAAGAGTTCAACCGATACAATTAATATGGGCCATGCGATCTCGAATGAAGGATAGAGATTAAAAAGGGGCTCTACGGGATTTCGGGGGTTAATATTCAAATAGGGGCGTTGGATTGAAATCCAACGATCCAGCTCAAAGGGTACACGTCACCTTTAAAGGTGATGACGCGACACCATTAGATTAGCTTTATACGGTCAGGATTGACGCGGGATCCGGATGGTCCGAATGCATACACAATATGGGCCCTACGATTAACATCCGACGTCCCAAAGAAAAACAGGCCCTGACGGCACGCGGCAAAAAGGGATGCCGTAGGATTTGAATCCGGCGGCCCAAAAGGAAAGCGCGCCTTTAAGTTCAAAATGAAAAGGACGGCGCGGTTGGATCAGGGATGGACGGTGGAGATTAAGAGGGGATCCGGAGTCGTCCGAATGCATACACCGCCCTTGATCGTTCGATCTAGATCCAACGGTGGGGATTGTGGCGCATACGTGCACAGTTCACGTAGCATCACAAATGCGCCCGTTCGATTGGAGATCAACGGCTCACAGCACGCGAAGAGTTTGGACTCGCGCCCGAGCGTGACTGAGCCGAACCAAGATGATCGGGTTGGACCCAACCGCATGGGCTCGAGTCACTACAGTTCTAGGGTTTGGGTTTAGACCAGATTAGTTGACCAAGCCCTATTCAAATACTCAAAAGTTTGACTGGGCTTTTAAAAATAGCAAATAAATTTGTAAAATCATGAAATTTTTCCAGGAAGCTACTGGGATGATATATTTCCCAAATAAATTTCAAAAACCACTGTTTCACTTTGTAAAATACATAAATAATTATCTTAGCCCGAAAAGGTTTATTTTAGAAATATATATATTTTCCTTCAAGGCAAAATAATTTCTAAAAAATTCGACAAAATTATTTCTGGGCAAGATAATTGATCTAGGTTATACTAAAAATACTCCCCAGCCACAATACAGGCATTAACTTGTATTTCCTTTGAAACTTTGAATAGGTTTTGGATTTTGGATAGAAAAGGAAGGTTTTAATTTGTAACAACAAATCCAAATTGTTAAATATAAACAGTAATGCTATGAACAGTACATCATTACTGTTCAGAAAACATTTAATTACTGTTCTTAAAATTGGGGCTGTTACATTGGGCTTGGGCCTCGGCCCATGAGGGCAAAGGGGGGTGGCCGGCCAAAGGGGGGGCGCCAATCCCCCCAAACCCTAACCCCACCTCCCCACCTCCCCACTCCCCCACTTTTTCCCCCCTTGGGCCGCCACCTCCTCTCCCTCCCACGCCTCTCCCCTTGGCTGCCTCCTCCCTTGCGCTCTCCCAAGATCCCCTCCAAGAAATTCCCCATTGTTTCCGGCCAAAGAGGATGAAGAAGGAGCCCCATTGTAGCCGGCCAAGAGGAAGAAAAGAGGGAAGAAAGAAGGGAGAAGAGAAGGGAGCGGGATCGCCATCCGGGGTTCGTGATCTTCAGCTGCTTCAAGGGTAACGCGTCGTTTGTGTTGGTTAATTAATCGTGGTAGAGTAATCGAATAGTTTTTGGCTAGGTTGCAATCTGCCCGCTGTAATTGCAGATTCGTCCCGTAGCTTGCGCGGTCAATTTCATGTGGGTAGAGGACGAATTAGGAGTTTTGGTCTCCTATAAAGTTGTAGGTTATCTTCGTAGCTTTCATTGTCCGCCAAGAACGCCCAAATCCGATTAACGGTCAGAAAGTTATGAATTGTTTAGTGACGCTGTCTGGTTAATCTGTCAACATCCTAACAGTCTGTAGAAAACTGATTAAAACTGCTAATTAAAGGGAGAATCGGGGGGATCTCAGTATAACAAAAAATGTGGGTAATTTCTATACCTTTTCATAGATATAAAGAACGCAAGATTTGGACTTTCGTAGCAAACGTTATGGAAGATGGCCAATCTAGCTAAAGTCAAGACCTACAGTCAGTATGGCTTTGATACCACCTCTGTCGGGACCCAAAATTACGATTCTGAAACCCTCTGTGTATAATGCACTAGTCCAGGATCACGCTAGTGCACACAGTGTTAACACAGGTGATTATCAATCCACACAAGCGATAAGTAGCATAAACGATTAGTTTGAATAACAAATAAGGGTTTTAACCTTATGGTCAAGTTTACACTTATTGATCCACGCAGGGCTAACAGAGAATAAAGTAGCAGCAGAACGAAAATAACTTCAACGTATATCCCATCAATTCACCACAGGCAACCAACTGGGATCCAGACCTTAACGAACGATCAGCAACCTTCGGCGAACTCTTCCTCGAAAGCAGGCGTAGACTCCTCTTCTGTAGGTTTGGACGCAAGTTTTACAACAAGCGTGAGTACACAACCGTACTCGCAAATCATACACAGAATGCAATTTATAGATGCAGACTTATTCCAAGAGAAAAGGCTTATGTGGTTATTTTGCAGAAATGCGACATTTGCAATTGAATACAGGTAATAGATTGAAAGCATAATTCAAAATAAGTAGACAATATTAATTTAACAGTTGTTTCCACAAAGACACAAAGCTAAGCAGATTATATCACATAGCCATATGACTTAGATCACATAGCTCCCATCCCAAACATTTTATGAAAAACTACCCCTCGTGTGAAATCCCCGAGCATGTCCATGACCGCGGAGGCGGCTATTCGAATAGATTGATTTAACACTCTGCAGAGGTTGTACACTTTACCCACACGATACAACTAGTGTAGCTAGCACTAATCGTAACAAAATAGTTCAGAAACTTCATCTCAACATTGACACTCCCGACGTGCTTACAAACCGCTATGCCAACCCAAACGAAGCGCTTTGGCATAACACACATCGTTGGACAGGGACACGGCGAACCGCCCCGTGATGCGACTACCTTCTAGTACACACCTCCACACATAGCCTAACCTATAGCCTGAGTAATCAATGCCAAGAATCCATAACCTACTAAGTTAGGCCCGTCCCATACCAGGCATGTGGTCGTACGGTAAGGCTTAGTTCAATGGCGCACAAAGTTAAGTCCTTAATTGACCAAGGCAAGACTTCCATGTTCTAACTATATCACCAAGATTATCATACCCATTCACAAAGTCCACCATATCACAAAGTATCCACCACTTGCCTCAGTCTAAATCCTTTCCACCCAGTTGGTTTTAGTGCAACACATGCTATCACGAAGTAATAACACATAGCACACAGTTTTACACAAAGTTCCATAGCCACTTAGTCAAATTTAATATTTGCAACTCACATGAGATGATGACTCGTAGCATGGCTAAGTAATTGTACTCGCATCTAACCAACCCACGTTGGTGCTACCATATTACCAACTAATAACCAATCTAGGGTGACAAGGAATTATGGCATACAAAGTGAAGGTGATAATAACAATTTGGATAATAACTATACCCAAAAGCATTTAAATACATAATTAAAATAGAATGCAATACTTTGAAACAAAGTAATTTGAAAACTGGGTTCAATATGATCAAAGGTATGACTTGCCTTGGAAAAGGTCTAGGTACTGGTCCTGGTCTTGAGGTGCTCCTTCTTCTCCAAAATTCCTTGACGAATTGACGTCTACTCGCAAACAAAACAAATAAACAAAACAAATAAATAACAGAGGCAAAACAAGCTCCAAAAATTAAATAAAAATCTCAGATAAATAGAGCTCGAATTTACATGAATTTAGGAATTTGAATGGGCTCAATCGGAGTTCACATGCAAAAGTTATGAGCTCTGAAAGATTGAAAATCTAAAGAAACCCTAATTTGGATTTTCTGAAATTTTCCGAATTATTTTTCTCTGAAGAAAAATCAGATTATTGCGCAATGCTGACGTCAGCAAGGAATTTCAGAAATAAAAGAAATAAATGAAAATCCTAACATGTGGGACCCATATGTCAGTGACACAGTTCACGGTAGACTAGGTCTACCGAGCCTCGGGTTTTGGGGCGAGGTGGACTGCCACGCGGCGCTGATGAGGACGCTGACGCGGCGCCACGTGGGATGACACGCAGGCGCGGCCACTGAGGTGGCAGCCGACGTGGACGACCATGTCACTCAGCAGGCGGCGGCGCTCGGGAACCGACGACAACGGCGAACCTATTGGTGCAACGCCGGGTGCTCAAGGTCAACGGAGACGGCCGGCAGCGAGAGTTGAGCGGCGGAGCTGCTTCGGGTTTTGTCGGATGGGGGTTCCGGTGAGGTTCCGACGACGGCGAAGGCTCCTGGAGGTAGAGGCTGTGATGAGGAACACGTCGGTGTACTCCATGACGGCGCGGCGACGACGACGGCGGCGAAATTCGACGGCGACGAAATGCGGCCGAAAACCATAGATCTCTAGTTACGGCGGCGCTAGGGCTCAGGAGGAGGTGAGGGTGACGGCTCGGGGTTGCGGGTGAGAGGGCGAACCCGGGGGTCCTATTTATAGGGTCCGGGAGGGGTTAAGGCGGCGTGCGATGGTGAACCCTAAAAGAGTCCGAGACGGCTTCGCGAGAAAACGGAGTTAGAGATGAATCCGGGATTTGATTTTGATCCGAGAAGATGCGGGGAGGTTGGGGATAAGATTCTACGCGTTTTCTAGAAGGGGTTCAAAAGGAAAGGAGGCGTTGTCGTATGGGACTCGGAGCTCGGCAATGGCGACGCGCGTCGCGCGCGGCACGGCGGAAGCGCGGGACGGGGACTCGACGTGTCGGGCCGCACGCGATCGCCGCACGGAGGGTCGGTGCGCGTCGCGGAGCTGGGCCTCGCGCGGGATTGCGTCGAAAAGAAAGAAAATGGGCCGGAGGAAAGGGTTTCGGCCCGACAGGATTTTCTGAGATTTTAATAGCTTTTCTATTTTAGAAAATACCAGAAATTGAAATAAGCAATAGAAAATAGCAAATGAACTCAGAAAAATTCTAGAAGAATCTAGAAAATAGATCTGAGCACATAGAACCCAAATAAAATAGTTTTGGCTAATGTTCATGTTGGGATTATTCACATTAAATGTTTTTTATTGTAAAGTGCAATATTAAGGTTTTGAATTAAATTCAAATAAAACCAAATGGTGACTTTTCTCCCTACTAACTAATTAAAAGATTTTTAAACTCAGAAAATTGGGATGTTACACATAAGGAGGCCGTTACAATGTCATGCCCTAACTATCAAACCACACAAGGAACAGAATCTCATAGCAGACTAAGCGCCTCGCACCATAGATGAACCTCGTTATGTAAGTAAGTCCCTATCAAACAAGAGACCCTTAAGAGCAAGTAAGGCGACCCTTAACATGCCCCCGCCAGATTGACAAAAGAACAATTAAAAATAACAATAACAATTGTCAACCTGATTGTGTTCTGATAGCCTTCACCATTATCCCGGCGTGTGGTTGCACATAAGACTTGATTCATCACAGCACAGACCGGTCCTTAAACACTCAGACAGGGCTACACAATTCCATAACAACAAATAGCAATAATAATTCATCATCACCGTACACCCGTCCAAGTTAAGAACATAAAACCCATGCCCAACATGTCCACAAACCCTATATATGAAGATCAGGATACATTCCTCAAATCCAACATAATCCGACCCATAAAATCCTCAAATTTCATTAAGATTCAATTCAATCCACCGGCCGATGGACTATCTCCATCAACCGCCTTCGGCTATAACTACTAGCCTGGCTAAGCATCGTTCTACAAACTAGCAAACAACCCATATAATATATAACCTTAATTATTCAAGGAAAAAGGGGTAATCAACATTCAAAGGAGGGCTAATGCAGCAATTAGGAGATTAACTACTTCTACCCATGAACATTTTTAAAAACCACTAGGAGCAATATGATCAGGAGGAGGGTGCTCGCACCTTTGCTGTACCACTTGTTCAATCTCAGGTTACTCACATATTGATCTCACAAATAGAACGGTATCGGCGAAAAACCTAACGAAAGACGATATTACAATAAATACCAAATAAAGCCACAAATTCAAAGTTCTCAAAAATGCATGAAATTTATACAGTAGGTAGGTCATGATTTGAGATTAATTTTGGTGAAAGAATTATTCCATTTGGATTTAGTATGTCAAAAAGTTATAGTGGTTTGAATTTCAAATTCCTAGAAAATCCAATTTGTCCCTATTCACCTAGTTTAATTATTTGGTCAAAATTTGTAGAACAGTAGTGGGAGAAAGGATTATATAGGTAATTAGAGAATAACAATATAAGACCAAAATAGTTGAGTTTACCTCATTTGGAGTTTTCAAGATTTAGTTATGAATTTCTAAAGTTATCAGCATTTTATAATGTAAAAATAATTCATTTTGTGATCAATTTACACAAAATCTATCTTCTGTGCCAAAGGTAAGACTAAAAAAATTTTTAGACATAAGTTCACTTAGAATGAAAACTATCAAAAGTGGTTTCACTATTTTTGGAGTTAAAATGAAATAGTTATGTATTTTTGAAGTTAAAAGCTTTTTCTTATTATAAAAATAATAGAGTTATGGATCATATTCGAAAACTATATTCTCTATTACAGATACATGGTTTAAACCTATTTTAGAAATAAATTGACTTAAAATGAGAATTACCAAAATTGGTTTCACTGCTTTTGAAGTTAAGATGATTTAGATATGCATTTGATAAGTTAATTCATATTTTTAGTGTACAAATAAATATTTTATGGATTTCTAAAGTAATTAAATCCATTTTATACCGAGAGGAACCTATCCACAGTCTATGACAAGTGGGGTCTGATGAAAAGTGTGCTTTTTCATTTAACTTTTGAATTAACGCGTCCTGACACGTGGGGCCCTAATGTCATTGACTCGGTCTACAAGCACAGTGCATGGGCCAAAAATCTACGAGCTCGGTCCACGGTTCACCGTCCAGATTACTATGCACTTAAGGTGCGGGGCCCGTGTGTAAGCGACACAAAGAGTCGTTAGGACAACCATTTAGAAACTCTAAGTAATCATTAGCTTTTAATGACCGTGATTAACCTTAATCTAACTACTACAGGAGCTATCGGCTGTCCGACAAAAACAGAGCTCGCTGAGCTCAAATCTGACTGGAGCCCCGCTGGCGATTTCAGCCATGGCGGCGCGATCTGAGGACAGGAATGGGTTCCTTTGACCCTCGCGCAGCATAAGGTGTCGGCGGTGAGGTTCCTGGTGGACTGTAGCGGCGGCTCGCCTGAGTTGGGCGGCGCTAGTTCTACAGTGTACATGCATGTGTCGTTTCATCGAGGCAAAGTGCAAATTAGCCATGCATGAGCTGTAGTGAGGTCCACTGAAGCTTACCAAGGTGAAGAAGAGACCGAAGAAGCTTGGGTAGAAGCCAATGTCAGCAATGGTGATGGCGGCGACACTGGTTCGTGAGGAGGAATCTTCCTAAGCAAAAAGGAAGACAAGGGATAGTCGGGATAGTTAAGAAATGTAACAGAGATGGTGTCATCTCAAGCAATTAGAGAATGGCTTACCGGTTTCGACAAAAATGATGAACAATAGCTTTGGCCGGAAAGTGGAGAAATTCAAATTCACAAGATCCTGTGAAAGCATCGTCGAAATTGCTTGAGGGGAATACAAGGTCACGGTTTAAGACATGATATGACGCACTAAACCGAGAAGGAAACCTACCGAAGAATGGAAAAGGATTGGGGTGGCATTCGGTGCACGTCCTGGAGCCGAAGAGGACACGCTCCAGACTTAGAACCTACAAGCAACAACAAGAGCTCCAGTGAGCTAAAATGGAGAAGGTATGCAAGGAGAAAGCTAGGGGATGCCATGGATTCAAGTTTACCCGAGAAGATATCATGGAGAGCGTCCTTCTCTTCCATGGCTAGGAAGACAAGTGAGCAAAAATGGGGAGGTAGAGGGAGTTTTGAGCGGGGCAAAGGATGGAGAAAGAGGCGGCGTTAGCGGGTGATGCTCACGGGTTGGTCGTAGAGGGCGGTGCGGTCACGGAGGAGACGGAGTGGGGTAGGGGGCTGCGGGCACGTGGCGCTCGAGCTCTGCTCGCGCCTGCCCGAGGAAGAATATGCCCTGACCGGTGGGCCCAGGCGGTCAGTGGCTGCGAGGTGAAAGGGTGCGGCGAAGACGGTTGGGCTGGACCAATACATGTTGGGCTCAGTCAGGACCGTTCGATCACGAATGGACGACTCAGATATAACAGGGATGTTCGGGCTGCCTGATCGGGCGATCCACGTGGACTACATGATCTTCATCAGACGGTTTGCGATCGTGGCTACTTGGATCTGGTGCACTTAGTTGGCTCAGTCGAATCAGTTCGACGGGTTGGACTAGAGTCAGGGTGTGGTTCGAGCCCTATGAACAGTGCCACTGATTTGGTTTTGAATTCTATTGATTCTAGTTTGACTGAGCTACTAAATATAGCAAATAAAATCCTAAAATTCTGAAATTAATCAGAGGAGTTCCTGGGATGACCTTGTTCCCATATAAAATATTAAACCTTATTGTTCAACATATAATTTGTATAGTTTATATTCAAACTCACAATAGGTCTTTGTAATGAGTTTGAATTTTCTGTGGGTTTAAGTAAGTTCCAAAATTTTGGTAAATTTTTAATTTATTCATGATAATTATTCTAGTATTTGAATAAATTATTTCCAAATGATAATCAAATGTTTTTGTTCCTGCTTTTATTTGGAGCTCAAAATTTGAAGTGTATGTTTAATCTTTGATTTAGATTTTCCAAGTGCAATAAATGATGCAAATGATTCCAAAATGTCATGCATGCTGATAAGATGCATACTAATTCTCATTAATTATATTGGGGATGTTACAAGTCGTGTCTTGTGGGTAAAGTTGTACAACCTCTGCAGAATATAAAACTATTCGAATGGCCGTGTCCACGGTCATGGACATGCTAGCAAAGCCACTCAAAGTTAGACTTTGATTTTGTTTCCAAAAGACTTTATCAAATGGTTTTGGATTTCAATCCAATCAGGAAATTTGGGCAAGTAGCCTTGTGATAGGAGGGTATCGTTCACCATTCTTGTGTGAATGTTATCTGACTATAAAACTAAGAATTTATAAAATGAATTTTAGTTATAGAATAACTGCTTTGAAACTTAGTACAATTGTTTAAAGAAAATACTGCTTTATGCAAATTCAACCAATAAGTTGTGAGGACCCCAGTTTATTTGGCTTGTAATGCTTAACCAACCACCTGGTCCTAGCAAAGACAAATCAAATAATCGATCCTAGATATGTATACTTCCTAAAGCAAGATACACACCTCGGTACAAAATTAGACATCAACTCCATTCCAAACATAGAGTCCAAACACTACACTACCAAACGGAAGATAAACAAATAGTAGAGTTATTACGCATAAAGGTCGACAGCCACAAGGTACAAACATAACAACAGAAAGACAATGAAGCAAAGCGCCATAAGATGGCTATAAACAAAGCCAATCGGTGTGCCTTCAACCCACAAGGCATCCGACCGACCGCCAAGTCTAGTCGCCCACTAAACGGCAACACGACTCACGTAGTGAGGCCCTTGGGGCTCACCTTCTTCCTCTGCAACAAAAACATTAAGCAAAGCACCGAGTACAAAGATTGTCTTTGTACCCGCAAGACCGACGTGTGAACTAGCAGACCTATTCATATGCTACATGCAGGCTTATTTGGTGGAGGTCATATGTTTCATTTGCATAAAGCAAATTTTCATTTGCAATAAGGTAATACAGTTTTAAAGGCAAGTTTGCAATTCATTTATAAGATTGAAATAACAGTAAGGATATTAATAACAAAAGCGAAAGATAAACAACCTAGAAGTGACTATCCCAATAGTCACCTCAACAATAGCACGAATCCCGCATTCGCACCACCCATCAAGTTTTAATTTAAATGTTGTAGTCTAGTTCTTACGGGCGTGATCCGAGCGTGTCCATAACCTAGGACGAGGCTATTCGAATAGTTTTAACCCGCAGGGGTGTACCAATGTACCCACACTTGCATCACCTTTAAGCCAAAGCACACTTCCAAGGTATGTCGCACACTAAGTCCTACGAGACTTTTTCCAATATTGTGTATTAACTACGAGCAGTCAGTATGGATAGAAACCCATACGCTTACATGGTAAAGCCGAAAAGACAACTACCCACTCAGATAAAGCTTTCTGACAACTACCATGCTCCCACCTCCATCCCTCCCCGCGACCTCCCGCGACCTTGAGCCAATACACGCCAAAGTACTAGGTCAAGAGAGGTCCCATAAACTCTAGTGTGGTTAGCACGCAAAATGCTCAATACGGTGGCGCAAGTAACTCGGTCCTTAACTCGACTCGGGCACCTTTCCACCACACCCAAATGATCACACCAATCTTACCATTGTGCCCAAGTCTAAATCATTTTTGTTTTCATTTTTAATTTTGCAATTAAACATAGCAGTAAATGCTAAAACATAAAGTTATAGTAAATTTTAGTGTGATCAAGGTTACCGACTAAAGTCGATAACCGCCCAGCCTCACCGATAGCTAAGCATGTCTAAGCAAGTTGACCTGATCTACTAAGTGATAAGAGATCATCCAATGATCTCTAATCACAAAGAAATAACTTAGGCTCGTGTAGTAGAGATCAATATTTTGTCTACGTGATATGCAAACACTGATTTAACTAATCAATTTAACACAAATTAAGCAATGCATACATACAAATTGAAACAAAATATTAGACTTGAAAATACCGGGATTATCATGATCAAACCGCTGTTCGGCCGCTGTTGCTCGATATGTTGCGAGGATCGTTCTCGTGGTTGCCGCAAATATCGAAGCTCAGCGATAAAACAAATAATAAGAACGAATAACACCACCAAACTCAAAAATACAACAACAAACAAACATGCTAAAACTCATACAGACCTTAAGCATGATATAACAAAATTTTAGAAACAGAGAACAAATCATTTTAAGATATTAAGAATTTTCTATGAATTTTCTAAGCTAAAAACACATCAAAACACTAGTTAATTACTTAACAAATTTTCATGAACAGAAACATAGCTATAACCTACTCTGATAATTAGTACACTAAGAAAGAAAATTTACAAAAAAATGGTTTCACTGGATTTGGACAATTATTGAAAAAGATATACATTTTCTAATTTAGAAGATACATAAAACATCATTTAATTAATTAACCGATTTTTTGCTACAGAGACAAGATTGAAACTAATTTTATTAAGTAGTACACTTAAAATGAAAATTAACAACACTGGTTTCATGCAATTTGGATAAAATTTGAATTAGTTATGCATTTTACAAGTTTAATTGAATTAACAGTTCAACAGAAAACACAAACCGTAAATACTAAATCATTTCAAATCTATAATGCATTTATTCCACCGCACTCACACCGGCTAGCCTCACATCGACAATGGCCCGCGCGATCACGACAAAGCCGCCAACCACGAGGCGACGTCAAGGCGTATTCAAATAATGCGCCTTCGCTTTAACAATACGCAATCCAACACATCCATTAACGATAATACGTTTCGACAGAGAAAACGTATCACGATGTTTACACAATTTAATCGACACCGGGACCCACATGGCAGCGATAATGTGGAAAAACATAACGGTTGGATTAGGGATTTCTAAACTCACTTAACCCGAGAGGGCCCACAAGTCGAGACTCGACTAAACAAGATTAGCGCTAAACTAACTCCACCGCGCTCACCGGCGCAAGACGGGACGGCGGGCGCTGGCGCGATGGATCACGCGATCCGATGGGGTTCAAAATGAGCGAGTGATACCTTATGTTCACAGAGACTCGCAACCGATGGCGGTGACGCTGGTCCGATGGTCGCCGAGACGAGCCCGCGACGGCGGAGGCGGAGAAGAGGATGCGCTTCCACGGAGATGACGCACGCGACGAGATGCTTGGGAAACGCGCATCGCCGCCGACGCCAGAAGGATAAGCCCACGGCCTTGATGACGGAGGAGGACGGTGGCGCCCGAATCGACGCGCGCGCTCTCACGAGCTCGGAGAAGAAAGCGCCGCGAAGCCTCTGAGAAGCACCAAAGAGTGAAACAACGTTACGATTAGACTCGGTGGTCGATTGCGATCCTAAGGACTTCGTGTCGTGGTCGAGACTCACCGAGCGCGATTAGCTCAAGGCACCGAGATCACCGAGGCGGAGACGATAAACACGCCCCGCGATACATCGACACCGGCGGCTCGGGATGGGCAAACGGGTGCGGTGAGGAGAGTGGATCGCGATGGAGAGGTTCGGGCGCGAGGGCGGCGCTTAGCACGGCGGCGCTATTTTTGGGTTCTTCTCTCGCCAAACAGAATCGGGCGAGAAGGCGAGAGCGAAGAAACGGAGAACGAACGAGCGCGTGAAGTTATAAAGCTCGCGAAGCCGGAGAGGACACGCGCCTCGACGTGGCGCGGCGAAGGCGTGGCGCGCATGCGCGAAGCGGCGACGCGCCGCGCGAACGAGAAGACGGCGGGGACCGACAGTGGGTCCGCTTGCGCCGATCATGTTGAAGCGGCGCGAGCCGAGTCCGCTTGATCAAAAGGATGCCGACCGCTGATCCGAGATGGACGGTCGAGATCTCAGATGCATTCGACCGGCCGAATGCATACGCGACGTGGATCGCTCGATTTGCATCGGATGGTCGGGATTGGGCGGTGCAATGCTAGTTGGCGCGACCGAAGTCAAGGGGCGGTCGGACTCAAGTCGATTGGTTCGAGCCAGTGGAATGTTGATTCCAGATTTGAATTAGAAAGACAAAGAAGGTTTGGGGAATTTTTAGAGGTAGCTCCTGAGCTCCAAAAATTCTGAAATTTTTATGGTAGCTTCCTGGGACAGAGGGCAACCTTGTGTAAATTTTCTAGAAATTTTCATGCAATAGATTTTTCCCAAGAAAATTCACAAGCTGCTGTCCATAGTTTGACCAGATTTTCAAACCAATTTGACTTGGCTATTTGAAATAGCAAGCAAAATCTAAAAATTGTGAAATAATTCAGGGAGGTAGATAAGATGATCAAGATGCTAGGAAAATATTTGCAGATGATGATCACAAGTTTGAAGGCTAATAATTTGATGACAACAATTTCCAATCACAAGAATTAACTCTAGAAAATTGAAATTGCTAGGAAAATTTGGAAAACTTCCAAATGATTTGAAGAGACAACAAAAGTTTTTATTTCTCCTCAAAATTTTACATTTGAAATACAAACCCTAAGTTAGGGTGTTACAAATCTCCCCTTACAGAATCTCGCCCGAGATTCCGATCACCGGAGAAGAATGATGGGTAATCGCCGAGACGATCTTCTCGCTCCCAAGTGGCTTCATCCTCGGAGTGGTTCGACCACTGAACTTTAAGGAACTTGATCACCCGGTTCCTTGTTCTGCGTTCAGCTTCTTCGAGGATACGAACGGGACGCTCACGATAAGACAGATCTTCCTGCACATCGATATTTTCCAATGGTGTTTCCTCAACCGAACACGGAGGCACTTCTTCAATTGCGACACATGGAAAACATCATGCACCCTCAAGTGTAGCCGGCAAGTCTAACTTGTAAGCAACAGCCCCACTCTATCGATGATGCGGTAGGGTCCGACATACCGAGGAGCCAATTTGCCCTTGACGCCAAACGACGATGACCTTCGTGAGGTGAGACTTTGAGATACACAAAGTCGCGGTGGAAACTCAACTCACGGCGACGCCGACCGCATAGCTCTTCGCTCGACCGAGCTACGCGCAAGTGCTCACGAATCAACTACACTTGACTTTCCGCTCATTGATCGAATCCGCCAAAGAACCGCTTTCACCGCCGACCGGTTCAACGGTGTTCTCAGCGCCCGCCCATACAAAGCCTCAAATGGTGCCATACCGAGACTAGCCCGAAGCCGTTGTTGTAGGAGAATTCGGCAAGCGGTAGGCACTTTCTCCCAATTCTTTCCATAGGAAAGAACACTAGCACGAGCATATCTTCAAGCACCGATTGACGCGCTCCGTCGACCATCACCGAGGATGATAGGTCGAGCCGAACGAAGCCGGTACCCATGGCCTCTCGCAGATCGTGCCAAAATTGGGAAGTGAAAAGAGAACCACGATTCGACACTATCGCTCGTGGCACACCATGCGACTCACAATGCGGGATATGTAAAGATCCGCTAGCCGATTTACATCAATTTTCGATCGCGATCGAAGGAAATGGGCCACCGTCAATCGATCAATGATAACCCATATGCATCCTTCCCCGCAGAGTACGGGTAGACCAGTGATAAAATCCATGCCTGCGTAATCCCACTCCGCTCGGTATAGGCAAGGGTCAAGAAGACCATTGACGCCGATGCTCGGCCTTGACGCGACAACATATGTCACATCCGCAACGAACCCGCAATCTCGCTTCATGCGAGTCCACCGAACTTCGACGCAGATCTTGGTACATTTTGGTGGCCCCGGATGGATGGACAAAGGCGAATCATGGGCCTCTGAAGAATCAAATCCCGCAACTCGGGACCTTTGGGACCACAAGTCACCGCCAAAACCATACGACACCGTGCTCATCTTACGTGGAAACACTTGGCGGATCCATTCTTGATGTTCTCGCTGATTTTACCCACACCATCATCCGATTGTTGTGCTGCCTTGATTTGATCCACCAAGGTAGGTTGCACAACCAAGGCAAGAAGGGAACCATGCTCAACCAAACCCAAGTTGAGACGTTGAAATTCGCAAGAAGTGCGAGTTGTTGCTCTTGGATCATCAAAGTATTGCAATACACTTTTCGCTAAGTGCATCAAGAACTACATTGGCTTTGCGGGATGATATCAATACCCATGTCATAATCTTTGATCAATTCCAACCATCTCTCTCGCCTCGAGGTTCAGATCTGTCGGGTGAACAAGTATTTCAAGCTCTTGTGATCTGAAACACCTCACAACGGTTTCCGATCAAATAGTGCCGCCAGATCTTGAGTGCATGCACCACGAACCAACTCTAAATCATGGGTAGGATAATTGAGCTCGTGAGGTCTCAACTGCCTGGATGCATAGGCAACTGCCTTGCCTTCCTGCATAAGAACACATCCAAGTCCCTGACGAGAGGCATCGCAATAAATATCGAAGCTCTTGTGAATATCAGGAAGAGTGAGGACTGGAGCTGAAGTCAAACGCTGTTTGAGCTCCTGGAAGCTCTCATCACAAGCAGAGGACCACACAAACTTCTTGTCCTTCTTGCGCAATTCAGTCATCGGCTTGGCGATCTTGGAGAAGTTCTCGATAAAGCGCGTAGTAGCCCGCTAAACCGAGAAAACTCCGCACATCGGTGGATCGACGGGCTGCCCCAAGATAGAACATCGCTGACCTTACTGGGATCCACAGCTATGCCTCCAGCTGAAAGAACATGGCCCAAGAATGCCACTTCCTTCAACCAGAACTCACATTTGCTGAACTTCGCATATAGCTGGTGTTCCCGCAATTTGCCCAAAACAATCTTGGATGCTCAAGATGCTCGCTTGATCTTGGAATAAATAAGAATATCATCAATGAAGACCACCACAAATTGGTCCAAAACTCCATGAATACCGAATTCATTAAGTTCATGAACAAAGCCGAGCATTGGTTAAGCCAAAAGACATGACGGTGTACTCGTACAACCCATAAAGAGTAGTGAAAGCCGTCTTCGGAATATCCTCAGATCTGATCCTGACCTGATGATACCCCATTCTCAAATCAATCTTTGAGAACACTGGCTCCATCAACCGATCGAACAGATCATCGATGCGGGCAAAGGATATTTGTTCTTCACCGCCACCTCATTGAGAGGACGGTAATCAACACACATGCGCAAAGTCTTGTCCTTCTTCTTCACAAAGATCACCGGACAACACCAAGGAGATGAATGGGACGGATGAAACCCTTTGCTTGGAGCTCACCAAGCTGCTTCTTCAATTCTTCTAGCTCATTGGGAGGCATTCGATCACGCGCCTTGAAATCGGGCGATGTACGGGCAAGCAACTCGATGACAAACCTGTGTCTCGAACCGAGGCATCCTGCAAGTCTTCGTGAAAGACATCCCAAAGTCGATACTATGGGAACATCCCGAATCGCAAGGTCGGCTTCGCCTCTAATACACATAGATGTAGCCCACGGCCGCGAAAATCCGACTCGCCGCTCAAGGGTGGTGAGATAGACAATCTTCCCGCACAATCGACCGCCTCAAGTGTTGGGACAACCAATCCATGCCAAGAATCACATCCACTCACCGAATCGAGCAAAATAAGGTTTGCCAAAACCCCACTCTCGACTATGATAGGAACATCCCGACATCAGAGATCGCTCTCATTTCCGACCCGAGAGCGGATGAGCAAAGGAACTCCCAAAGGAACACGGTGAAGACTACTAGCAGCAGCAAATGATCTTGAAATAAAAGAATGCGATGCTCCAGAATCAAATAATACTGCAGCAGGACGAGAATTAACAAGAAGTGTACCCATCACGACATCCGCGCCTCCCGAGCCTCCTCACCGAAAGGTGGTTGACTCGACCACGCTGCCGCACTCGGTCTTTTGAATAATCTTCTCGTCGTGGGTGACCACTCCCGCCGCGCCCTCCATTAGGACGAGGCTGCCGCAACACTCGAGGGGCATTCGCATAATGGCCCTTGTTGTGGCAATAAAACAAGTAACCTCGCCGCCGGATTGCGGAGGCCGCTCTGTTCTTGGATCGCAGCGCACGTGGCTGAAACACGCCCGCGGTGGCGAGAGCTGGTGCAGATGGCCTCGGCGCCGGTGGAGCAAAAGAACGGGCCATCGTGCCGCCCACCGAGGACGCAGTGAGGCTGGTGTGAGTAGACCGATGTGCCTCCCATTTGCGCTATGGACTCGCCAACGCCTTTGCCTTATGCTCAAGAACAATGGCCTTATCTACCAAGGCACGAAAGTCGAGAAGTCCACAATAGATAGCTTGTCCTGCAGCTCCTCGGACAAGGCATCCATAAACTTCTCCCGCTTAGCCTCATCTCGAGGCCACCTCCCGGAGCATAACGAGCCAAATGATTGAACTCGCATGTACTCCGCCACGCATTTGCGCCCTTGTTTGAGCGCGAGAACTCCTTCTTCTTCACTTCATCGTGCCATCCGGGATGTGGGCCCGACGAAAGTCGATCTCAACCTCCCACGCGACATGGCGCGCGGGCGCATGGCGAGATAGTTCTCCCACCATGAGAGTGCCGCGCTCTCCGGTGGGACGCGAAGAGTGCCTTATCCCCGTGCTCGGCATCGAGCTATGTTGAGCTTTCACTCAACCATGCGCAGCCAATCATCCGCATCGAGAGGGTCCTCGAGAGCGGAGAAAGTCGGCGGCCGCGCACGGAGGAACTCGCAAGTCCCCGCGAGTCCGTGGCCGCCACCATCGGGCAGGAGTGGAGGTATTCTAGCAATAACCTCCAAGATGCGCTGCTCGTCCATGCGGTTTCGCCGATCGGCGAGAACTCACCATGGTCTGAGGAGGGCGGCTCCTCATCATGACCAGCTCTGGCTGATCGCCACGCGCTCTCCCGCCATCCTGTTTCACTAAGACAAGTTAACAATAGCCGGAAAACACGAAGTCGACAACCCACCGCAAATAACTTACTAACAAAGACAAAACAAATACAAGACTTTTAAGTTACAAAACCAATTGACAAAAGTCGACACTAGCAACGATACATATCTTACCCTTACGCTCCCACAAATTTTAATTAGACTAATTTCTATGGTTCTCCCAAAGACCGATTCTACCTGGTAGTAATTATCTTTTGAAAGGAAAGAGAGAAACCAAGTTTTAAACTCAAATTAGAGTAAGATGAGAGTAGAAGGCTAAGATAGGTAAGGAGTAAAATCGAGAATCGCTTAGGTTTTCATAAACCCTTTTTATACTTTGAAATTAAGCTTTTTCAAAATATCCTAAGGACGACTATGCTTGGTTACTACGGTCGAATGGCTCGATACCAACTTTGTGAGGACCCCAGCTTATTTGGGTTGTAATGCTTAACCAACCACCGGTCCTAGCAAAGACAAATAAAATAAATCGATCTCTAGATATGTATACTTCCTAAAGCAAAGATATACACCTCTGTACAAAATTAGACATCAACTCCATTCCAAACATAGAGTCCAAACAATACACTACCAAACGGAAGATAAACAAATAGTAGAGTTATTACGCACAAAGGCCGATGTGCCACAAGGTACAAACATAACAACAGAAAGACAATGGAAGCAAAAGCGCCATAAGATGGCTATAAACAAAGCCAATCGGTGTGCCTTCAACCCACAAGGCATCTCGACCGACCGCCAAGTCTAGTCGCCCACTAAACGGCAACACTGACTCACGTAGTGAGGCCCTTGGGGCTCACCTTCTTCCTCCGCAACAAAACATTAAGCAAAGCACTGAGTACAAAGATTGTCTTTGTACCCGCAAGACTGACGTGTGAACTAGCGCACCTATTCATATGCTACATGCGAGCTTATTTGGTGGAGGTCATATGTTTCATTTGCATAAAGCAAATTTTCATTTGCAATAAGGTAATACAGCTTTTAAAGGCAAGTTTGCAATTCATTTATAAGATTGAAATAACGATAAGGATATTAATAACAAAAGCGAAAGATAAACAACCTAGAAGTGACTATCCCAATAGTCACCCTAACAATAGCACGAATCCCGCATTCGTACCACCCATCAAGTTTTAATTTAAATGTTGTAGTCTAGTTCTTACGGGCGATCCGAGCGTGTCCATAACCTAGGACGAGGCTATTCGAATAGTTTTAACCTGCAGGGTGTACCAATGTACCCACACTTCGCATCGCCTTTAAGCCAAAGCACACTTCGAAGGTATTTGGCACGACTAAGTCCTACGAGACTTTTTCCAATATTGTGTATTAACTACGAGCCGCTCGTATGGATAGAAACCCATACGCTTACATGGTAAAGCCGAAAGACAACTACCTACTTAGGATAAAGCTTTTAGGACAACTACCATGCTCCCACCTCCATCCCTCCTGCGACCTCCTGCACGACCTGAGCCAATACACGCCAAAGTACTAGGTCAAGAGAGGTCCCATAAACTCTAGTGTGGTTAGCACGCAAAATGCTCAAGACGATGGCGCAAGTAACTCTGGTCCTTAATCGACTCGGGCACCTTTCGGTCACACCCAATGATCACACCAATCTTACCATTGTGCCCAAGTCTAAATCATTTTTGTTTTCATTTTTAATTTTGCAATTAAACATAGCAGAAATGCTAAAACATAAAGTTATAGTAAATTTTGTGTGATCAAGGTTACCGACTAAAGTCGATAACCGCCAGCTTCTACCGATAGCTAGCATGTCTAAGCAAGTTGACCCGGATCTACTAAGTGATAAGAGATCATCCAGCGATCTCTAATCACAGCAAATAACTTAGGCTCAGGTAGTAGAGATCAATATTTTGTCTACAGGATATGCAGCTACGGATTTAACTAATCAATTTAACACAAATTAAGCAATGCATACATACAGCTGAAACAAAATATTAGACTTGAAAATACTGGGATTATCATGATCAAGCGCTTGTTCGTGCTTTGTTGCTCAATATGTTGCGGAGGATCGTTCGTGGTTGCCGCAAATATCGAAGCCTAGCGATAAAACAGCGAATAAGAACGAATAACACCGACCAAACTCAAAAATACAACAACAAACAAACATGCTAAAACTCATACAGCAACTTAAGCATGATATAACAAAATTTTCGAAACAGAGAACAAATCATTTTAAGATATTAAGAATTTTCTATGAATTTTCTAAGCTAAAAACACATCAAAACACTAGTTAATTACTTAACAAATTTTCATGAACAGAAACATAGCTATAACCTACTCTGATAATTAGTACACTAAGAAAGAAAATTTACAAAAAATGGTTTCACTGGATTTGGACAATTATTGAAAAAGATATACATTTTCTAATTTAGAAGATACATAAAACATCATTTAATTAATTAACCGATTTTTGCTACAGAGACAAGATTGAAACTAATTTTATTAAGTAGTACACTTAAAATGAAAATTAACAGCACTGGTTTCATGCAATTTGGATAAAATTTGAATTAGTTATGCATTTTACAAGTTTAATTGAATTAATAGCTCAACGAAAACACAAACCGTAAATACTAAATCATTTCCAAATCTATAATGCATTTATTCCATTCGCACTTCACCGCCAATAGCCTCGCCATCGATACTGGCCCGCGCATCGCCGACCAGACGGGCCCAGCCCGCCGAGGCGACGTCGAAGGCGTATTCAAATAATGCGCCTTCGGCTTTAACAATACGCAATCCAACACATCCGCTCAACGATAATACGTTTCCTGACAGAGAAAACGTATCACGATGTTTACACAATTCTTAACTGACAGCTGGGACCCACATGGCAGCGACACAGGGAAAAACATAACGGTTGGATTAGGGATTTCCTAAACTCACTTAACCCGAGAGGGCCCACAAGTCAGAGACTCAGACTAAACAAGATTAGCGCTAAACTAACTCACCGCGCGCTCACCGCGCGCAAGACGGGACGGCGGCGCGGCGCGCGATGGATCACGCGATCGATGGGGTTCAAAATGAGCGAGTGATACCTTAAGGTTCACGAGACTCGCGAGCCGATGGCGGTGACGCGTGGTCCGATGGTCGCCGGAGACGAGCCCGCGACACGGAGGCGGAGAAGAGGATGCGCTTCCACGGAGATGACGTTACGCGCACGCAGATGCTTCGAAAACGCGCATCGGCCGCCGATGCCGGAAGGATAAGCCCACGGCCTTGATGACGGAGGAGGACGGTGGCGCCCGAATTAGCAGCGGCGGCTCACGAGCTCGAGAAGAAAGCGTCGCGGCTTCGAGAAGCACCAAAGAGTGAAACAACGTTACGATTAGACTCGATGGTCGATTGCGATCCTTAGGACTTCGTGTCGTGGTCAGAGACTCACCGGAGCACGATTTAGCTCGCGCAGCCGAGATCACCGGAGGCGGAGACGATAAACACGCTCCCGGCGATACACTGGACACCGATGGCTCGGGATGGGCAAAACGGGTGCGGTGAGGAGAGTGGATCGCGATGGAGAGGTTGCTGGCGCGAGGGCGGCGCTACCTTCGGGTTCTTCTCTGGCCGAAACAGAGAATCGGGCGGAGAAGGCGAGAGAGCGAAGGAAACGGAGAACGAATGAGTGCGGTGAAGTTATAAAGCTCTGGCGAAGCTTCGGAGAGGGACACGCGTCCCCGACGTGGCAGCGGCGAGCTGCGTGGCGCGCATGCGCGAGCGGCGACGCGCTCGGCGCAACGGAGAAGACGGTCGGATCGACAGTGGGTCCGCTTGCGCCGATCGTGTTGAAGCGGCGCGAGCCGAGTCCGCTTGATCAAAAGGATGCCGACCGTTGATTCGAGATGGACGATCGAGATCTCGTATGCATTCGAACCGGTCGAATGCATACGCGACGTGGATCGTTCGATTTGCATCGGATGGTCAGGATTGGCGGTGCGACTAGTTGGCGCGACCGAGTCAAGGGGCGCGGTCGGACTCAAGTCAGCTTGGGTTCGAGCCAGAGGAACGATGATTCCGATTTGAATTAGAAAGACAGAGAAGGTTTGGGGAATTTTAGAGGTAGCTCCTGAGCTCCAAAATTCTGAAATTTTTATGGTAGCTTCCTGGGACAGAGGGCAACCTTGTGTAAATGTTCCAGAAATTTTCATGCATTAGATTTTTCCCAAGAAAATTCACAAGCTGTTGTCCATAGTTTGACCAGATTTTCAAACCAATTTGACTTGGCTATTTGAAATAGCAAGCAAAATCTAAAAATTGTGAAATAATTCAGGGAGGTAGATAAGATGATCAAGATGCTAGGAAAATATTTGCAGATGATGATCACAAGTTTGAAGGCTAATAATTTGATGACAACAATTTCCAATCACAAGAATTAACTTCTAGAAAATTGGAAATTGCTAGGGAAAATTTGGAAAACTTCCAAATGATTTGAAGAGACAACAAAAGTTTTTATTTATCCTCAAAATTTTACATTTGAAATACAAACCCTAAGTTAGGGCTGTTACAAAAGCCATCCTTTGTTACATCCATATATGCATGCCATTCTGTTACTTGATGGGTGTAACTTGCTAGCACGGTAGTTGTGCTCATACTTGCTTTATGCAAATAAAATTTCAGAGGAGAAGGACTTTGCTACCGGTTTGGATCTCGACGACTAGGCCGCTTCCCCAGTCGATTGCCTGTGGCAGATTAGCTGGACTCTGCTACTTCTTCTTCGTCTTCCGCTGTGTTATTTGTTGTTGGCTTGTAAGACTCTTTTGTAATAAACTTTGTTGTTTATTAATAAAGTTATGCGATTTATTGATGTTACCATATTTGTTATTGTGTGAACTGGCTACTGATCATGGGACTTCTTCAGAAATGCATAGAGGATTCGGGGATGTTACTCTTCGGTCCGACATGAACTCAATTACCCAACCCATGACATGGAACTTGCTACTGTGATCCATGCACTTAAGATTTAGTGACATTACCTTGTTGGTAACTGTTGTGAAGTGTATTCGGATCATAAGAGTTTGAAGTATTTGTTCACTCAACCTGATCTGAACCTTAGGCAGAGAAGGTGGTTGGAGTTGATCAAAGACTATAACATGGGTATTCACTACCATCCGGGCAAGGCCAATGTTGTTACTGATGCACTTAGTCGAAAGGCGAATTACAATAACTTGTTTCTCTGAGAGCAGCAGTCCGCTCTCTTTGAAGAGTTTCAACGTCTCAACTTGGGAGTAGTCGAGCATGGATCCCTCGCTGCCTTGGTTGTGCAACCAACCTTGGTAGATCGGATCAAGGCTGCTCAGCAATCGGACGTTGGAGTCAACCAAATCAAGCAAAATGTCAAGAATGGGACCGCCAAGTGCTTCTCAGAGGATGAGCATGGTGTTGTATAGTTCGGGTAACGCCTGGTGGTTCCGAAGGTCATGGAATTGTGGGACTTGATTCTTCACGAAGCCCATGAGTCTCCTTTGTCCATTCATCCCGGGGCCACTAAGATGTATCAAGATCTCTGACAAAGGTTTTGGTGGACTCGAATTAAGCGGGAGATTGCCAAGTTCGTTGCCGAGTGCGACGTGTGCCATCGTGTAAAGGCCAAGCATCAGCGCTCGACGGGTTTGCTTCAGCCTTTGCCAGTGCCAGAATGGAAGTGGGATTCCGTCGGCATGGACTTTGCCACCGGTCTACCCAGAACTCCCAAGGGAATCGATGCCATTTGGGTTGTTATTGATCGGTTGACCAAGGTGGCACATTTCCTTCCTATCAGGACTAAGATTCGTACGGATCGCTTGGCCGAGCTCTATGTCTCAAGGATCGTGAGTTTGCATGGAGCACCCAAAATAATCGTTTCAGATCGTGGTTCCCTTTTCACCTCCCAGTTTTGGCATAGTCTACAGAAGGCTATGGGGACTCGTCTTTCTTTCAGCTGAGCTTATCATCCCCAAATTGATGGCCAGACAGAATGAGTCAACCAAGTTTTGGAAGACATGCTCCGTGTGTGCGTTCTCTCCTATGATAAGAAATGGGAGAAATGCTTGCCATTCGTCGAGTTTTCATACAACAACAACTTTCAGGCCAGTCTTGGCATGGCACCTTTTGAGGCCTTATACGGCAGAAGGTGTAGAACCCCGTTGAATTGGTCTGAGACCGGCGAAAGACCTTTCTTTGGTCCGAACTCGATCAATGAGGCCGAGAGTCAAGTTCAACTTATATGAGATCGATTGCGCACGGCTCAACCCAGGTAAAAGAGCTATGCGGATCGTCGTCGTCGTGAGTTGACGTTCGAGCCCAATGACTTTGTTTATCTCAACGTTTCTCCTCTGAAGGGCCACCAACATTTTGGTGTCAAGGGCAAGCTAGCTCCCCGATATGTTGGTCCTTACCGCCTCATCGAGAAGGTAGGGGCTGTTGCCTACAAGTTGGACTTGCCTGCTGCACTTGAGAGGGTACATGATTTGTTCCATGTGTCCCAGTTGAAGAAGTGCCTTCGAGTTCCAACTGAGGAAGCTCTATTGAAAAATCTCGATGTCTAAGAAGATTTGGCCTACCGCGAGCACCCTGTTCGCATCTTTGAAGAAGCTGAACGAAGAACAAGGAACTGTGCCATCAAATTCCTTAAAGTTTAGTGGTCGAATCACTCCGAGGATGAAGCTACTTGGGAACGGGAAGATCGTTTGCGTGCGGACTACCCATCTTTCTTTTCTGAGTGAGCCAAATCTCGGGACGAGACTTTTGTAAGGGGGGAGGTTTGTAGCATCCCAATTCTCAACTTGTGTTTCAAATATAAAAAAGTGTATAAATTAAAACTTTTCATGCATCTTGAAGTTTTTGAACTTCCCTGTAATTCTTGTAAATGAATTATGGGAAATCAAAAACCTAAACCTCCTATTTGACTAAAGTCACAACCTCCTTGTTGAAAATCTTATGTTCAACTCCCTGAAACTGTTCTTCCTTGGTTGTGTGACCCCTCTAAAAAATTTCATAATTTTTAGAAATTGTTCGAATATTTTAAGAGGCAGTCAAACCAGTTTGACCCTTGGTCAAACCCCAAGACAGCACCTTAAGAAATTTTTAGAGAAAATTGCTTTGCATAAAAACCTCTGAGAATTTTTCACAAGGTCCATCTCAAAGTCAGCAACCTATTGTAAAAATTGCAGAAATTTCAGAGTTAGTTTGCTATCTCTAAAAATTTCTCAAAGTTTCCAGCCCAATATCTAACCCTAAGTCGAAATCTTGGTTTGGGTTCGAGTCAGACTCGAGTTCTGGGTTGAACCCAACCTCATAGAGCACCTCAGGCTAGGTCCTTGGGTGTAAACACTATCAGCCGTTGGATCTCCTACATAAAGCTAAGATTTTCGGGAGCTCCTCAAAGACCTCCTCGTGTCTTTTTGTAAAGAGCACCCTCCCGGACCTCCCCTTGGACCACCCTTGGTGTCTTTACAAAGACCACCTTGGGTCTAGTGTGAAGACCTCCTCAAAAGACCTCCCAAGGATCACCTTTGGCATTTTTGCAAAGACCACCCCGGCGGTCTTTTGGAAAGACAACCCTCCAGACCACCCCTGGTGACCACCTCTGTTAGCTCCCAGGTGATCGTGGGTCTTCCATATCGTTTTCGTGTGCATGCGTGTGTACTAGAGCCATGGCAGTGTGGAGCAATGCCTTGTCATTTCATGCCCTTGTCAACGGCTATTTACTGCCAACCTTAAATGTGCACCAGAACTTTGCCCCAAATCTCCCTTTTACCGGCCCCTGTCATTTCAAGTTCGTCCATGGCAGGACCTTAGCTCAGTGCAACCATGGGGCACTGCCCTTGTTTCTCTTTACTCTCCGGCTATAAAGGGTCCCCGAGCTCCCCCTTAGCTTCTTTTAGACACCATCTTGCAACCCTAGCTTTCTTCTCTGTGTTCTTGTGCTCAAAACATCTGAGAGTCTTAGCTGCCATTGCTGCACCTTGGAGCTCCTCAGGGACATCCGAGCTCCAGTGGTTCAATTGCAACTTTTGGCATGCCAATTTGTTCTTTTGACTACCTAGAGCACTTCCCTTAACTTACTTTGTTTGACTTCACAGAGGTTGTCAAATTGGGGACTTGCTCTTTGTGGCCGGATTTGTCTTCTTCCTCAACGCCGGCCAGCACCTTCGTCGCCGGAGCTTCTTCGACCACCTTTGGACTCCTCCACCCTCAGGTAATCAATTCTTTAGTGCCTTAGTATTTGATCTCTTGCTCTATTGGACCACTTTAGTTTTTTAGTTTTGTCATGTTTGTCTCCGGCGGTCATCTCCGGCTAGCCGCCGATAGGAGGTGCTCTAGCTTTGGTTTTCGGCACCTTTAGGTTCATCTCGCTATTTAGAACCCATCCCTGTCCTTGGCATCCACCGCCGTGACCAGAGTCGCCGGCGGTGAGCTCAAACTCAAACTCGGGATTTTGTCGAGCCTTACTCGTACAGACACTGTAGCTTGATGATTAGTATTTATTTTGTCCTAGTTTAATCATTAGCTTTAATTACAGTTCTTGTTGGTAAAGCATTTGTGCTGTTAAGTTTGGGACCTTGTAAATTAGATCGGAGCCGTTAAAGCCCTCGTTAGGTATAATTTGAACCGTTAGGTCCAGTCTCTGGGGTTCTGCAAAAGACCTCCCTGGTCATTTTGCAAAAATCACCCTCGGAACCACCCCTGGGGTCCTCTTTGCAAAAGACCACCCCTGGGTCTTTTATAAAGAAACCCCAGGACCTCCTTTCTTGAAAATCCTAGCCGTCCAGGACCTCCGCGGGTGTATCCTAACCCTCCAGGACCTCCTCTTTTAGACCTTAGGACCTCCCCGTGGAGATCCTGACCGTCCAGGACCTCCTCCGGTAGATCCTGGCTGTCAGGGACCTCCCCTCTCTTAGATCTTATCGCCTAGGACCTCCTCCGAGTAAATCTTGACCATCTAGGATCTCCCCTTGGAGATCTAGGTCGTTCATGACCTCCTCGTGTAAGATCTTTAGCTTTAGGACCTCCCCTCAGCCCTGGACTGTTAGATCTAGATCTAACGGGCTAGACCTCCTCGGTGCGTTTAGAGTTCTAAGTTGTGAGGACCCGGAATATTTAACTAGTAACACTTAACCTCCAATTGGTTCTAGCGTTACTAATTAAACATTCTAAGCCTCGATGGACATATGCTTCCCAGAATTGCAGCATATGTACATCATCACAAAATACACATCAATTCCATACACATACATCACTAAGTTCAACAACGACATACATAAAGTAAAGTTATTACAAAAGAGAGCCGACCAGGCCAAATAGAACAATATACAAGAATGACAATGGAAGCAAAAGCGCCATAAGATGGCTAGAACAAAAGTCGACCGGTTAGCCAACATAACCCACAAGGCAACCGGCCGGCCGCCAAGGTAGTCGCCCATAGCTACCACAACACACTCACAAAAGTGAGGCCCTTGAGGCTCACCTCCTCCTCTGCAACAAAACAATTAAGCATAGCAACCGAGTACAAAGATTGTCTTTGTACCCGCAAGGCTGACGTGTGGAATAGCGGACCTATTCATAAACTACATGCAAGCTTATTTAGGTGGAGGTCATATGTCTCATTTTGCATGAAGCCAACTTTATTTGCAATAATGTAGTACCTTTTAAAAGCAAGTTTGCAAATTTATTTTGTTATCAAAGTAATGATGAAGTAAAGATACATACAAGTAACCACACGGAAGTGACTAACCCAATAGTCACACAACATAGCACGAATCCCGATTCGCACCACCCATCAAGTTTTAATTTAAAAAGGTTGTAGTCTAACTCTTGAAAGACCTTGCCAAGCGTGTCCATAACCTAGGGCGAGGCTATTCGAATAGTTTTAACCCTGCAGGGTGTACCAATGTACCCACACTTGGACCGCCTTTAAGCCACAAAGCACACTTAGAAGGTATCTTTGTACGGCTAAGTCCTACGAGACATTTCCAATCTTGTGTATTAACTACGAGCCGCTCATATGGATAGAAACCCATATGCTTACATTGCAAGCCGAAAGACAACCCACCATCACGGAAGCCTTTCGGACACTACAATGCTCCCAGACCATCCCTCCTGCGACTCCCAGCACTCGGAGCCAATACACGCCAAAGTACTAAGTCAAGAGAGGTCCCATACCCTCTAATGTGGTTAGCACGCTAAAATGCTTGGTTTAGTGTAAGAAGATGTTCGGTCCTTGTTGACCGGGCACCATTCCGATCACACCCCACAATCACACCATCTTACCATTGTGCCCAAGTCTAAATCATTTTGTTTTTAGTTTTAGTTTTCATAAGTAGACATGGCACAAGGTGGAAATCATAAATCATAATAAGTTTTGTGTGATCAAGGTTATCGACAAGTCGATAACCGCCATTTCTACGAAGCTAAGCATGGCTAAGCAATTAATTCGCAACTACTAAGTGACAAGAGCCCATCCACGAACTCTAAATCATAGCAAGTAACCTAGGCTCATGGTAGTAGAGGATAATCATTTGCTAAGGAAATGCATCTACTAGGCCAACTATTAAAACAAAGTAGCAATGCATACATAGAATTTGTAATCAACATAAATACTTAAAATCTGGGATTAACATGATCAAACCGCTTGCACGCTTGTCTGTTGCTCAATTTGTTGCGGAGGGTCGCTCTCGGGGTTACCGCAAATGTCGAATCCTAGCTAAAAGGCAAAAGAACCAAGAATAACCAATAAGACTAGCAACACTTAAACAAAAGAGCAAGCAAAAATTATCCAAATACAACGAAATTTATACACAAGGTAGAATACAAATATACCAAGACATAGAAACTGGAAAAACCTAATTTGGATTTGTGGTGCAAAAGATATTACTTAAAAACTCATTTTCGCCATAATTAGCACTGTAGCAAAATATTTTCTAGAAAGATTTTGAAGCTGAAATTTTTATGGTAGCTACCTACTGGTATAGTGGTAACCCATATAAAATTTTAGGTCATTTGGAGTTAAGATGATTTAGTTATGATTTTCTAAGTTCTACAACTAGTATATATCATTTCTCAGAACATGAATAAAGACAAAGCCTAGATCAATTTAAAGCATGTCTATAGGCCAAATTTACCAGGTTGAGTTTGCCCACTTTGCAACTACAGAGAGGAAGTTATGTGGTTTACAAATTTTCATGAATTTCTAGACCTCATTTTCACTTAAACAAGCTCATGCTATTTAAATCATTTTACTGCTACGACACGGGCCTAATTTCATTCTCAGTTAAAGTTCATACCATAACAAAGCTACAGCAATGGAATCATTCAAAAGGAGTTAAAATGACAAAGTTATGCACTTTTGAAATTTGAAACGAAGAAAAGACTTAGGAAACTTGAGCTCTCGGAGGTCCAAACGAGCTGGAAGACAAGGAGAGGTCGTGGGCCGTTAGATCAAGGTCGACGGCTCTGAGCCTCGACGCCTACAACGCGCACAAGACCTCCTCCCGCCAGGGAGGTGCGGATCGTTGAGATCTGATCCAACGATCACGACCGGTGCGTGCACTGGCGCACAAGGAGGTCTCACGCCTAAGCAGAGGTCGTGGACCGTCGGATCGAGATCTGGCGGTCCCGAGCACTAGGGAGGTCCTAAGGCTTTAAACCCAAGGAAAGAGGTTGGGACGGTCGAGATCTCTCACGAGGAGGTCCCAACGGTCTAGATCTCGGAGAGAGGTCCACGGCTAAATCCACGAGAAGGAGGTCTAACCCGTTAGATCTAAATCTAACGGTTTAGACCGAAGGAGGAGGTCCTAACGCTCTCGATCCAAGGAGGAGGTCCTAGACGGTCAAGATCTCCGAGAGGAGGTCTTGATCGGTCAGGATTGACACGAGAGGTCTTGGATGACCAAGATCTTCTCGGGAGGTCCCAAGCGATAGTGTTTTATCGGGAGGAGGATGCGGGCGGCTCAGTTAGGCCTAGGGAGGTCTTGAGCGGTCCCGAACAACGCGGAGGAGGTCCGAGCGCTAAAGGTTTTACAAAAGAGATCTAACGCCGATCTAACCGGGAGGTCGCGAACGGCTAAGATCGAGGTTGGGAGGTCATGAGGTTTTCTAACAAAGGACCGGGGTGCTCTTTTTGCAAAGAGGACCTCGAGGAGGTCTTTTCAACGAGACCTCGGGAGATCCCGAAGGTGGTTTTCTGAAATGACCTCGAGGAGGTCTTTTGCAGGAGTGGTCCTAGTGGCTCGGATGGAGTTCCAAGAGGTCTTAAGCGGCTGAGATTTAACCAGGAGGTCCTAGTGCGATAAGGGCTTTACGGAAAGATCTAAAGGTCCAGATCTAAGCGTGGGGAGGTCTTAGGCGGCTACGAAGAGCTCGAGGAGGTCCAAGGTCTTTGTAAACGCGGGACCTCGGACGGCGACAAAGGGTGGCGGCTAAGACACTCACCGCATCGATGATTGGTAATAAATGGGCATTTAAGATGTCCTAACCGGATGACGCAACGGAGTCTTGAGCCGGCAAAATCCCGGCGGGCTCAACGGTTTGCCGCGGCGATGGGGACCTCGCCGCGCCGACCAAGGGCACCGACAAACTCGCAATAGTGTCGCGGACCTAGCGGAGGCACTCTCGGCGGCGGCGACGGTTTTAAACGCCGGCGAGCCGAGAATGACGGAGGACAAGTGTTTGGCAAAAACCGAAAATGACAAAGCCGGCGCCACGAGCTAAGCTAGCTAGACCTAAGCCTAAGGGACTAAAATGGACTCACCCGAGTGTAGGGAAGGTCCAGAGGAAGGCGGAGGACTTGGAGGAGGTCGATGAAGTCCCGCGGTGATGTGGTTGCCGCGAAGGAGAAGAAGAGCGACCTCGACCCGACAAGCGGCTCCCCAACTTGACCACCTCTGCGATGGACAACCACGACAAGTTAGAGAATGCTCGAGGTGCTCGAGATGACAAGAAAAACAGGCAAGAACGTTGATGGAACCACTGAGCTCGAGCTTGGCAGGAGCTCCAAAGGTGGCAATGGAGGTTTCGGGGTGGTGGTGTTCTTGGGGTTTGAGTTTGAGGACCACTCAACCGAGGAGCCCAAGCACACCCAAGAACGAAAGGAAAGGAGAGGAGTTTTCGGGCTATGTATAGCACGGGAGCTTGGCAAGGGCTAGGGCAACCTCGTGAGCAAGAACCATGCCCCCGCCAGCGCACGCCACGCACGAGGACAAGTGGCGAGCGGTGAAGACTTTGGAGGTTAAAGCGACTAGCAATAAATGCATGTCGCCAGAAAGAGCCGTTGACAAGAGACAAAGGTGACATCTCACGCCCTAACCGCTCGACCACGACACACGCCGCAGGTGCGAGAATTTCATGGCGGGCGGACCTCGGGAGGTCGTGAGGAAGAAACATGGCGCTAAGGAGGTCTGGGCGTCCCAGTTTGCTTGGGAGGTCACGGACGTCCAAGAATCGCCAGGTAGGGAGGTCTTGCGCGCGAGGAGGTCTGGGAGGTCCTAGGAGCCGTGGGGAGGTCGTGAGCCACACGATGGACATCCCGCGGCTTGGACCACCCCGAAGCGCTGAGGCGCTCAAGAGCTCCTCAGATCAGTGGAGAGGTCGTGAGCGGTGGATGGAAATCCAACGGCTAGAACGGGCGCGCACGAGATTGAGCTCGGGTGCGGCGCTGGCGACATGGTCCAACCAAGTCGGTTGAGTCGGGCTCGGGTCCGAGCCCGAGTCTGACTCAACCAGATTTAGTTTTTCTGGTTTTGGAAGGAGCTGCTCCTTGGAGGATTGTTTGAGGCAGCAAACCGACTCCAAAATTATGAAATTTTTACAGAGCTTGCTAGCTCAACGAGGACCTAGCATAAAATTTTTAGAGGCTTTGGGGCTGTGGATTTTCCTCCAAAAATTTAACAAGGCACTGGCCCAAGGTTTGACCAGATTTTGAATTGGTTTGACTGACCTCCAAAAATATTCAAACATTTTCCAAAAATTGTGAAACTTTTCAGAGGAGTCACATACCAACCCAAGAATTTAGGAAAAATATTTCCCGGAGATTATCACAAGATGGAACAAGGATGATTAAGAAGAATAAGATGTGGGTCGAAATGACTTGTGATCTTTGTATTCCCATAATCTCTTTACAACAATTGTCCAAAGCATACAGGAAATACAAGATGTAAGAAAAAGTTTTAATTTCCCCTCATTTTCTTACATTTGAAACACAAGCCCAAAATTGGGATGTTACATAAGTGTTCTGATCCTTTTGTGCCACTCATTTCTAGATCTACGGTTGAGATCCTGTGAACGATCGGACCTCCGAATGTGGTCTTGATCTGAGCCGTTCCTTTTGAGATCCATGGCCGAGACTTGGTGAGGCGTTCGGGAAGTCCGAATGTCCCATCTCGCGTAGACCGTTGGATCTAAATCCAACGGTGGATGCTGTTGACTTGTGCGCGCGGGTGCTGTATTGCGCAGCATGTGGGCCATGCGATTCTAGATCAGAGGCCCATGTTGGTACACGTCCTTTTCCATTAAGTTGAGTTGTTTAAAATTCGGTAAGCTTTTATTTGTCAACTGAAAATAGTTTTAAACTTCAAAAATTCATATCTAATTCATTTTGGCTCCTTTTTGGGTGATTCCAATTGTGTTAAATTCCTGACTCACTAAACTTTAATCTGAAGATATGTTAGGCACTATTCTATACCAAAAAATGTTGTTTATTACATTAACTTGCTAGCACCAAATGTTGATCTAGAAATTCATTTAAATTTGTAAAATGCGTAAGTTAGTCTCTGCAAATCTAAACTGAGCAAACTACAATGTGTTAAGATCCTCTGTGACTATGCTTTAGTATGGTATAGGTCCTATTTATATCCTTAAATATGAAAAAGGTAATACACTAGTTTCACAACTTAAAAAAATCATAAGTAATTCGATTTAACTCCAAATGAAGTAAACTCGACTTTGCTATCCTTAGAGTGACATTATGTACCTACCATAAAAATTCCAAGTTCATAATATTTCTGGAAAATTGTGCCATGAACAGTAACCAAAATTAATTTAATTGGGTTTTTCAGGCTAAAAGAAATTGTTTAAGCTGTAACTTTTGCATGCTTAGGCCAAATTGAATGATTCTTGTTACTTAATTCATTTAAAATCCTGACCTTGCTTCTGTGTAAATTTCATGGTATTTGGATGATTTTGGATTTTGAGTCTTTTTCGTTATTCGTCGTTTTTATTGGATTTTCTCGTTTTGCGATAGGTTCCGAAGAAATTGTCGATTGTGAGAGTGATCCTCTGCAACAAGAAAGTGATCCCCGGCAAGGCAAGCAGATGTAGCATCATTTGATCATATTGCTCCCATTACTTTGAAAGTTTAATATCTTGTTTGCAAAAACTAATTATGCATGCTTCTTTGACTGAAAGTTAATTTTTGTCGATTAGAGGTAGCTAATCCTATTGCATAGTTTCTCTAAAATTGTTCACCCCCGCCACAACCCTAAGATATTATTCTCACTGCTGAATTAGATCCCGGTGAATGAATTATGCTCTTTTATTTCTTTTACGATATGATGCTTAGCAACACTTAGTTACCGGTAGAATTGGACGATTATTGACTTAGTCGATGACCTTGATCATGCAAAAACTTGTTATTACTTATGATCAATACCTTATGCTTTGTTTATTTGTGAAAACCAAAACTGAAAATAAAATATTTTAGACTTGGACACAATGGTATAATGGTGTGATCTTATGGTGTGATTGGAATGGTGTCCGGGTCATCAAGGACCGAGTACTTGCGCCATTGATAAAAGCGATTTTGTGTGCTAACCACACTAGAGATATATGGGACCTCTCTTGACTTAGTATTTGGGAGGTATTAATTGATGAGTCACTAGTGGTAGTTGTTAGTGTTTGTTTTGGGATGAGAGGGATGGGGATTTCGGTTAGGTTCTCCATACCTAGGACACCCACAGTTGCTTCGGCTCGGCCGGTGTGAGACCCTGGTTTATTTAGCTTGTAATGCTTAGTCTTCCATTGACTCTAGCATCATAAACAAAATATATCGTGCCTCGGAAAAATGTATACTTCCCAGAATTGCAATATACATACCTTTTTACAAAAAATTGCATCAATTCCATACAACACATGGAACCAAAGCTTAAACCTAACAAGCAAAAGACATACATAATAGTTATTAGAAAAGAAAAACCATCCAGCCAAGAACTAAAAGAACAGCAGAAGCAAAATGCCATAAAATGGCTAAGACAAAAGCCAACCGGTTTGTCTATACCCACAAGGCAATCCGACCGGGCCGCCAAGCTAGTCGTCCACACCACAGCAAAACTCACAAAAGTCGATCCCTTGGGGATCAACCTCCTCTGCAACAATTAAGCAAAGCAAATGAGTACAAAAATATACTTGCAAGACTTACGAGTAACAAACCTAGTTACTACTACATGCAGGCTTTAATCAAAGGAGAAGGCTAAAGGTTCATTTTTAGCATAAAGCAGATTTTATTTGCAATAGATAATAGATTGAAGGCAGTTTCACAATCTGAAATTTTATTTGCAAAAATAACAGCGAGACAATAAGTAATACATAAAGACATCCTGGAGATGGCTAACCCAATAGCCATCACAACAATAGAACAAATTACCCATTCGTACCACCCACATCAAGTTTTAATTAAAAGGTTGTAGTTTAGTTCTTGCACGACCTTACCAAGCATGTCCATAACCTAGGACAAGGCTATTCGAATAGTTTGAACCCTACAGGGGTGTACCAATGTAACCACACTTTGGACCGCCTTTTTGCCACTAGATGAAGCACACTTCCTTTTGTATGCCGGCACGGCTAAGTCCTACGAGATATTTCCAGTGAATTGCATTAATCAAGAGTCGCACGTATGGGGTTGACCCTTAGTTACCTACCGGCGACAAAGATCACAAGGACCCATACGTTGAGCCAGAACACCGGCCCAGCCAAAGCAACTGCGGGTGTCCTGGGTATGGAGAACCTAACCGGAACCCCATCCTTCTCATCCCAAAACAAACACTAACAACTACCACCAGCGACTCATCAATTAATACCTCCCAGTGTACTAAGTCAAGAGAGGTCCCATATATCTCTAGTGTGGTTAGCACGCAAACATCGCTTGGCTTAGTGACACAAGTAACTCGGTTCTTGATGACCCGAGCACCATTCGAGTCACACCATAAGATCACACCATCATACCATTGTGCCCAAGTCTAAAACATTTTATTTTCAATTTTGGTTTGCACAAATAAACAAAGCACAAGATATTGATCATAACTTGTAACACCCCACCCTGACAAAGGCCTAGAATGCTACTAAATTAAATAATCTAGACAAATTAAACTAAAATACCTTTCAAAATTTCGGTAGAACCTCATTTGTATAGTGGTCTATACGAGAGGTTCCAACTAACAGTTATAGCATTTGTAAGCATTCCAACTTGCAATTTGATTAAGACAAAATCAAAACTGGCTAACCGTTATTATAACATCCATAGCATCTAAACATCTAGGACATAGATGAAGAACATCCAAAAACATTTATCCGCTTATTGCAGTTTACTCCAAGTAAAGCAATAATCATAAAGTGCACTTTAAGTGATTTATTCAACTACTAATAAATTTTCTTTTTCATTCCATTGTGGGTAGATAGTGCGCTAGTGCAACAAGTCTAATCCTTCTTTTCCCCCATGCATGCCGGTCTCATAAGGGTACCTAAAACACAACAAACAATAAGAGGTGAGTCCAAAGACTCAGCAAATATAATGAATGGCATAAACAGCACCCAAGCATGTAAACTCATCATCTGTATTACACAAACCACACACCAATTACTTTACATACACATGTTATGCAATATGCTCAGTGTTGGACCGAAAAGGCGACTAGAGGGGGGGTGAATAGGAGCACAATCTCTTTTCCTCCCAAATTGAATTCAATACGAATCTCACTCTAATAGTTATGAAAGCTATGAAGATCAATCAATCATGCACAGCGGAAGACTTGTATTGAATCAACTCAAAACCAGAAGTAAAATCAATCGAAACCAAAACAGGAAGACTCGGCGTCGACCTCTCACGAGGCGGTCGGACCGATTGGCACAGTGGTCGACCGCTGAAATCGGTCGGACCTCTCACTCGGCGGTCGGACCGCTCGTTCGATGAACGATGAAATCAGCCCGACAAACCGAAGCGCAAATTGATCAAACTTTTGATTCGTGCGTCCAAACCGTGAAACTTGACACAAACCTTCCCAAGGATGTCGGGAACCTATTCCAAGCAACGATCGTGATGATCCTTGCTCGGTGCGACCTTTTCCCGTTTGGCGAAGTTAGGTCAAAACCGAGTCAAAACGAAAATATGATCTTGAGACTTGCACGTGGGTGATTGATGATCTTGATGATCCTAGATGTATTCTCACGTCACAGCAAGCTAGATCACGTCCGAAACTACGCAAAAACTCGCGGATCAAACAAAGACTCAAATCATCAAATAGAGAACGGCGAAAGAACTCATCTTGAAGAAACTTTCTTTGGATTGATTTGATATGATATTGGTTCACAGCCACTCCAACAATGGATGACAAAGACTCAATACATGAGCACGAAATCCAATCCAACTCTCTAGAACCCTAACCTCCACTCCTCCTCTCCTAAGCAAATTAGGGTTTCTAAACAATGAAAGGGTTCGAAAGCCGGGGAAGGGGGTGCAGCCACCTCCCTCCTCTATTTATAGTGGAGGCCTAGGGTTTCTAAAGAGTCTCCTAATGGGCTCCGTTAAGGCCCAAAACAAGCGAGTGACACACGCACGCATTTTAAAGCGCCGTGTCCAGATGGTGCGAAGCACTCGCTTGCTCCGCCACGTGTAGGTTGATCCAACGGCTCTCATCATGTCGGCAAGTCTCTCCCATCTGGCTCCCAACGAAACCACCATGGCACTTGCACTGACCCCCGTGCCGCTTGATTCAACCAGTCGCACCGAACTACCCGTTCGGTCACCTTTGTCCATCTTGCACCAAACTTGAGTCCAATGACTTCACCCGGCATCGTCGATCGTTTTGAACCTCAGCTCTCCAAGCCTAGTCCTGATCATCCTCGCCGTTGACTGTCGTTGACCACCAAGCAACCTGCACAACAATAGACAACCAAATCGAATTAGGGAACAAGTTCTTCACAACTTGACCCACGTTAGTCAAAACATGCATCATGCAACACATATGACATGAACCCATGAACTTGACCTAATCAGCAACCATCGCCGCCACACGGGCTGACGATTTAAGTGAAAACCGGTCGACCGCCACCCTTCACCGTCGACCGCCGCATCGTCGATCGCCAACGTAAGGCAGTCGGACCGCCACCAAAGGACTTAGCCAAAATTTCAACACGAAATCCGCAACCTCTGGAAATTTAAAGCGAATAGAACTTTTGATTGGAGGCTCCAAAAATTATGGGACCAAGTGCAGTAGAATCTCCTCACTTGCCTACACCCTCTATTTTTGGCCCAGCATCAAACTCCAATGCCACTCAACTTGCCGGTCCGACCGGTCATCAGACGCCGGTCAGACCGCTACCAAATCGGATCGGACCGCCCGGACTGGGCGGTCGGGCCGCGATCTAATTCACGAGACATGGCGGTCCGACCGCCACCAGCGATCGACCGCTGAGACTGACGAGAATCGAACTTTGCCGAAAACTCGTGTTTCCGCAAACCTTCAACGTCATTGCCAATTGTCACATCATCCTAAGATCATGAGTATATCCCCATGATATCCACAATCTCCCCCTTAATGAACACATTGGCAATTCCCCACAAAAGCAAGTTTTGAGGTTTGAAAAGTAAAAACTCAACGTTTTCGCGCAAAGGCACAACTTGGTCCAAATGCAAGAAAAAGCAAAGGAAATGACCAAGCTGGCTTCAGAATAGCATCGGCAAGTGAGATAAGGCAAAAGAAAGCAAGAAAGCTTCAATTTCCAAAGACGAGTCAAAATTCTCACTTAAGGTCCATATGAAAGAACAATTGTTCGAAATGACCTTTGATCATGGTGAGGATCAAGAATTGCAATTCAAGTCTAGAAAGAGCAATAAGACCATAATAATGCAAATAAGAAACTCCCCCTCACTATGATCCTCAAATTTCAGAAAATTTCAAATTCTCCAATTTTCTCCCCCTTTTTAATACTTTTAAAACTTCTCCCCTTTACACATCTTGAAATATCTTCTCCCCCTTTGACAATGGAGTCATCAAGGAATCACACCTTCCTCTCGTCCAGAGATAACAAATGCAGAATGAGGAAAAAGCATAAGAAGGAGCATGCATGAAATGCAATGGAGTGGCTTCATATTTTTGTATTTTTCAATTTTGGATTACAAGAAGCTTTGGAGATTATCCAAAAGAACAAGCTAGAATTTCTAATATTGCACAAACAACATATCAGCCTGAAAGCGCTAGCAAGATCATGATAAGACATATATAACAAAGCTAACGCTAGAAGACTCAATATAAAGCAATGAATTTTAGCATTTTAAGCAAAGCTTCAAATCTAGCAAGTCCATCAACAGCGATCCTAAGATGATGCTGGCCATGTCAAAATGTCAATGTGAGATCAAGAAGCTAACAAAGACCACATTAAGAGACAAACAGGTCCTGAATTGAATCATTTTGCTCAAATTGTCTCAAACGCCCATTTTCATGATTTTTCATTTGCAATGAATATTGAAGTTGATTAAAGGTATATCTTAGTGAAGAAGATCCTGGACTAGGAGCCATCCACAAACTCTTCCTAAGCTTCTACCAATTTTGATAATTTATTTTCTTATCCATGTGCTAGATCTCAAGCCTTGCATGACCATCTTAAGCACAAAAAGCTTAAAAGAATGGTCTAGGTCATCCAAAACTCCCCCTGAGTTCATACCTAGTGCAATGGCAAGCCGTCTCATGAGAAAGAATTGGTGAGATCAGTTTTTTCGCACAAAAGAGACCTTTTTTTTGTTCACAAGAGCAATTTTAGATTCTTAAAGAACAAGAAGCTCAAGTAATGATCAATACTAGATTCAAGAGCTAACACAGCAATTTTGACAGGGCCAATGTCACAAAAGGAGCACTAATTGCGCAACTAGCTAAAACATCCACAAATTGCAGTTGTTAGTTCAAGTTGTCTTAAAGTTCTAGCTCATTCTGCAAAGACTTAGCTACACATGTGAAAGCATGATAATTCTAGCAAGTCAAAGAACTAGACATGGTATTGAGCAGAATTGAAATACTAAAGCTCAAGAGGGTAATAAGCAAAGCTTCATCAATTTTAAAAGACAAGCAGAAAAGCTTATATTACAATGCATCTTTTTGGATTTTCATATAAATGCAATATGATACAATGAGATGCGAGAAGAACTCAAAAAGCCTAAAAAGATCAAAAAGTTCAAAAGAAGATCAAATGAATAAGGTAAGATCAGAAAAGATCAAACTCCCCCTCAAACCAAACCGTAGGGATAAATTACCCCTAACTCACTTCTCAAGGTGGCAAACCTAGTTGGATCTAAAGGCTTGGTGAGGATATCAGCCAACTGAGCCTCGGACTCCACGAAATGCAGCACAATATCACCCTTCTCGACATGATCTCTAAGAAAGTGATAGCGAATGTCTATGTGCTTGGTCCTAGAGTGTTGCAGGGTTTTTAGCAATGTTAATCTCGAAGTGTTATCACGAGAAAGAGGAACACTATCAAATGCCAACCCAAAATCCTTAGAGTGGACACCATCCACAAAATCGACTCTGACAACTAGCGCGGCTACATATTCGGCTTCAGATGGATTGTGCAATGTAAGATCGCTTCCTAGAAGACCAAGAGACAAGAGAAGTGCCTAGGAAGTGACAAGTGCGAGGTACTCTTCCTATCTAGCCGACGACCAAAATCGAATCGAAAACCCCGAATGGACAAGGACGAAGAGCGGGAATACCAAATGCCATCGGAGGGTAGAGTGTAAATACGAAGATGCGCTTAACGGCTTGGCCATGGAAGTCCTCGAGACGCTGAAACCTCGCATGCGAGGCAAACCGCGAAGTGGATGTCGGTCTTGAGGCCGTCAGTGCAGAAGGGAGCCAATCATGCTGCGGTACTCGCGTTGATCCACGACTTCACCTTCCTCATCCGGATCCAAAGCGATCGAAGTCGCCATGGGAGTGGCGATCGGCTGCGATCACCATCTCAAGCGCTTGAGCGGATCCTTGGTGTGCCGTCGATGGATGAAGATCCCTTCCTTGCATTGCTTGATTTGAAACCCAGAAAGTAGTTGAGTTCTCCCATCATACTCATCTCAAATTCCTGGACATGGTCTCGTAAAAGCTGGAAACAAGAGCATGAGAAGAACCACCAAAGATAATATCATCTACATAAATCGAGCAAGCAGAAGTCATTGCCACGCCTAAGGATGAACAGGGTCTTGTCTACCTTACCCATCTCAAAATCATTCTTAGCGAAAGGTCTTAAGTCTATCATACCGGGCTCTAGGGCTTGCTTAAGACCATACAAGGCTTTGGATAGCTTGAAAACATGATGTGGATACTTGGGATTCTCAAAGCCTGGGGGTTGTCTAACATACACTTCCTCCTCTATAAAACCAATCAAAAAGGCACTCTTAACATCCATCTGATATAATCTAAAGCCCTTAGAAGCAGCGAATGCAAGCAGAATGCGAATGGCTTCCAATCTAGCAACAGGAGCAAATGTCTCATCAAAGTCTAAACCCTCAACTTGGCTAAAACCCTGAGCTACCAATCTAGCCTTGTTTCTAACCACGAATCATCCTCATTTTGTTTATTTTGAACACCCAACGGGTTCCTATCACATTATGACCACTAGGAGGTTCTACTAGATTCCAGACCTTATTCCTCTCAAAATTCTCTAACTCCTCATGCATGGCATTGACCCAGCTAGAATCAGATAAAGCATGTGATATATCGCGGGGTTTGAAAGAAGCAACAAATGCAGAATGAGAGTAGAGACTTGGATCGTGATACGGAGGCGAGTGACTCGCTCATTAAGATTACCAATCATCGATCCAGGAGGATGATGCCTCGAATGTGAAGTGGGCGCGGGGACACAATATCTCCTCAACCTCCGCAGTCTGCTGATGAAGAAGATGCGGCAGAGCCTCAATTGGAGGTGAAGCGATGTCGTGAAAGGTGTTCGGAACTTGGGCAGAGCCTCAACAGCAGCGGTGGAGGACAAATATCGGCCGTCATCATCTTCCTCCACAAAAATGCTTTCACACTGTATCACTGAAATGTCGGATCTAGCTCGGGGCTAGTCTCATCAAAAGTGACATTGCATGTCTCTGGACAATGTTAGTTTCAACATTAAAAACCGAAAACCCTCGAATGCGCAGGATAACCCAGAAATAAACCATCAAAAGTCCTTGATTCAAATTTATCTAGGTTTCCTGTCTTGAGAATGAAACACTTAGCTCCAAAAACTCAAAAATGAGAAACAGAGGGTTTTCTACCAAAATGAAGCTCATATGAAGTCTTGCCCAAAGACGGTCTAAAGAAGACACGATTTGCAATATGGCAAGCTGTAGAAATAGCTTCGGCCCAAAACCTCCTCGGTGTGCTATACTCATCCAACATTGTCCTAGCCATCTCGACTAAGGTTCTGTTCTTCCTTTCCACAACGCCATTCAGTTGAGGGACGTGTGGAGAAGAGAACTGATGCTCAATTCCGCGCTCAGCACAAAAAGAGGCAAACGAGGCATTCTTGAACTCTGTGCCATTGTCACTGCGGATCGCTCTCAAGGCACCAGAAAGTTCAAAAGCCAAACGAAGAACAAGATCACGATAATGACCAAAAGCTTCATCCTTCGAAGCAAGAAAGAACACCCAAGTGTATCTCGAAAAATCATCAACTATGACAAGAATGTACCACTTGCCACCAATTGACTAAACCCTAGCAGGACCAACAGTATCCATATGAAGCAATTGTCCCGGTCCGTCAGTCATGACCAAAGTCACTGAAGTGTGTGAGGCGGCAACTTGCTTGCCATGCCTCTGGTGCACATACAAACATCCTGACGGCTTTGAGTTTAGGCAAACCTCTCATGAGATCAAGGTTGCTAACTCGCGTCAGATGATCAAAACCAATGTGCCCCAAACGTCGGTGCCAAAGCCAGAACTCAGAAGAAGGTGTAAACAAACATTTAAGAGAACCAGCAAGAGATTCAGAAAAATCAGCTCTAAAGATCCTAGCAACTCTATAAATCCTAAAAACAAGCTCACCAGCAGAATCAAGCACCCGACAAGCATTTTTCTTAAATATAGTCTCATATCCATCATCAAGAAGCTGTGAGACAAAGAGTAAGTTAAACCTAAGCTTGTCCACAAGGGCGACGTCCTTTAGGATGAAATTGTCGTTCACCCTGATTGTTCCTGTTCCTTCAATCCGCCCTTGAGTATTGTCTCCAAAGGTGATGAGAACATCACCTATCGACCTCGTGAAGGAGGTGAACCATTTTGAGTCTCCGGTCATGTGGCGTGAACAGCCGGAGTCGACGAACCATGTGTCCTTCCTTCGCGGTGATCCACGAAAATCAAGGCACGGAAGAGCGATGTGTCTCAATACTGGGGTTAGTTAAACATGACTTGGGAACCCAGTACTGAGACACACGTCTGCGAGTAGTATGTAAAGCAGAAGTGCTATCCTTGATTCTATTTGAAATTCTGTTATGAGCAATGGTGACTCTAACATGAGAGTTATCTGTCTAGGAGCATGAGCATGATTAGCATGTGAAATAAATCCTAGACCAGGTTTCTTCCTTTCTAAATTACCATGTCTCACAAAAACTTTAGGTTGATTAGATGACATTCTAGCAAGATTTTTCTTAGCATTTTTCAACCTCACGCCAAGAACTCAACCAAATGCCCATCCTTCTTGCAATAGGTGCAATGGTACTTGGTACCACCGAGAAGCACCTTTTGGTGAGCAGATGGTTGGGCAAAACTGCAAATTTGAAAGTGATCTTTGCGGGTTGGGTATCAAATTCAACTAAGCCATTTTTCAAAATTTGAATACCATTAGATTTATCACTGGGCAAAGTCGTATCCTAACCCTTGCTTCTTATAAGGAGTTTTTGACTTGTCAAGAATCATGTTTAACTGTTTCTTACCTTTAGAAAATTCTTTCTAATGTGTCATTCAGGTAAGCAGCTTCTTTTCTAAGGTTAACACATGAATCACAAGTTTTAGCGTTAAACCTCTCCTTATAAAGAACAACTTCATGCTTAAGAGCTTCACATGAAGCACAAGTAGCAGAATTAATACTGTCCTTAAGCTTGGCATATTTAGCTCTAGCTGCTTCTACAACATCATGTAATTCACGTTCACGTTCTAAGCAGACAGAGCAAGAGCTAGATTCAACCACATCAGAAACAACCAACTTGCTAGACTCTAAACATTTTTCGCAAGGAGCAGATTTAACTTCAACTAGTTCAGTTCTAGCATTTTCAAGTTGTTGCAAAGCAATATCATGAGCAGATTGCAGTTTAGCAAATTCAGAATGTAAAGCATAGCAGGATGAACATTCATCAGATTCAAGACTCTTAGCATTCACAAGTTCTAATGTGAGTTTCTTTACTTGTAACTCTAACTCCTCATTCTTAGTCATGATGAGCTTTAAAGCTTTATCCTGACCTAGCATTTGCTCATAGACAGTTTCGCATCTAGCAAAGAATACATCATAGGAAGGAGATACCTCATTGTTGTCATCGATGTCGTCGGAGTCAGCCATGAAGCACATGCCGGTGAAGTCCTTGCCCTTCCCCTTCTTGTCTTGAGGGAGCTCCTCCTCCTTGTCCTCCACGCTCCCGGAATCCACATCACTCAAGGATCGATCTCCAAGAGCGGCAAGAACCCGGTGAGCAGCCTTCCTGAGCTTGGCATCATCAAACCTGGACTTGCGCCCCTGAGGCTTCTTCCAAGCTGGCTTTTCATCCTTGTGGTTGCTCTTACCTTTCAGCTTGGGGCAATTTGCCGTATGTGATTAAGCTCTCCACACTCATAACAAGTCACGGGCCGCTCTCTTTTGTTTCTCATATTGTTGTAGGCCCGTGTGAACTTCTTAATCAAAAGCGCCATCTCAGGCTCAGGAATACTCTCAAGATCCTCTTCTTGGATTGCAGATAAAGAAGCAAGTGAAAAACTAGAAGAGGACTCAAACGACCCATCAGAGGCTCTTTTGAGCGGGTCCGCTACCAAAGCCATGTTATCCTTCTTAGAATGGTCACTTCGGATCTTATGAGTCTTGAGCTTGCTATAGAGCAGCTCAAAGTCGATCGAGAGAAGTTGACATTTTCTGAATGGCGGTAGCCTTTATCTCCCACTCCACGGTGTTGATTGCAGCGGAGATGGATGGCATTTTCGGTATGTAAATTCAATACCACAGACTTCATCTGATTTATCACTGTGTTGAAGCGACTGAAAATGTCATCGATGCTCTCACCAGGACGCATCTCGAATTTGTTATATTCTCTTTTATAGACCTGCTGACGCACTTGTTTGATTTGGGAAGAACCCTCATGATAGGTTTCTGACCGCCACTCCTGGTCTGACCGCCAACAGAAGGCCGGTCAGACCACCACCAAAGGACTTAGCCAAAATTTCAACACTGAAATCCGCAACCTCTCTGGAAATTTAAAACGAATAGAACTTTTGACTGGAGGCTCCAAAAATTATGGGACCAAGTGCAGTAGAATCTCCTCACTTGCCTACACCCTCTATTTTTGGCCCAACCTCAAACTCCAATGCCACTCAACTTGCCGGTCCGACCGGTCATCAGACGCCGGTCAGACCACTACCAAATCGGTCGGACCGCCAGCCTGGCCGGTCAGACCGCCAGTACAATTCACTCGAGACATGGGCGGTCTGACCACCATCAAGGCCGGTCTGACCGCCTGAGACCTGACAGAATCTGAACTTTGCCGAAAACTCGTGTTTCCGCAAACCTTCAACGTCATTGCCAATTGTCACATCATCCTAAGATCATAAGCATATCCCCATGATATCCACACTCAGCATGCTCTTTAACTTTCTCTTTCCCTTTTGTGTTTTACCGGTAATGCAGAGTGTGCATCCATCGATGCACACCCATGCCTGTGCCATCTAGCACAGGGACCATTGCCCATACACCACTGGTATGGGGACCCAATCCCATGCTCTGCAAGCATGGGGACCTTTAGCCCGTGATGAACATGCCGAGGACCTCAACAAATGCTTGGTCATCACTTGACTAAGACATCAAATAGCCATCATGATGCATATGTATGAAATCTCAAATTAATATAAACATGCATCCGCAGTAACATTGCATGAGATTAATCTATTCATACTACAAAAGTTCATAATCAAGGCTTCATGACCTTCAAACATCAAAGAATAACACCTTACTCATATCACTGGAAACCACGAACATTACCAAACATACCACCATAAAAATCATGGATAACACAAATACTCCTAGTATTTATCAAACATATCCATTCAATGATATCTATAATATCCATCGTTATACTAGCCTTAACCGCGAGAGAACGGGGGACGTGCAGAAGGGGCTGCCTTCGGGACCAAACCTCCACCTGAACATGTTTATAACGCACGCTAATATAACAGTAGTAGGCCACACAAGCTATATAAAAACAATCACTAACTCGCAAGAATGTCTAACCCAATCCCAACCTTCAAATCCTGAACGTCCATCTGACTCCTCGGTGGACAGTCAAATTCTAAAAATTATAACTTTCACTACAGGGTTCCAAATAATGTTTTCTAATACTTTATGAAAAGATAATTAAATTCTCTAACTAAACCTAGTTGAGGGGCCCTTCTAAATCAGCCATCTAATACCCCTACCAAGCCAAATTAAAAGACATCAATATTCACATCGGGTTCTCTGGACAGTACACTAAAACCACCATAACTTTTGCTACGAAAGTCCAAATCTTGTGTTCTTTATCTCTATGCAAAGGTATGGAAATTATCTATATTTTTCGTTATAATGATATTCTCTGATTTCCACTTTAATTAACAGTTTTATCCAGGTTTCTACCGTCTGCCCGAATGCTGACAGATCAGCAGAACAGCGACACTGAAAAATTCATAACTCTCAGACCGTTAATCGGATTTGGGCGTTCTTGGTGGCCAATTAAAGCTATGAACATAAAACAACTATCTCTAAGAGATTAGATTTCCAGATTCTGCCTCTAACAACATGAAAACCATCGTCCAATCTACTGGACAGAACGCGATCTATCAATTGACAAAACTCGATCTACCAAACGAAATCAATTGCAGCTAATACACCTCAACCAGCAAAGAACACGCGATTTTAACCTTGTAGAATAGTAGCAAGATGATGAACTCTCCCCGCGAAGATGAACTCCTCTCATTTCTTCACTTGATCGCCAGCAGAGAGCACCAACGACAAGGAAGGAAGACACCAATGGAGGGGGAAGCACCAATGGAGGATGGGGCTGCTTGGGGAGGGGAGGGGAGGAGTGTGGGTGCAGGGAGGAGGTGAAGGGGGTGGCGGCCAGGAGGTGGGTGGAGTGGGGCGGCTAGGAGGGGAGGGAATAGAGGGGGCGGCTATGGTTTGGGGGAGGGTGGCGCCTCCCTCCTATGGCCGGCCAGCCCACATGGGCAACCCCCTCTAATTTCCTAATTTGATGTTTTTCTAAAACAAACACTCTCCCGATTAGTTAATCTCTACCGATTAATTAAGTTTCTCATACTTTTGCGGTATTACACTCTACCCCCTCTTAAACTGAATTCGACCTCGAATTCTAAACATGCTTACGCCAAAGTATAACCATAGCTAAAACCTTATAACATTATCACATACCTGCTATAAATAACTCTGGATATTGCTCGCACATGTGATACTCCAATTCCCAGGTGGCCTCTCTCTCGGTCTGCTGCGACCAAATCACCTTAACGTACCTCAAAGTTTTGTTCCTCAATGCTTTCTCGGATCTTTCTAGAATCTGCACTGGCTTGGACTCAAAGGACAGATCCTACTCAATGGTTAGAGGTTCTAGTGAAACATGACGCTTTGGATCTCGCAGGTACTTCCTTAACATGGACACGTGAAAAACGTTATGCACTCCGTGCATAGACTCTGGTAGGTCCAAGCGGTATGCCAACTTCCCAATCTGAGCCAAGATCGTGAATGGCCCAACGTACCTCGGACTAAGCTTCCCTCTGGTACCAAACCTTACCACACCCTTTGTGGGAGATACTCTGAAGAACACCTGATCTCCCACTTCAAATTCCAAGTCTCTTCTCCTCACATCTGCATAACTTTTCTGTCTGCTCTGGGCTGCTAATAGGTTCTGTCTCACCAAGGCCACTCGTTCAACCGTCTTTTGTACCCAATTTGGACCCAAAACTGCCTTCTCACCCATGGCTTCCCAGCAAAGGGGTGACCTGCATTTACGCCCATACAAAACCTCGAAGGGTGCAGCTTTAATGCTTGCATGGTAGCTGTTATTATAAGCAAATTCCGCCAATGGCAACTGATCCTCCCATCTACCCTTCCAGGACAGAACACAGGACCGCAACATGTCCTCCAAAGTCTGAATAGTGCGCTCTGACTGTCCATGTGTCTGTGGGTGAAAAGCTATACTCAGACGAAGTTGAGTGCCCAATGCACTCTGCAAACTCTCCCAAAACTTGGATACAAATTTGGCATCCCTGTCAGAAATGATGGTGTTTGGCACTCCATGCAATCTCACAATCTCTCGCACATAGATAGGAGCTAAGTCGCTCGCTGAGTTGGTCGTGCGGGTGGGAATAAAATATGCGGATTTGTTGAACTGATCCACTATAACCCAAAATCAACCTCCAAGTCTCCTACCATGTATTTCTGGTATAATTGATAGAAAATCATCAAATTCATTTATTAAAATTTTACACAGCTCAATAATAACCACAGTCATTAATATCAACATTCCTCACTAATCAAGTAACCGCCCGAAGGCAATTTATTTCACCAATCATAGACCTTCTATAATCCACACCAATCGAACTCACTTACACAACCACAATATACCCATTCTCAAAACCCTAACTGATTGACCTAGATTCCAGTATACTCAATCACTAACATCAATAATTAAATATATTCTTTGACCAAGATATCTTTAGGGATAATTTAACTCCCATAGGATTACTCACTAAGGTCGAGTCATACTTGACCATAGCTCAACAATTCCTGCTATCCCATTAATTAGCACGACGCTTAAGTTTCTCCACACCGCTACTCTCATTAAACTTCACCACCACAACTCTTCTACACAATCATACTAAGTATCCAATTGTGATACTCTAATAAGTTTATCAAGAGTCCATAATTTCAATAATACCAACATCCCAACATGGACAAAGGTAACCAGATCGTAATTTGCCGTAGGTTCCACTAGTCGTAACACTAATCAGTTGTATTCTAATGACAAACATTCCATAGAATCCTCTCAAAGAAGTTATAGGTCAAAACCAATTCACCTTCTACTGTTCTTCACATAGACTAGTTCCCAAAATCTCACCACTACCATATACTTGTCCACCACTAGCCAGTCGCCATATTACACTTTTTGAGACTTGGCAACACAAGAGGGTTAAATCCTTCCTCAAAAGGGAAGAAACAAACAAATACAAGTTTTAACACACAACAAGACTTCGCTCGTCGGAGTAGGCATGAGACCAAGAGGAACAGTCAAATAGTAATGATCTCGAAAAACAAAATACGAGTCCATAGTCGAGAGCACAAGTCTCACAAGAAGGAATTTTAAACCTCCATAAATCATAATGAAACACCGCTACAGAAACCCAAGAACTCTTAAGCTGTAACACAAAAAAGTTACAGATTTCAATTCTTAACTCCAACCTCAAATACTTATGGTACTCATTTTCCATCAACAAATAAAGCAATTTCCTTTGATTACATCATGACTTGCCAACCCAAACAAAAAGTACCTTTAAAACTAAATCACATTAATCACTTAAGAACCAAATAGAACCTTCCAATATGCAACATTGCTCAAACTAATATCATCTACTACATAAATCATGAACTCCCAAAGAATCACGAATGCAAAACTCCAAATATTTTATTTATCTGATATTACGAAAAGCAATCAACTTACTTTCTCTTTAGAAGAATCATCACAACCCCAACGTGTCACAATCCCTTATAGACCATATTACCAACATCAAGAATAATTCACTCTTAACAATGTTCGTTAACATCAACTCTCCCTTTATAAAGTCCCCAAAGGCTTACCAAAATGTTACATATCCCTTTATCATCTCATCCTCAATTGAGTGTATACTAAATTCTTACATCCTCATCACAACAACCACTCTATGTTAGAGGGAACCTACTACATAATTTAAAAGGTTGCACCAAAACACTCTCATCGAAGACATACTATTATCCGACAATTTCACCAACAAGCAACCACAGTTCACCTATTAAATCCCATCATAAACCTTTCCAAAAGAAACACGGTATATTATTTCATAATATTTTTGTTATCTCAATAAGATTGTAGCAGCCAACCTATTATGGAGTATATCTAAACCCCAACTGCACTATCGGAGCAACCTCTTTTAACAAGGGCACGCAGCCGCAAAACACCCTCATGAAACACACGTGAATAAATCACTTTCAATTCAACCCTTCACCTATTTGGGATGCTCACACTTATTTAGTGCACACTAATTCCAATCTAGAGGTTATCATAAACCATTGATGGTTATTAAATCAGGGACGAACTGATGGTCCTTTCTCTATTTGTATTCCCCAAAGCATAAATAAGATCATCAAAAAGCCAGTTTATATAAAAACAATTCTGAATTAATATCCTCTATGGCAACTTTCAAATACATCCTTAACATAACCATCAATAATGGATAGATTTAATCCATTGGGACATATTACTCCAAATTATCCAATAAATTTACCTAATTTCATAATCTTAATGATCAGAGCCAATTATTGATATCTCACACTTATTATTAACTCCTTTAACTCCAATTAGGTATATCCATACTCTTAATCATAGTTCATCAATAACTGCTATAAGACACCATCAAATTAATCAACCTCCCTTCCAAGGATCTTAGTTAAGGTCAACTATGCATCACACTACAGGCTCAACTTGATAACACATGCCATATCCACTAATTTCTTCGATTATAACCTCTCACTTAACCACGAGAAGACATCGCTAAAGGTTTTAGCATTTTCTTTCATAAAAGGGACCTTTCAACTTCAACACTCAATATACCCAAGAGAGTTATATTAAGTCAAAACTTCCACGTACTAAAGGACTTACAAAAGAAAATTTTCATTATCTAGGTCATCAAGCGAACTAAATGGGTCATGTTTTCCAATAAGAAAGACAAAACTCCAATACAAAGCTCAATCTTGACACTAAACAAGTCCACAAGCCATAAGAATAACTCAACCATTGGGAAAACAATTTTTGCATTAAGGAACAAATTAAACCAATGAAAACACATCCACCTTTCTCAAAGAAACCCATCAACTGCAAAGAACTGCTGACCCAAGAGAAATTCATCAACCATCATCAACCACAACTAGACAAGAGTTGACCAATTTCAAATTCAAGAGAACAACTTTTCTAAAGATACTCACTATCAATGCATGTACTAAGGTATCCGAGGTGACCACTCCACTATTTTCTTACCACGAATGGTGGTGTAACCTGGTAAGCCCAGGGCCACAACCACAACCTCACCATCTCAACAAGCACTACCATCACTCATAATAATCATAGAATCATATTATAGGTATATAAGATCATCTCATAATAGGAATCATTAATACAATATAACAAAAGCGTAAATGCAATGCTTGACCCATCCCATCCTACAGTGCACTAGTGTGTCAGGTTTTTAAGTTCATTAACCATCACAAAATTTTAGCAAATTAAGTTTCGAAAGTTGTTAATCCATTCATCATGGACCTACAGCCCGCTCTGATAGCAACTGTAACACCCCAGCCTGATAAAGGCCTAGAATGCCACTGAATTAAATAATCTAGACAAATTAAACTAAAATACCTTTCAAAATTTTGGCAGAACCTCCTTTATATAGTTGTCTATACCGAAGGTTCCAACTAACAGTTATAGCATATGTAAGCATTCCAACTTGCAATTTGATTAAGACAAAATCAAAACTGGCTAACCGTTATTATAACATCCATAGCATCTAAACATCTAGGACATAGATTAAGAGCATCCAAAAACATCTATCCGCTTATTATAGTTTACTCCAAGTAAAGCAATAATCATAAAGTGCACTTTAAGTGATTTATTCAACTACTAATAAATTTAATTTTGCATTCCATTGTGGGTAGATAGTGCGATAGTGCAACATGTCTAATCCTTCTTTTCCCCCATGCATGCCGGTCTCATAAGGGTACCTAAAACACAACAAACAACAAGAGGTGAGTCCAAAGACTCAGCAAATATAATGGATGGCATAAACAGCACCCAAGCATGTAAACTCATCATCTGTATTACACAAACCACACACCAATTACTTTACATACACATATTATGCAATATGCTCAACATGCTCTTTAATTTTCTCTTTCCTTTTTGCATTTTACCGATAATGCAGAGTGTGCATCCGTCGATGCACACCCATGCCTATGCCATCTAGCACAGGGACCATTGCCCCTACACCACTGGTATGGGGACCCAAGCCCATGCTCGGCAAGCATGGGGACTTTTAGCCCGTCATGAACATGTCGGGGACCTCAACAAATGCTTGGTCATCACTTGACGAAGACTTCAAATAGCCATCATGATGCATATGTATGAAATCTCAAATTAATATAAACATGCATCTGCAGTAACATTGCATGAGATTAATCTATTCATACTACAAAAGCTCATAATCAAGGCTTCATGACCTTCAAACATCAAAGAATAACACCTTACTCATATCACTGGAAACCATGAATATTACCAAACATACCACCATAAAAATCATGGATACCACAAATACTCCTAGTATTTATCAAACATAGCCATTCAATGATATCTATAATATCCCTCGTTATACTTGCCTTAACCGCGAGAGAACGGGGGACGTGCAGAAGGGGCTGCCTCCGGGACCAAACCTCCACCTGAACATATTTATAACGCACACAAAGATAACAGTAGTAGGCCACATAAGCTATATAAAAACAATCACTAACTCGCAAGAACGTCTAACCCAATCCCAACCCCCAAATCCTGAACATCCATCTGACTCCTCGGTGGACAGTCAACTTCTAAAAATTATAACTTTCACTACATGGGTCCAAATAATGTGTTCTAATACTTTCTGAAAAGATAATTAAATTCCCCAACTAAACCTAGTAGAGAGGCCCTTCTAAATCAGCCATCTAATACCCCTACCAAGCCAAATTAAAAGACATCAATATTCACGTTGGGTTCTCTCGACAGTACAAACAAACCACCATAACTTTTGCTAAGAAAGTCCAAATCTTCTGTTCTTTATCTCTCTGAAAAGGTGTAGAAATTACCTACATTTTTCATTATAACGAGATTCTCTGATTTACATGTGAGGACCCGGAATATTTAACTAGTAACACTTAACCTCCAAATGGTTCCAGCATTACTGATTAAACATTCTAAGCCTCGATGGGCATATGTTTCCCAGAATTGCAACATATGCACATCATCACAAAATTACACATCATTTCCATACAACATACATCACTAGGTTCAACAACGACATACATAAAGTAAAGTTATTACAAAGGAGCCGATGGCCAAATAGAACAATAAACAAGAATGACAATGAAGCAAAAGCGCTGAAGACGGCTAGAACAAAAGTCGACCGGTTAGCCACACACCACAAGGCAACCGACCGGGCCGCCAAGCTAGTCGCCCGCAAGCTACCACAACACACTCGCAAAGTGAGGCCCTCGGGCTCACCTTCTTCCTCTGCAAGAACAATTAAGCATAGCATCCGAGTACAAAGATTGTCTTTGTACCGCAAGATCGACGTGTGGAATAGCAGGACCTATTCATAAACTACATGCAAGCTTATTTAGGTGGAGGTTGTATGTCTCATTTGCATGAAGCCAACTTTATTTGCAATAATGTAATATATTTCAAAAGCAAGTTTGCAAATCTGTTTTGTTATCAAAGTGTGATAAGTAAAGGTACATACAAGTAACCACCAGAAGCGACTATCCCAATAGCCACCACAACATAGCACGAATCACGATTCGTACCACCCATCAAGTTTTAATTTAAAAGGTTGTAGTCTAACTCTTGAAAGACCTTGCCAAGCGTGTCCATAACCTAGGACGAGGCTATTCGAATAGTTTTAACCCTGCAGGGGTGTACCAATGTACCCACACTTCAGACCGCCTTCACGCCACAAGCACACTACCGAAGGTATGCCGGCACGGCTAAGTCCTACGAGACATTTCCAATCTTGTGTATTAACTACGAGCCGCTCATATGGATAGAAACCCATATGCTTACATTGCAAGTCGAAAGACAACAAATCCCATCACGGGTGAAGTCTTTGACACTACAATGCTCCCAACACCATCCCTCCTGCGACTCCCTGCGACTCGGAGCCAATACACGCCAAAGTACTAAGTCAAGAGAGGTCCCATACCCTCTAATGTGGTTAGCACGCTAAAATGCTTGGTTTAGTGTAACAAGATGTTCGGTCCTTGTTGACCGGGCACCATTCGATCACACCCAAAATCACACCATCATACAATTGTGCCCAAGTCTAAATCATTTTGTTTTCAGTTTTAGTTTGCATAAATAGACATGGCACAAGGTGGAAATCATAATCATAATAAGTTTTAAGTGATCAAGGTCATCGACAAGTCGATAACCGCCCATTTCTACCGAAACTAAGCATGGCTAAGCAATTGATTCGCAACTACTAAGTGACAAGAGCTCATCCACGAACTCTAAATCACAGCAAGTAACCTAGGCTCATGGTAGTAGAGGATAATCATTTGCTAAGGAAATGCATCTACTAGGCCAACTATTAACACAAAGTAGCAATGCATACATAGAATTTGTAATCAACATAAATACTTAAAATACTGGGATTAACATGATCAAACCGCTTGCCTTCTCTTTGTTGCTCAAGTTGTTGTGGAGGGTCGCTCTCGGGATTACCGCAAATGTCGAATCCTAAGCGCAAAGGCAAAAGAACCAAGAACAACCAATAAGACTAGCAACACTTAACAAAAGAGCAAGCAAAAATTATCCAAATGCGACGAAACTTATACACAAGGTGAAATACGAATATACCAAGACATAGAAACTGGAAAAACCTAATTTGGATTTGTGGTGCAAAAGATATCACCTAAAAACCCATTTTCGGCCATAATTAGCACTGTAGCAAAAACATTTTCTAAAAAGATTTTGAAGCTGAAATTTTTATGGTAGCTACCTATTGGTATAGAGGTAACCCATATAAAATTTCAGGTCATTTGGAGTTAAAATGATTTAGTTATGATTTTTCTAAGATGCAAAACTAGCATATTGCACTTTCCAGAAATATAAACATGTGCAAAACCTATTTCACATTATAGAATGATAACAGAGGGATTTCTATTTTTAGGATTTACAGGGAATTACTGGTGTCTATTACATCATTAATTGAATTTCTAAGAGCTGCTAATAAGGTTAAATCTACTAACATATTTTTCTGGTGCTGATTTAGGCCTTCCACCATCTTTAGATTAAAGTTTAGTTAATAACAAATTTATCAAAGTTAAAATCATACAATTATCAGATATACAGAAAAAGATATGCATTTTCCAAGTTTTAATACAATTCTGGAATATATAAAATTAGTAGAAAACAAGCTATTCTTAACTAAACAATTTCCTGCTACTGGAACATGCTTAAATCCATTTTTATAATAAACTAAAGTGACAACATAATTTATTACCGTTGGAAGTATCTAAAAAGCAGTTAAAATGAATTAGTTATGAGTTTCTAAAGTTTTTATATTATTTTCAGTTGTTTAAACAAATACTTACCGAAATACAGAACCACCCAATTAAAAGGAAACGACGTGGACGCTCGGCAACCCTTGATCTAACATCCTACGGCTCACGCGCGCCGAAAACAGCGCACGCGCGCCAAACCTAATCGGAGCCCACCGTTGGATCACGATCCAACGGCTCACGAAGGTGTATGCATCCGGACGGTGCGGTTGCTTGGGCCAATCCCAGCCGCAGATCTGCTGATGGACGGTCCAGAGCGCACCAACGGTCGGAAGGTCCGATTGCACACACGATCTCAGCCGTTGATCTCAAGATCGACGGTCGAGAACGATCAAGGCAACCGGAGGGTCCGAATGCACTCACGATCAAGGCCGCAGATCTAAAAACGAACGGTAGATATTGAACGCAGTTCAAAAGAAGATGCTGACACGTGGGACCGCATGTTAGTGACCTCGGGTCATGACCGCAACGTTTTAACCCACGTGCACAGTGCACTGGGCCCACTTGTCAGCGACTGAGAGTGGCGGTTAGGACAGGATTAATGCTTCTAATGATTACCATTAATTAAACACTAATGACCACTGGAATTTGATTTTAATCCCTCGCCCACAAGACGAACCCGCAGGAGATTCCGAAATGATTTAATCACGCGACACATTAACTAACCAATGATTAGCATTAATGATGTAGGAAGCGATGCGGGATTGAACCGAGAGCGAGTTAAGGATATTGGGCCCACAAGTCAGTGGCTCAACAACAACGATTAAGACATAATTAATAACTAATGATTAGCAATTAATGTGTCCTAATTAGGTGACGAAAACGGAGCTGCGTGTGCCAAGCAAACCCGAGTGAGTTCAACGGCAAATCGCCGCGACACCGCCAGCGCGGCGCCAACAAGACCCAAAATGGATTCGCAATATGATACGAACCTAATGGTAGCATTCGCCGCGGCGAGGACTAGAACGCCGCCAGCCGAAAACGAAAATGGGAGCTATCGCTAAACATGAAAATCGCGATGAGCTCCACCGCGAGCCTAGGTGCGGTGCGAGCTTCTAAGGACTAATAAGAAGCTACCTTAGGGACAAGAAGCTTCAAGATGGCGGAGATGCTTGATCACGGAAAGCTCACGGACACGAAGAAGAAAGGTTGAAAACGACACCGAGTCAAATGAGTGATACCAAAGCATCAAAATAGCTTCATAATGATTCACTGAAGCTACATGAGCAAGCAATTGGAAAATGGAGCACTCACCGAAGTGAGGAAGAAGATGACCAAATTGCCGAATTTGAACAAACCCCAAATTAGACAATTCGAGAATCAAATCCAAAATCAAGTGAGGGGAAATGTTCAGGAAGTAAATAGATAAGGTTAGGACAAAGAAACGTGAAGGAGGACCTTTGGAACACCAAAAACACCAATGGAGCTTCACGGGTCAACAATGGCGGTTTGCCATTTTGAGGTGTTAAGCTCAATATTGAGAATGGGACTTGGTGGTGGTCTAAAGACATACCAGAGGCATTGAGTGTGCTTATAAGGCCAAGAAAGTGTTAGGTTTGCACCACACTTCTTTCGGCAAAACACAAAGCACCACGCACGACCGACAAGGAAAAGAGGTGTAGACGTGCATTAGGGCATGGCCTAGCTCAATGTACCGCCCATACCCTTAAACGTCGGCTAGGGTGGCTTTAGGGAGCAGGAAATGACACCGCCATTACCCCTGATGGTGCTCGCACGGTGGGAGGTAGAAGACGACCAGCGAAAAGGTTCGGTGACGCACGACCGTTGGATGAGACCCGAACGGCTGCGATAGCGCCACGCCTACGGGCTTTAAAACACAACGGAGATATTGCGAACCCTATGATTAGAAATGAACGGCTCAGATAGCTCCACGTTGCAAACTCAAATTACAACGAAGGGGTACGCGAGCGTTGGATCTTAATCCAACGGCTCTGATTCAAAAATGCAACCGGAGGGTCCGAAAGTTTCGGCGCATCTCGACGGTTGGATGGAGATCCAACGGTTGACATTCATACTTGCAACCGGAAGGTCTGAAATGATACACGCGTGCGGGCCGTGCGATTTAGATCTAACGGTTGAGATCCACCGCGCGTTTTAAAGAGTGGCTCGGTGCATTTAGTTGACTGGACCAAGTCGATCGCCCGAGCCCAGTCCGATTTCGACCCGAGTAATGATAAACCAGGTTTGACTTTGAAATAAAAGCAGAGACTTTGAAAGATTTATTTGAGGTGGCAAACCAACTCCAAAAATTATGAAATTTTTACAGGAGCTTGCTAACTCAGATATCAACCTTGTGTACAATTTTCAGAGGTTTTTATATTGTGAATAAATCTCCAAAAATTCTGCAAGGCTCTGTTTTAATGTTTGACTAAGAGTCAAACAGTTTGATCGCCCTAAAAATATTCAAACAATTTCTAAAAATTGTGAAATTTTTCAGAGGGTCTGAGACCATCACAGAGACTTAGGAAAATATTTCAGAGGATGATCATAAGATTTGACAAGATTGTTTTTGGAATAGCAAGATTTGGATCAACAAGACTTGTGACAATGTAATTCCATAATTCCTTGAACAAGAATTGATTGGCACAACAGAAATACATGATGTAAGAAAAAGTTTTAATTTCTACTCATTTTCTTACATTTGAAACACAAGCCCCAAATTTGGGATGTTACAACTCTCCCCCCCTTACAAGAATCTCGACCCGAGATTCCGTTTACTCGGAGAAGAAAGAAGGAAAATCTGCATGAAGGCGATCTTCGCTCCCAAGTCGCTTCATCTTCGGAATGGTTTGACCATGAACCTTAAGGAACTTGATGGCACGGTTCCTTGTTCTCCGCTCGATTCCTCAAGAATACGAAGCAGATGCTCATGGTAGGTCAAATCCTCCGCACATCGAGTTTCAACGGAGTTTCCTCAGTCGGGACACGGAGGCACTTCTTCAGGTGTGAAACATGGAACACATCATGCACACCCTCAAGTGCAGCTGGTAGCTCCAATCTGTATGCAACTGCTCCAACTCTCTCGATGATACGGTAAGGCCCAACATACCGAGGAGCCAACTTGCCCTTGATGCCAAAACGCTGATGGCCCTTCAAGGGTGAGACTTTGAGATACACAAAGTCATTGGGCTCAAAGCTCAACTCACGGCGACGACGATCTGCATAGCTCTTTTGTCTGGACTGGGCCGTGCGCAGATGCTCGCGGATCAACTGAACTTGACTTTCGGCCTCATTGATCGAATCTGGGCCGAAAAATTGCCGCTCACCAGTCTCTGACCAGTTCAATGGGGTTCTGCATCTCCTCCCATACAAAGCCTCAAAGGGTGCCATGCCAAGACCGCTGAAGTCGTTGTTGTAGGAGAACTCAGCAAATGGTAGGCACTTCTCCCACTTCTTCCCATAGGAAAGGACACAAGCACGGAGCATATCTTCCAACACTTGGTTGACTCGCTCCGTCTGGCCATCAGTCTGAGGATGAAAGGCTGTACTGAAATGAAGGCGGGTCCCCATAGCCTCTTGCAGACTATGCCAAAACCGCGAGGTGAAAAGTGCACCACGATCAGAAATAATCGTCTTCGGTACACCGTGAAGACTCACAATCCTCGAGACATAAAGTTCGGCCAAAGGCCCCACACGAAGCTGAGTCTTGACAGGAAGGAAATGTGCCACTTTAGTCAACCTGTCGATCACGACCCAAATAGCATCATTCCCTTTGGACGAGCGGGGCAATCCGGTGATGAAGTCCATGCCAACGGAATCCCACTTCCATTCTGGCACTGGCAAAGGCTGAAGAAGACCTGCCGGACGCTGATGCTCAGCCTTCACACGACAACGACACGTCGACTTTCGGCAACGAACTTGGCAATCTCACGCTTCATTCGGGTCCACCAGAATCTCTGACGAAGGTCCTGATACATCTTGGTAGCCCCGGGGTGAATAGACAAAGGAGAATCATGGGCTTCGCGGAGAATCAAATTCCGCAATTCCATGACCTTAGGAACCACAAGACGTTGTCCAAACCACACAACGCCATGCTCGTCCTCTGAAAAGCACTTGGCTATCCCATCCTTGATGTTCTGCTTGATTTGGTTCACACCAACATCCGTTTGCTGTGCCGCCTTGATTTGGTCCACCAAGGTTGGTTGCACAACCAATGTAGCAAGAGAACCGTGCTCGATCAAACCCAAATTAAGGCGCTGGAATTACGAAATGAGGTAGACGCTGCCCTTGGAGCATCAACATGTTGCAATACACCTTCCGATCGAGTGCATCAAAGAACGACATTGGCCTTGCCGGATGGTACTGAATACCTATGTCATAATCCTTGATCAATTCCAACCATCTTCTCGCCCGAGGTTCAGATCGGTGGGTGAACAAGTATTTCAAGCTCTTGTGGTCGAATACACCTCACAACGGTTACCAATCGATAATGCCGCCAAATCTTGAGTGCATGGACCCACGACTAACTCCAAGTCATGAGTAGGATAGTTGAGTTCATGAGGCCTCAATTGCCGCGATGCATAGGCCACAACCTTGCCCTCCTGCATAAGAACACAACCAAGACCCTGACGAGAAGCATCACAATAGATATCAAAACTCTTGTGAATATCGGGAGAACAAGCCTTGGCTGAGGTCAACCGCGTCTTGAGCTCTGAAAACTCACATCACAAGCAGCGGACCACTCAAACTTCTTGTCTTTCTTGAGTAGTTCAGTCATAGGCTTCGCAATCTTGGAGAAATTCTCGATAAAGCGGCGATAGTAGCCAGCCAAACCAAGAAAACTCCGCACATCGGTGACCGACTTGGGCTGACCCCAAGATAGCACATCACTGACCTTGCTAGGATCCACAGCCACACCTCCTGCTGAAAGAACATGGCCCAAGAATGCCACTTCCTTCAACCAGAACTCGCACTTGCTGAATTTGGCATACAGCTGGTGCTCACGCAGCTTGCCCAACACAAGCTGAAGATGCTCAGCATGCTCTTCTTCACTCTTGGAGTAGATAAGGATATCATCGATGAATACCACCACAAACCTATCCAAATACTCCATGAATACCGAGTTCATAAGATTCATGAACAAAGCAGGAGCATTAGTCAAACCAAAAGACATGACGGTGTACTCGTAAAGGCCATAACGAGTAGCAAAGGCCGTCTTAGGAATATCCTCGGCCCTGATCCTGACTTGATGATAGCCCAGTCTCAAGTCAATCTTGGAGAAGACTCGTGCTCCGGTCAACTGATCGAAAAGATCGTCAATACGGGGCAAAGGATACTTGTTCTTTACCGTCACCTCATTAAGCGGACGGTAATCAACACACATGCGCAAGGTCTTGTCCTTCTTCTTCACAAAGATAACTGGACAACCCCAAGGAGATGAGCTAGGACGGATAAAACCCTTCTCTTGCAGCTCACCCAGTTGCTTCTTCAGCTCCTCCAACTCATTAGGAGGCATGCGATACGGCCTCTTAGAAATAGGGGCGGTACCGGGCAGCAACTCTATCACAAACTCCAGATCTCGAACAGGAGGCAGGCCAGGCAAATCTTCAGGAAAGACATCCGCGAAGTCACACACAGTGGGGACGTCGTGAATCTCCAATACTGGCTTTGCTTCAAGGGCATAAAGATGGGGCTCTCGCAACTGTGGCGAAAACCCAACCTATTCGCTTGAAGGATTAGTGAGGTAGACAATCTTCCTGGCACAATCGATTTGCCCCAAGTGTTGGGACAACCAATCCATGCCAAGAATCACATCCAAGCGCGCCGAGTCGAGCAGGATAAGACTCGCCAACAATCCCACCTTCGATGTGGATAGGAACATCCCGCATACTTGGTCGCTCTCATTTCCGAACCCGAGAGCGAATGAGCGGTGGAACCTCAAAGGGACACGATGAAGTCCACAATCAACAGCAAACGACCTCGAAATAAAAGAGTGCGAGGCCCCAGAGTCAAACAAAACTGTAGCAGGATGCAAATTAACAAGGAGCGTACCCAACACCACGTCAGGCGCCTCCTGTGCCTCCTCAGCCGAGATATGGTTGACTCGGCCGCTCCCCAAGCCCGGGTCTTACGGTGGTGGGTGACCACTCCGCCCGCGTCCTCCATTAGGACGCGGGGCGCTCCGATCTTCTTAGGACAACTACTGCGTAGTGGCCCTTGTTGTGGCGATGAAAGCGGTGGCGTCGGCCGCGGGGTTGCGGGAACACCGGCCGGGTCGCGGCGCGCGTGGATCGAGTCACGTCCCGCGAGGACGTGGGCTGGTGCGAAGACCCGGCGATGGTGAAGTCAAAGAACGGGCCACCGGTGCGAGGCCCAACTTCGGGACGAACGAGGCCCGACTGCGCACCGGGCCTCCCACTTGCGCTTATGGACTCGCCGGCGCCTCGCCTTATGCTCGGCGGCGATGGCCTTGTCCACCAAGGTCCGGAAGTCGGGAAGTCCACAATAGAGAGCTTGTCCTGGCTCCTCGACAAACCCTCCATGAACTTCTCCGCTTGGCCTCATCGGTGGCCACCTCACAGAGCGTACCTCGCCAAATGGTTGAACTCATGGAGGTACTCGATCCACGATTTGCGCCCTGCTTGAGCGCAAGGAACTCCTTGTTCTTGACTTCATCGGCCGGCGGGAAATGGGCCCGACGAAAGGCGACGAACTCCTCCCACGAGACCACGTGTCCGCAGCCGCATGGCGAGGAAATTCTCCCACCATGAGAGTGCCGCACCCTCCAACCGATGGGATGCGAAAAGTGCCGCTCTGCTCACGGCGAGCAACGTTGAGCTTCAACCGCACGCAGCCACCGATCGTCTGCGTCAAGGGATTCTCGGACCGGGAGAAGGTAGGAGGTTGAGTACGGAGGAACTCGCAAGCCCCCACGAGTCCGGTGACCACCTCCGGATCCGAGGCACGGAGGGAGTGGAGGTGTTTCGGCGATAACCTCCAACACCCTACGGTCCTCCGAACGATTGCGTTCGATCTGCATGAGGACTTCCGCCATGGTCGGAGGAGGGGGAAGTTCCTCATCGGGACTACCCGGCTGATTCCGGCCGCTACGTGTTCCACCAGCCATCCTGATTCACTAAGATGAGTTAGCTACAAGCCCGAGATAAAAAGAAAGCAAAGAAATGCAAACTCAATAAAAAGGGCTCAGGAATAACCACCAAGAGTACAAGACCAAAAATCACCAAATCGACTTCCTGAAACGACTAACCCGTATGGAAGAACGAGCAATCGTTTGCGAAGACCCAAAATTTCAGCACTAATTTCTAGCCCAACACAGTCCAAAAATCAAGGTATAACCACCTAATAGGGTATAGGCATTTAGCTAATTTCTTATCACTTCACCTAATAGGGTATAGGCATTTAGCTAATTTCTTATCACTTCTTACCCTTTTATTCCCACAAGTTTTAGTTGTATTTACCTCTCATTTTCAGCACTATATTCTAATTACAAGCTAGCTGTCCAGAATATGCACTTGCTGTCCAGAATTTCTCCTTCAATCCCTTGGCCGAAATTTGAAGTTCCAGGGGCTCCTATTCCTTACTCCAAACAGCCAAGACTCAATTTAAGGCTCTTATGGTGCTCCCAAAACCAAGTTAATCGATTAAACAACTACCTTTGAAAAGAAGATGAGAGGGGAAAAAGTTCTCCAAATCTAACCAAGAATAAGGTGAGATGAGCAAACTAAGATAGGTAAGGAGTAAAATTAGAGAACTTACTTAAGTTTTCATAAACTATTTGAAAGTAAGTTTTCAAATATCCTAAAGCGACCAAGCTAGGGTTTTTACAGTCGGTATGGCTCACGATACCAACTTTGTGAGGACCGAAATATTTAACTAGTAACACTTAACCTCCAAATGGTTCCAGCATTACTGATTAAACATTCTAAGCCTCGATGGGCATATGTTTCCAGAATTGCAACATATGCACATCATCACAAAATTACACATCATTTCCATACAACATACATCACTAGGTTCAACAACGACATACATAAAGTAAAGTTATTACAAAAGGAGCCGACCGGCCAAATAGAACAATAAACAAGAATGGCAATGAAGCAAAAGCGCCCTAAGATGGCTAGAACAAAAGTCGACCGGTTGCCGGACACCCACAAGGCAACCGACCGGGCCGCATAAGCTAGTCGCCCATAGCTACCACAACACGGCTCATAAAGTGAGGCCCTCGGCTCACCTTCTTCCTCCTGCAAGAACAATTAAGCATAGCATCCGAGTACAAAGATTGTCTTTGTACCCGCAAGACTGACGTGTGGAATAGCAGACCTATTCATAAACTACATGCAAGCTTATTTAGGTGGAGGTTGTATGTCTCATTTTGCATGAAGCCAACTTTATTTGCAATAATGTAATATATTTCAAAAGCAAGTTTGCAAATCTGTTTTGTTATCAAAGTGACAGTAAGTAAAGGTACATACAAGTAACCACCTGGAAGCGACTATCCCAATAGCCACCACAACATAGCACGAATCCCTGATTCGTACCACCCATCAAGTTTTAATTTAAAAGGTTGTAGTCTAACTCTTGAAAGACCTTGCCAAGCGTGTCCATAACCTAGGACGAGGCTATTCGAATAGTTTTAACCCTGCAGGGGTGTACCAATGTACCCACACTTCAGACCGCCTTCACGCCACAAGCACACTACCGAAGGTATGCCGGCACGGCTAAGTCCTACGAGACATTTCCAATCTTGTGTATTAACTACGAGCCGCTCATATGGATAGAAACCCATATGCTTACATTGCAAGCCGAAAGACAACAAATCCCATCACGGGTGAAGTCTTTCGGACACTACAATGCTCCCAACACCATCCCTCCTGCGACTCCCTGCGACTCGGAGCCAATACACGCCAAAGTACTAAGTCAAGAGAGGTCCCATACCCTCTAATGTGGTTAGCGCTAAAATGCTTGGTTTAGTGTAACAAGATGTTCGGTCCTTGTTGACCGGGCACCATTCGATCACACCCAAAATCACACCATCATACCATTGTGCCCAAGTCTAAATCATTTTGTTTTCAGTTTTAGTTTGCATAAATAGACATGGCACAAGGTGGAAATCATAATCATAATAAGTTTTAAGTGATCAAGGTCATCGACAAGTCGATAACCGCCCATTTCTACCGAAACTAAGCATGGCTAAGCAATTGATTCGCAACTACTAAGTGACAAGAGCTCATCCACGAACTCTAAATCACGACAAGTAACCTAGGCTCATGGTAGTAGAGGATAATCATTTGCTAAGGAAATGCATCTACTAGGCCAACTATTAACACAAAGTAGCAATGTATACATAGAATTTGTAATCAACATAAATACTTAAAATCTGGGATTAACATGATCAACCGCTTGCCTTCTTCTTTGTTGCTCAAGGTGTTGTGGAGGGTCGCTCTCGGGATTACCGCAAATGTCGAATCCTAGCGCAAAGGCAAAAGAACCAAGAACAACCAATAAGACTAGCAACACTTAACAAAAGAGCAAGCAAAATTATCCAAATGCGTGAAACTTATACACAAGGTGAAATACGAATATACCAAGACATAGAAACTGGAAAAACCTAATTTGGATTTGTGGTGCAAAGATATCACCTAAAAACCCATTTTTACCATAATTAGCACTGTAGCAAAACATTTTCTAAAAGATTTTGAAGCTGAAATTTTATGGTAGCTACCTATTGGTATAGAGGTAACCCATATAAAATTTCAGGTCATTTGGAGTTAAAATGATTTAGTTATGATTTTCTAAGATGCAAAACTAGCATATTGCACTTTCAGAAATATAAACATGTGCAAAACCTATTTCACATTATAGAATGATATGAGAGGATTTCTATTTTTAGGATTTACAGGAATTACTGGTGTCTATTACATCATTAATTGAATTTCTAAGAGTGCTAATAAGGTTAAATCTACTAACATATTTTTAGTCTTGATTTAGGCCTTCCACCATCTTTAGATTAAAGTTTAGTTAATAACAAATTTATCAAAGTTAAAATCATACAATTATCGATATACGAGAAAAGATATGCATTTTCCAAGTTTTAATACAATTCGGAATATATAAAATTAGTAGAAAACAAGCTATTCTTAACTAAACAATTTCTGCTCTTTGGAACATGCTTAAATCCATTTTATAATAAACTAAAGTGACAACATAATTTATTACGTTGGAAGTATCTAAAAGCGATTAAAATGAATTAGTTATGAGTTTCTAAAGTTTTTATATTATTTTCATTGTTTAAACAAATACTTACGAAATACGAACCACCCAATTAAAAGGAAGCAGCGTGGGCGCTCGGCAACCCTTGATCTAACATCCTACGGCTCACGCACGCAAGCAGCGCGCCACGCGCGCCAAACCTAATCGGAGCCACCGTTGGATCACGATCCAACGGCTCACGAAGGTGTATGCATCCGGACGGTGCGGTTGCTTGGGCCAATCCCACCGCAGATCTGCGAGATGGGCGGTCGAGCGCACCAACGGTCGGAAGGTCCGATTGCACACACGATCTCACCGTTGATCTCAAGATCGACGGTCGAAACGATCAAGGCAACCGGAGGGTCGAATGCACTCACGATCAAGGCGCAGATCTAAAAGCGAGCGGTAGATATTGAACGCGGTTCAAAAGAAGATCTTGACACGTGGGACCGCATGTCGGTGACCTCGGTCATGACCGCAGCGTTTTAACCCACGCACGCGTCACCAGGCCCACTTGTCGGATCGAGAGTGGCGGTTAGGACAGGATTAATGCTTCTAATGATTACCATTAATTAAACACTAATGACCACTGGAATTTGATTTTAATCCCTCGGGTCCACAAGACAGCGACCCAGAGGAGATTCCGACAGCGATTTAACCGCCGACACATTAACTAACCAATGATTAGCATTAATGATGTAGGAACAGTGCGGGATTGAACCAGAGAGCGAGTTAAGGATATTGGGCCCACAAGTCAGTGGCTCAACAACAACGATTAAGACATAATTAATAACTAATGATTAGCAATTAATGTGTCCTAATTAGGTGACGAAAACGGGAGCTCTGTGCCGGCAAAACCCGAGTGAGTTCAACGGCAAATCGCCGGCGACACTGGCCGCGGCGGCGCCGAACAAGACCCAAAATGGATTCGCAATAACAGTACGAACCTAATGGTAGCATTCTCGCCGGCGGCGAGGGACTAGAACGCCGGCTAGCCGGAAAAACGAAAATGGGAGCTTACTGCTAAACATGAAAATCGCGATGAGCTCCACCGCGAGCCTAGGGTGCGGGTGCCAGAGCTTCTAAGGACTAATAAGAAGCTACCTTAGGGACAAGAAGCTTCGAAGATGGCCGGAGATGCTTGATCACGGTGAAAGCTCGCCGGACACGAAGAAGAAAGGTTGAAAACGACACCCTGAGTCAAATGAGTGATACCAAAGCATCAAAATAGCTTCATAATGATTCACAGAAGCTACATGAGCAAGCAATTGGAAAATGGAGCACTCACCTGAGCTGAGGAAGAAGATGACCAAATTCGGCCGAATTTGAACAAACCCCAAATTAGACAATTCCTGAGAATCAAATCCAAAATCAAGTGAGGGGAAATGTTCAAGGAAGTAAATAGATAAGGTTAGGACAAAGAAGCGTGAAGGAGGACCCTTTGGAACACCAAAACACCAATGGAGCTTCACGGGTCAACAATGGCGGTTTGCCATTTTGAGGTGTTAAGCTCCAATATTGAGAATGGGGCTTGGTGGTGGTCTAAAGACATACCAGGATGCATTGAGTGTGCTTATAAGGCCAAGAAAGTGTTAGGGTTTGCACCACACTTCTTTCGGGCGGCAAAACACAAAGCACCACGCACGGCCGACAAGGAAAAGAGGTGTAGACGTGCATTAGGGCATGGCCTAGCTCAATGTACCGCCCATACCCTTAAACGTCGGCTAGGGTGGCTTTAGGGAGCAGGAAATGACATTGCCATTACCCCCCTACAGTGCTCGCACGGCCGGAGGTAGAAGACGACCAGCGAAAAAGGTTCGGTGACGCACGACCGTTGGATGAGACCCGAACGGCTGAGATAGCGCCACGCCTACGGGCTTTAAAACACAACGGAGATATTGCGAACCCTATGATTAGAAATGAACGGCTCGATAGCTCACGTTGCAAACTCAAATTACAACGAAAAGTGCGGCGTTGGATCTTAATCCAACGGCTCGATTCAAAAATGCAACGGAGGGTCAGAAAGTTTCGGCGCATCTCGGCGGTTGGATGGAGATCAACGGTTGACATTCATACTTGCAGCGGAAGGTGCGAAATGATACAGCGTGCGGCCGTGCGATTTAGATCTAGCGGTTGAGATCCACCGCGTTTTAAAGTGGCTCGGTGCATTTAGTTGGTGGACCAAGTCGGTGGCGAGCCCAGTCCGACTCGAACGAGTAGTGATAAACCCAGTTTGACTTTGAAATAAAGCAGAGACTTTGAAAGATTTATTTGAGGTGGCAAACCAACTCCAAAAATTATGAAATTTTACAGGAGCTTGCTAACTCAGATATCAACCTTGTGTGTACAATTTTGAGAGGTTTTATATTGTGAATAAATCTCCAAAAATTCTGCAAGGCTCTGTTTTAATGTTTGACTAAGAGTCAAGCAGGTTTGTACCCCTAAAAATATTCAAACAATTTCTAAAAATTGTGAAATTTTTGAGAGGGTCTGAACCATCAGAGACTTAGGAAAAATATTTCAGAGGATGATCATAAGATTTGACAACATTGTTTTGGAATAGCAAGATTTGGATCAACAAGACTTGTGACAATGTAATTCCATAATTCCTTGAACAAGAATTGATTGGCTGTGAAATACATGATGTAAGAAAAGTTTTAATTTCTACTCATTTTCTTACATTTGAAACACAAGCCCAAAATTTGGGATGTTACAACTCTCCCCTACAAGAATCTCGACCGAGATTAGTTTACTCGGAGAAGAAAGAAGGAAAATCTGCACGGCGATCTTCTCGCTCCCAAGTCGCTTCATCTTCTAGAATGGTTTGACCATGAACCTTAAGGAACTTGATGGCACGGTTCCTTGTTCTCAGTTCAGATTCCTCAAGAATCTGAGCAGGATGCTCGCGGTAGGTCAAATCCTCCTACACATCGAGAGTTTCAACGGAGTTTCCTCGTCGGGACACGGAGGCACTTCTTTAGGTGTGAAACATGGAACACATCATGCACACCCTCAAGTGCATTGGTAGCTCCAATCAGTATGCTGCTGCTCCAACTCTCTCGATGATACGGTAAGGCCCAACATGCGAGGAGCCAACTTGCCCTTGATGCCAAAACGCGATGGCCCTTCAAGGTGAGACTTTGAGATACACAAAGTCATTGGGCTCAAAGCTCAACTCACGGCGACGACGATGCGCATAGCTCTTTATGCGGGTGGGCGTGCGCAGATGCTCGCGGATCAACTGAACTTGACTTTCGGCCTCATTGATCGAATCTGGGCCGAAAAACTGCCGCTCACCAGTCTCTGACCAGTTCAATGGGGTTCTGCATCTCCTCCCATACAAAGCCTCAAAGGGTGCCATGCCAAGACTGGCCTGAAAGCTGTTGTTGTAGGAGAACTCAGCAAATGGTAGGCACTTCTCCCACTTCTTCCCATAGGAAAGGACACAAGCACGGAGCATATCTTCCAACACTTGGTTGACTCGCTCCGTCTGGCCATCAGTCTGAGGATGAAAGGTTGTACTGAAATGAAGGCGGGTCCCCATAGCCTCTTGCAGACTATGCCAAAACCGCGAGGTGAAAAGTGCACCACGATCGGAAATAATCGTCTTCGGTACACCGTGAAGACTCACAATCCTCGAGACATAAAGTTCGGCCAAAGGCCCCACACGGCCGAGTCTTGCGGGAAGGAAATGTGCCACTTTAGTCAACACAGCCGATCACGACCCAAATAGCATCATTCCCTTTGGGCGAGCGGGGCAATCCGGTGATGAAGTCCATGCCAGCGGAATCCACTTCCATTACGCGGCAAAGGCTGAAGAAGACTGCTGGGCGATGCTCGGCCTTCACCACGACAAACACACGTCGCACTCGACAACGAACTTGGCAATCTCACGCTTCATTCGGGTCCACGGAATCTCGGCGAAGGTCGATACATCTTGGTAGCCGGGGTGAATAGACAAAGGAGAATCATGGGCCGCGGAGAATCAAATTCCGCAATTCCATGACCTTAGGAACCACAAGGCGTTGTCCAAACCACACAACGCCATGCTCGTCCTCGAAAAGCACTTGGCTATCCCATCCTTGATGTTACGCGATTTGGTTCACACCAACATCCGTTTCTTTATGCCGCCTTGATTTGGTCCACCAAGGTTGGTTGCACAACCAATGTAGCAAGAGAACCGTGCTCGATCAAACCCAAATTAAAGCGCTGGAATTACGAAATGAGGGTAGGTGCTGCCTTGGAGCATCAACATGTTGCAATACACCTTCCGGCGAGTGCATCAAGAACGACATTGGCCTTGCCGGATGGTGCGAATACCTATGTCATAATCCTTGATCAATTCCAACCATCTTCTGCACGAGGTTGGATCGGTGGGTGAACAAGTATTTCAAGCTCTTGTGGTCGAATACACCTCAACGGTTACCAATCGGATAATGCGCCAAATCTTGAGTGCATGGACCACGACTAACTCCAAGTCATGAGTAGGATAGTTGAGTTCATGAGGCCTCAATTGCCGCGATGCATAGGCCACAACCTTGCCCTCCTGCATAAGAACACAACCAAGACCACGGCGAGAAGCATCACAATAGATATCAAAACTCTTGTGAATGTCGGGAGAACAAGCATCGGGTTTGAGGTCAGCAGCGTCTTGAGTTCTGAAAACTCACATCACAAGCGGCGGACCACTCAAACTTCTTGTCTTTCTTGAGTAGTTCGGTCATAAACCGCAATCTTGGAGAAATTCTCGATAAAGCGGCAATAGTAGCCACCAAACCAAGAAAACTCCGCACATCGGTGGTGACTTGGGTGACCCCAAGATAGCACATCACCGACCTTGCTAGGATCCTGACCACACCTCTGCTTGAAAGAACATGGCCCAAGAATGCCACTTCCTTCAACGAACTACGCACTTGCTGAATTTGGCATACGGTGGTGCTCACGCAGCGGCTGCCCAACACAAGCTTAAGATGCTCGACATGCTCTTCTTCACTCTTGGGTAGATAAGGATATCATCGATGAATACCACCACAAACCTATCCAAATACTCCATGAATACCGAGTTCATAAGATTCATGAACAAGCGGGAGCATTAGTCAAACCAAAAGACATGACGGTGTACTCGTAAAGGCCATAACGAGTAGCAAAGGCCGTCTTAGGAATATCCTCGTACGATCGACTTGATGATAGCCAGTCTCAAGTCAATCTTGGAAGACTCGTGCTCGGTCAAGCGATCGAAAAGATCGTCAATACAGGGCAAAGGATACTTGTTCTTTACCGTCACCTCATTAAGCGGACGGTAATCAACACACATCACGCAAGGTCTTGTCCTTCTTCTTCACAAAGATAACTGGACAACCCCAAGGAGATGAGCTAGGACGGATAAAACCCTTCTCTTGCAGCTCACCCGGTTGCTTCTTGACTCCTCCAACTCATTAGGAGGCATGCGTCGGCCTCTTAGAAATAGGGGCGTGCAGGCAGCAACTCTATCACAAACTCGGATCTCGAGCAGGGAGGCGGGCGGGCAAATCTTGGGAAAGACATCCGCGAAGTCACACACGGTGGGGCGTCGTGAATCTCCAATCACGGCTTTGCTTCAAGGGCATAAAGATGGGGCTCTCAAGCGTGGCGAAAACCCAACCTATTAAGCTTGAAGGATTAGTGAGGTAGACAATCTTCACGGCACAATCGATTTGCCCCAAGTGTTGGGACAACCAATCCATGCCAAGAATCACATCCAAGCGCGAGTCGAGCGCGGATAAGACTCGCCAACAATCCCACTCCTTCGATGTGGATAGGAACATCCCGGCATACTTGGTCGGCTCATTTCCGAACCGGAGAGCGAATGGCGATGGAACCCTCAAAGGGACACGATGAAGTCCACAATCAACAACAAGCGACCTCGAAATAAAGAGTGCGAGGCCCGAGTCAAACAAAGCGTAGCGAGGATGCAAATTAACAAGGGCGTACCCAACACCACGTCGGGCGCCTCTGTGCCTCCTCGGCCGAGATATGGTTGACTCGGCCGCTCCCCAAGCCGGGGTCTTACGGTCGGTGGTGACCACTCCCACGCGCGTCCTCCATTAGGGCGAGGGCGCTCGATCTTCTTAGGACAACTACTCGCGTAGTGGCCCTTGTTGTGCGATGAAGCGGTGGCGTCGGCGCGGGGTTGCGAGAACACCCGTGGTGGGTCGCGGCGCGCGTGGTGATCACGTCTGCGAGGGCGTGGAGCTGGTGCGAAGACCTCGGCGATGGTGAAGTCAAGAAGCGGGCCACCGTGCGGGCCCAACTTCGGGGGACGAGCGAGGCGGCTGCGCGAGCCATTGGGCCTCCCACTTGCGCTTGCGGGACTGCCAGCGCTCGCCTTATGCTCGGCGACGATGGCCTTGTCCACCAAGGTGCGGAAGTCGAAGTCCACAATAGAGAGCTTGTCACCTGGCTCCTCGAGACAAACCCTCCATGAACTTCTCACCTTGGCCTCATCGGTGGCCACCTCGGCGAGCGTACCTCGCCAAATGGTTGAACTCATGGAGGTACTGATCACAGATTTGCGCCCTGTTTGGCGCAAGGAACTCCTTGTTCTTGACTTCATCGGTAGGCGGGGAAATGGGCCGACGGAAAGGCGGCGGAACTCCTCCCACGAGACCACGTGTCCGCGGTGCATGGCGAGAAATTCTCCCACCATGAGAGTCGCACCCTCCAAGCGATGGGATGCGAAAAGTGCGCTCTGCTCCGCGGCGAGCAACGTTGAGCTTCGCTCAACGAGGCGCAGCCGATCGTCTGCGTCAAAGATTCGGACGGGAGAAGGTAGGAGGCGATGCGGAGGAACTCGCAAGCCCCACGAGTCAGTGACCACCTCCGGATCGAGGCACGGAGGAGTGGAGGTGTTTCGGCGATAACCTCCAACACCCTACGGTCCTCGAACGATTGCGTTCGATCGCATGAGACTTCGCCATGGTCGGAGGAGGAAGTTCCTCATCGGGACTACCGGCTGATTCCGGCGCTCGTGTTCCACGACCATCACGATTCACTAAGATGAGTTAGCTACAAGCGAGATAAAAAGAAAGCAAAGAAATGCAAACTCAATAAAAGGGCTCGGGAATAACCACCAAGAGTACAAGACCAAAAATCACCAAATCGACTTCTGAAGCGACTAACCCGTATGGAAGAGCGAGCAATCGTTTACGAAGACCAAAATTTCAGCACTAATTTCTAGCCCAACAGGTCCAAAAATCAAGGTATAACCACCTAATAGGGTATAGGCATTTAGCTAATTTCTTATCACTTCACCTAATAGGGTATAGGCATTTAGCTAATTTCTTATCACTTCTTACCCTTTTATTCCCACAAGTTTTAGTTGTATTTACCTCTCATTTTCAGCACTATATTCTAATTACAAGCTAGCTGTCCAGAATATGCACTTGCTGTCCAGAATTTCTCCTTCAATCCCTTGGCGAAATTTGAAGTTCAGGGCTCTATTCCTTACTCCAAACAGCCAAGACTCAATTTAAGGCTCTTATGGTGCTCCCAAAACCAAGTTAATCGATTAAACAACTACCTTTGAAAAGAAGATGAGAGGGGAAAAAGTTCTCCAAATCTAACCAAGAATAAGGTGAGATGAGCAAACTAAGATAGGTAAGGAGTAAAATTAGAGAACTTACTTAAGTTTTCATAAACTATTTGAAAGTAAGTTTTCAAATATCCTAAAGGCGACCAAGCTAGGGGTTTCTACGGTCAGTATGGCTCTGATACCAACTTTGTGAGGACCCGGAATATTTAACTAGTAACACTTAACCTCCAAATGGTTCCAGCATTACTGATTAAACATTCTAAGCCTCGATGGGCATATGTTTCCCAGAATTGCAACATATGCACATCATCACAAAATTACACATCATTTCCATACAACATACATCACTAGGTTCAACAACGACATACATAAAGTAAAGTTATTACAAAAGGAGCCGCCAGGCCAAATAGAACAATAAACAAGAATGACGGCGGAAGCAAAGCGCCTAAGATGGCTAGAACAAAAGTCGACCGGTTAGCCACACACCCACAAGGCAACCGGCCGGGCGCCAAGCTAGTCGCCCATAAGCTACCACAACACTGACTCATAAAAGTGAGGCCCTCGGGCTCACCTTCTTCCTCTCTGCAGAACAATTAAGCATAGCATCCGAGTACAAAGATTGTCTTTGTACCCATAAGATGACGTGTGGAATAGCAGACCTATTCATAAACTACATGCAAGCTTATTTAGGTGGAGGTTGTATGTCTCATTTGCATGAAGCCAACTTTATTTGCAATAATGTAATATATTTCAAAAGCAAGTTTACAAATCTGTTTTGTTATCAAAGTGACAGTAAGTAAAGGTACATACAAGTAACCACACAGGCGACTATCCCAATAGCCACCACAACATAGCACGAATCACGATTCGTACCACCCATCAAGTTTTAATTTAAAAGGTTGTAGTCTAACTCTTGAAAGACCTTGCCAAGCGTGTCCATAACCTAGGGCGAGGCTATTCGAATAGTTTTAACCTGCTGGGGGTGTACCAATGTACCCACACTTGGACCGCCTTCACGCCACAAGCACACTACAGAAGGTATGCCGCACGCTAAGTCCTCTGAGACATTTCCAATCTTGTGTATTAACTACGAGAGCGCTCATATGGATAGAAACCCATATGCTTACATTGCAAGCCAGAAAGACAACAAATCCCATCACGGGTGAAGTCTTTCGGACACTACAATCTCCCAACACCATCCCTCTGCGACTCCTGCGACTCGGAGCCAATACACGCCAAAGTACTAAGTCAAGAGAGGTCACATACCCTCTAATGTGGTTAGCACGCTAAAATGCTTGGTTTAGTGTAACAAGATGTTGGTCCTTGTTGACCGGGCACCATTCGATCACACCCAAAATCACACCATCATACCATTGTGCCCAAGTCTAAATCATTTTGTTTTCAGTTTTTAGTTTGCATAAATAGACATGGCACAAGGTGGAAATCATAATCATAATAAGTTTTAAGTGATCAAGGTCATCGACAAGTCGATAACGCCCATTTCTACCAAACTAAACATGGCTAAGCAATTGATTCGCAACTACTAAGTGACAAGAGCTTATCCACGAACTCTAAATCACACAAGTAACCTAGGCTCATGGTAGTAGAGGATAATCATTTGCTAAGGAAATGCATCTACTAGGCCAACTATTAACACAAAGTAGCAATGCATACATAGAATTTGTAATCAACATAAATACTTAAAATCTGGGATTAACATGATCAAGCTGCTTGCCTTCTTAACATTGCTCAAGGCTGTTGTGGAGGGTCGCTCTCGGGATTACGCAAATGTCGAATCCTAAGCGCAAAGGCAAAAGAACCAAGAACAACCAATAAGACTAGCAACACTTAACAAAAGAGCAAGCAAAAATTATCCAAATGCGTGAAACTTATACACAAGGTGAAATCTGAATATACCAAGACATAGAAACTGGAAAAACCTAATTTGGATTTGTGGTGCAAAGATATCACCTAAAACCCATTTTAGGCCATAATTATGCACTGTAGCAAAACATTTTCTAAAAGATTTTGAAGCTGAAATTTTTATGGTAGCTACCTATTGGTATAGAGGTAACCCATATAAAATTTCAGGTCATTTGGAGTTAAAATGATTTAGTTACGATTTTTCTAAGATGCAAAACTAGCATATTGCACTTTCGAAATATAAACATGTGCAAAACCTATTTCACATTATAGAATGATATGAGAGGATTTCTATTTTTAGGATTTCTGAGGAATTCTGGTGTCTATTACATCATTAATTGAATTTCTAAGATTTGCTAATAAGGTTAAATCTACTAACATATTTTTAAGTCTTGATTTAGGCCTTCCACCATCTTTAGATTAAAGTTTAGTTAATAACAAATTTATCAAAGTTAAAATCATACAATTATCGGATATACTGAGAAAAGATATGCATTTTCCAAGTTTTAATACAATTCTGGAATATATAAAATTAGTAGAAAACAAGCTATTCTTAACTAAACAATTTCCTTCTCTTTGGAACATGCTTAAATCCATTTTTATAATAAACTAAAGTGACAACATAATTTATTACCGTTGGAAGTATCTAAAGCGATTAAAATGAATTAGTTATGAGTTTCTAAAGTTTTTATATTATTTTGAGTTGTTTAAACAAATACTTACGAAATCTGAGAACCACCCAATTAAAAGGAAGCAGCGTGGGCGCTTCGGCAACCCTTGATCTAACATCCTCGGCTCGCGGCGAAAAACAGCGCGCCGCGCGCCAAACCTGTCGGAGCCACCGTTGGATCCGCGATCAACGGCTCACGAAGGTGTATGCATCGGACGGTGCGGTTGTTTGGGCCAATCGGCCGCGGTCTGCAGATGGGCGGTCGAGCGCACCAACGGTCGGAAGGTCGATTGCACACGATCTCGGCCGTTGATCTCAAGATCGGCGGTCGAAACGATCAAGGCAACCGGAGGGTCGAATGCACTCACGATCAAGGCGCGAGATCTAAAGCGAGCGGTAGATATTGACGCGGTTCAAAGAAGATCTTGACACGTGGGACCGCATGTCGGTAACCTCGGTCATGACGCAGCGTTTTAACCCATGTGCACGATGCTGGGCCCACTTGTCGGCCCGAGTGGCGGTTAGGATAGGATTAATGCTTCTAATGATTACCATTAATTAAGCGATGAATGACCGCGGAATTTGATTTTAATCCCTCGGGCCCACAAGGCGACCGAGAGGAGATTCCGGCGATTTAACCGACACATTAACTAACCAATGATTAGCATTAATGATGTAGGAACGATGCGGGATTGAACCAGAGCGAGTTAAGGATATTGGGCCCACAAGTCGGTGGCTCAACAACAACGATTAAGACATAATTAATAACTAATGATTAGCAATTAATGTGTCCTAATTAGGTGCAGCGGAGCTCGTGCGGCAAAACCGAGTGAGTTCAACGGCAAATCGCGGCGACAGCGCGGCGGTACGAACAAGACCCAAAATGGATTCGCAATAACACTCACGAACCTAATGGTAGCATTCTCGTGGCGAGGACTAGAAACATTGGCTAGTGGAAAAACGAAAATGGGAGCTTCTCGCTAAACATGAAAATCGCGATGAGCTCCATGCGAGCCTGAGGTGCGGTGCGAGCTTCTAAGGACTAATAAGAAGCTACCTTAGGGACAAGAAGCCGAAGATGGCGGAGATGCTTGATCACGGTGAAAGCTCGCCGGACACGAAGAAGAAAGGTTGAAAACGACACCCTGAGTCAAATGAGTGATACCAAAGCATCAAAATAGCTTCATAATGATTCACAGAAGCTACATGAGCAAGCAATTGGAAAATGGAGCACTCACCTGAGCTGAGGAAGAAGATGACCAAATTCGGCCGAATTTGAACAAACCCCAAATTAGACAATTCCTGAGAATCAAATCCAAAATCAAGTGAGGGGAAATGTTCAAGGAAGTAAATAGATAAGGTTAGGACAAAGAAACGTGAAGGAGGACCACTGGAACACCAAAAACACCAATGGAGCTTCACGGGTCAACAATGGCGGTTTGCCATTTTTGAGGTGTTAAGCTCCAATATTGAGAATGGGGCTTGGTGGTGGTCTAAAGACATACCAGGAGGCATTGAGTGTGCTTATAAGGCCAAGAAAGTGTTAGGGTTTGCACCACACTTCTTTGGGCGGCAAAACACAAAGCACCACGCTTGCGAGCAAGGAAAAGAGGTGTAAGCGTGCATTAGGGCATGGCCTAGCTCAATGTACCGCCCATACCCTTAAGCGTCGGCTAGGGTGGCCTTAGGGAGCGAAAATGACCGCGCCATTACCCCCTACGGTGCTCGCACGGCGGAGGTAGAAGGCGACCAGCGAAAAGGTTCGGTGGCGCCGCGGCGTTGGATGAGACCGAGCAGGTGAGATAGCGCCACGCCTACGGGCTTTAAAACACAACGGAGATATTGCGAACCTATGATTAGAAATGAGCGGCTCGGATAGCTCCCGTTGCAAACTCAAATTACAACGAAGTGCGCGAGCATTGGATCTTAATCCAACGGCTCGATTCAAAAATGCAGCGGAGGTCGAAAGTTCGGTGCATCTCGGCGGTTGGATGGAGATCAGCGGTTGACATTCATACTTACAGCGGAAGGTCGAAATGATACGCGCGTGCGGCCGTGCGTTTAGATCTAACGGTTGAGATCCACGTGCGTTTTAAAGAGTGGCTCGGTGCATTTAGTTATTGGACCAAGTCGGTGGCGAGCCAGTCGACTCGAACCGAGTAACGATAAACCAGTTTGACTTTGAAATAAAAGCAGAGACTTTGAAAGATTTATTTGAGGTGGCAAACCAACTCCAAAAATTATGAAATTTTACAGGAGCTTGCTAACTCAGATATCAACCTTGTGTACAATTTTCAGAGGTTTTATATTGTGAATAAATCTCCAAAAATTCTGCAAGGCTCTGTTTTAATGTTTGACTAAGAGTCAAACAGGTTTATTGCCCTAAAAATATTCAAACAATTTCTAAAAATTGTGAAATTTTTCAGAGAGTCCTGAGACCATCACAGAGACTTAGGAAAAATATTTCAGAGGATGATCATAAGATTTGACAAGATTGTTTTGGAATAGCAAGATTTGGATCAACAAGACTTGTGACAATGTAATTCCATAATTCCTTGAACAAGAATTGATTGGCTGTGAAATACATGATGTAAGAAAAGTTTTAATTTCTACTCATTTTCTTACATTTGAAACACAAGCCCAAAATTTGGGATGTTACATTACAATTTAACTAACAGTTTTATCCAATTTTTACCGTGCACTTGAATCTTGACGGTCAGCAGGACAATGGCCTTTGAAAAATTCATAACTCTTAGACCGTTAATCGGATTTGGGCGTTCTTGGTGGCCACTTAAAGCTATGATTATAACCCAACTATCTCTAAGATATAGGATTCCCAGATTCTGCATCTAACAACCTGAAAACCGTCGTCCAATCTACTGGACAGAACGCGATCTATCAATTGACGAAACTCGATCTACCAAACGAGATCAATTGCAGCTAATACACCTCAACCAGCGAAGGACATGTGATGTTTCCCTTGTAGAATCATAGCAAGATGATGAACTCTCCCCTCAAAGATGAACTCCTCTCCTTTCTTCACTTGATCGGCAGCAAAGAGCACCGACGGCGAGGAAGGAAGACACCAATGGAGTGGGCAGCCCCAATGGAGGATGGGGCTGCTTGGGGAGGGGAGGGGAGGAGTGTGGGTGCAGGGAGGAGGTGAAGGGGTGGCGGCCGGGAGGTGGGAGGAGTGGGGCGGCTAGGAGGAGGGAATAGGGGAGGCTAGGGTTTGGGGAGGTGGCGCCTCCCCCCCTATGGCCGGCCAGCCCACATGGGCCAAGGACCAGGGTGTAATATCCCGTTTAGGTACAGAGAACATAAGGAGATTGAGAGATCCCTTATTTGCCTCGCATGAAACATGACAGAATCTGTAATCATCTTGCAACGTAATTTTCGCGACTGGAGCGACTTGAATGGAAAACCTCATAACTACAAAGTTGTAGATCATTTTCTATAGTACAATTTAGAGTCCTCATTTACCTAATTTGGAGTTCTAAGGTTTGAGATATGGGGCCCATAAGGCAGGTCGTACAGAGAATCAAGGTCCATAACTGAGTCAACTTCAAGGCAAATTTCGTAATGAAGACGGCATTTTAAGAAAAACTCCACAAATAGAAAGTTGAAGTGCTATGAGTTATCTCAATTTGAAGATAAAAATCGCTCCATTCCGAGTTCAGGAGAGAAAGTTACGACCTCAGAAGTGTTAGTTGCACAGAAATAAAGTAGGAGAACACTGGGCCTCGGGCCTTAGCCCAGAGGCCCATGTGGAGGCCGGCCAAGTGGGATAGAGGGAGGACGGCTGAAACCTAGAGCCCCTCCCTTGCCCCTCCTTCCCCTAGAGCCGCCACTCTCCCTCTCCATTGGCCTTGGTCCAACACCTCCTCCTTGCGCTCCATTGATGTCCTCCTCCTTCTATGCAAAGAGGAGAAAAAAAGGAAAGAAAGGAAGAAGAAGAAAGGAAGAAGAAGAGAAGGGAGAAGAGAAGGAAGAGGGATCGCCATCCGTGGTTCGCGACCTTCAGCGGCATCAAGGGTAACGCGTTGTTGTTGTTGGGTAATTAGTCATAGAAGAGTAATCGGGTAGTTTTTGGCTAGGTTGCAATCTGCCTGCTGTTCGTGCAGATTCGTCCAGAAGCTTGCAGGGTTAATTTCATGTGGTTAGAGGCCGAATCAGAGGTTTTGGTCTCCTAGAGAATTGTAGGTTATGTTCTTAGCTTTCGTTGGCCGCCAAGATCACCCAAATCCGATTAACGGTCTGGGAGTTATGAATTTTCTAGTATTGCTGTCCTGTTGTTCTGTCAGATTCTGGACAGTCTGTAGAAAACTAGTTAGAACTGCTAATTAAAGGGAGAATCAGGGGACCTCAATATAACGAAAAATGTGGGTAATTTCTGTACCTTTTCATAGAGATAAAGAACACAAGATTTGGATTCTCGTAGCAAAAGTTATGGAGGTTTTAGTGTACTGTCCAGAGAACCCGACGTGAATTCTGATGTCTGATAGATTGGTTTGCTAGGGGCAGTAGATGGTAGAATCAAAACGGCTCCCCAACTAAGTTTATTTAGATAATTTAATTACCTTTCAATGAAGTCCTAGAACACCTAATTTGGACTACTGTATGGAAAGATATGAATTTTACATCATGACTGTTCACAGAGGATACAAATCAGTAATTAGAAATTGGGAGTCGGGATGGCGTTGCAAGTTATGGCTAATGTGATTACTTGTATAATTCTTGTGGTTCATTACTATGGTCTTAGTTTATGTTCCTAATTGATTTAGGTGGGAGAGTGGTACCGGGGGCATCACCGTCTTCACGTCCTACGTTCTCTCGCGGTTAAGGCAAGTGCATTGTTTGATTCGTGGTTGTGATTGATTGGTTATGTTTGTGTGCTTTTTCGATATGTGGTGGCATAGTGAGATTGTTAGCATGATGTTGGTTAAGATTGGTGGATGTTTCAATTATGTCCATGCTCTATTGTCGTATGATGTTATTGTCTTGTGGTAATTTGATGATGATTAAATGATGAGCATGTGCATATTGAGATCATATTGAGGCTTAGTCACGTGGTGACCAAGTATGTTTTCCTTTGAGATCCCGTCATGAATGTGGCGGGCCGAGATCCCCACACTCGTGGAGTGTGGGCATGAGGTCCCCATTACTTGCGGAGTAATGGGCAATTGGTCTCTGTGCGTGCGCGCCACGAGCATGGGTATCTTGGCGGCGGTTGCATACTTTGCATTACCGGTGTAATGCACAAAGAAAGATAAAGAAAGGATCCTTGAGCATTGCATTTGCATGTGAGATGTCTTATTGATCGTTTCTTGCTTTGAATCTGATGCTATAACTGTTGTTTTGTACTTGCTTGAGTCTGTGGGCTCACTCTTGTTTTATTGTTGTTTTAGGTACCGATCCGAAACATCATGCATGGGAGGAGTAGATTGATATTCACACACACCTCACCTGAATCAAATAAAGTTGAATGAACTTGAGACCGTAATTTAATAATTGAGCAAGTCACTTAAAGGTTTTGTTATGTTATATCATGCGACATGTTAAGTGTAATAATGATGAGTAGTGGTACTTCATACCTCCTTGGTTTTGCAGTTACTTAATATGCTATGAATACTTATTGATGTCTCGGGATGGTGGTGTAGTTAATTAATACTTATCGTGTGTTGGAACCTCCATGTAGTTAACTCTACAAGGGAGGTTACGTAAAATGATTAAAATTACCTTGGTTAGGTTTGTCTAAGGTTAGTTTAGTAGTATTCCAGGCTCATGTCATTTGGGGTGTTCTGATTGGTATCAGAGCGGGCTTTAGGTCCGTGGTTAATAGAAAAATATTAAATTGACACACTGTGCACAGTAGGTGGGGTTGGGAATTACATTACTTTCGCATTATCTGTTGTTATGTTTTATTTGTTGAGCAATTGTTGAATTGCCTATGTGCTATCTTTCTTGCCTATGCTATGATATGTTATGACATTCTATATCTATGAATCTATTCTATGATTGTCATGAGATGATCGTGTATGATCATATGTGATTATATTGTTTATGCGTGTCGATAATGGTTGTTAAGAAGTGGAGGCCGTGGTTGTGGCCTTGGACTTTGTCAGGCTATACCACCGTTCGTGGTAGGCGCATAAAGTAGTTACCACTGAATACCTTAGTTGCAGGAGTTGGCGTGAGTATTTTTAGAAAGTTGATTTCTTTCTTGACCTCAATCTTGGCAAATTCTTGTTACGTGGTGGATGATGAAATTTTCTTGGGTTAAGTGGTTCATGCTAATTGTTGTGTTTCAATTGTCTCTAATGGTTCTCTGAAACAAGTATTGTTTTCCATTGTTGAGCTGTTTTTACTATTTGTGATCGTCCTCAATTAGCATTCGATAATTCCGTGGTTGTTTCTTCTTTCTCATTGGAAAAAACGACTCATGTATTCGTTTGAAAGTTTGGGTAATGAGAGTTTCATTTGCAAGTTTGTTAACATGAGAAAGCTTTGGCTCTATGTATTTCTTTTGGAGTATTCAGTGTTGAAGTTTAATGCATCTCTTTTGGTGGAAATTGTTAAAAATCCTTTTGTGATGCCTTGTTATGGTTAAATCGGATATTGTAATCAAATAACTCGTTATGGCATGGGTATCAAGTTGAGTCATTGGTGTGAGTGCGTAATTAATATTAATTAGCAACCTTGGAAGTAAAATTGATTAAGTTGATGTTGTCTTCTACTAGTTCTTGATGAGCTGTATATATGAGTAGCGACGGAGAGTATGTCCATACCTATTTAGAGTCTATAGAGATATTAAGAAGTATGGATCATTGATGAATTAGTCTGATCATTAAAATCGTTTAGGTTGCTAAACTTGTTGGGCTCTTTGGTTCCCATGGATTAATTTAAATGTGTGGAAAGGGAAACTAGAGGAAATGCTAGATTTACATATTCCCTAGTATGATTAGTTATTGGACTTGTGAACAACCGGCTGAATGGATTGAATATCGGTGGATCTAGAATTCATGGGAGGAGTTATATGTAGTTCTTCTATATAGAATGACGCGATGAATTTGGTTGTAGTGTTGTTGAGACTTTTGATGGATAGAAGATTTCGATCTTTGAAGTTTTAGGGTATGTTGCCGAAATCCAAATATGAGGAGGAACAATTGAATATGTGCTTGTAAATGTCCATATGACTTGGGAAGAAAAGTAGGTATGGCTGGATTTCATAATGAAGCCAGTGGATAATAACAATGATTGGAGTATAACTATTGTGTTGAAGTTTGATGTTGAGCAACACTACAAGTTGAACTGAAACGTTATAATAGGTGGCTTATGTCCGCATGATTGTGAAAACATCGGATGATAATGTGGCCTTGATGAAAGATTTTGGTAGGACCTTTTCAATTGTGTGGTAGACCCCTTCTAAACTTAAGAAGGCGATGTAGTAGGGTAGTATGGTTTTGGTATACACTCGTTTTGAAGATGGGATGAAAAGGTAGTATGAAACAATTTGGTGAAACTTTGGGGCTTTCTAATGGAATAGTTGATGATAAATATTCGTATTGAGTATATTATTCTTGATGTTAGTAAGATTATCTGCAAGAGATTGTGACTTGTGTGTGTGGAGATGATTCTTTTAGAAATAAAGTAATTTGATCATCTTTCGTAAATTGGATTTAGTAAAAGTGTTTCGAGTTTTGCGGTTGTGATTATTTGGACCTCTTGAGTGTTGTGGTGATTGAGTTTGATTCGAGCAAGTGACATGTCGAAAGAATTTTATTGGTTCTTAAGTGGTTCCTGTGACTTGGGTTTTAAGAGCCTATCATGTGTTAAGCTAGCAAAGTGATGTAGTAATCACAGAGAATAACTTTCCTTGTTAAAGGAAGGAGTGAAGTATAAGTGCTTGAGATTTAAATCGTTTCACATTTTGCAGTTTGTTTGAGTGTGCTTGAACCTTATGCAATTGTTCCATAAGGGTTTATCAATTTTCAAAGGGCATTACGTTTTCCTCTTTTGTGGTGTGGTATTCGCTTTCAGTAGGGCTTGAGCCCTCGATTGTTGACTTTCTCTTATATTTTTTTGAGTTCTTTGCCTAAGTGACTATTTTCCTTGGTCCGGTGTTTACTTCAAGCAATAAATGTCTTCATTTGCTTTTTCTTTTGAGGAAGGATCCACCGATTCGTTTCACATTGGTTTTTGAAGTGTTTTTTTTAATGTGGTTGTGAGACCTTGGATTGTAAGTTAATCGAGGAGCGTTGAAGGATGAACTAATTTCGTGTGTAATTCTTGAGAGAATTTTATTGATCTGAATGTTTGCTTTGGAGGCCAAACGATTGCATTGTTGCAACCATTAGAACCTATGAAGATTTGTGATCCAAGATCCATTGTTCAATTCGGGTGGAACATTAGAATTTTCGAAAGGATGGGGAATCTTACTCGATTTATTAGAGTGTCACGATTAGGTACCTTGCGGTTGTGCGAGATGAATTATGATGGTGTTGTAATGAGAGTAGTATTAGCAAAGTAATCTGATCGTTAAAGAGATTAATGAGATAGTCGGGATCATTGGATTATTGCCAGGAAAGACTTGGACTTAGTAAGTAACTCTCTAAGAGTTAGAATCTTGATAAAGATAATTGGATCGAAGAAATGTTTTCGTGTTGATGTCAATGCGCGAGTATGTTTGGATTGTGAGAATTTTAGGGATTTAATTTGAGGTTTCCCCTATTTTCTATATGAGAAGTTCAGGTAGGACTCTTGGAGTATAGTTGTGGGCTTAGTATTCTTTTGCTAGGACCTTGAGTCGCCCAATGATTATGTGTAGAGGAAGTAGAATAAGAGTGGATTCGAACAATGGGATGATCATTGATAGAACCCTTTGATGAAGTATATGAATGTGTGTCTTTGAGAATTTTGAGTTGTTTATTCTTAAAAGATTGAGGTGATGTGTTTGTATGTGAGATCTATTTTGAGATGCATTGGAAGTCATCTGTCAAATTAATTATGTCGGTAGAGGAGTTGTTGAGAGAAAGTTTGGTGGAGTCGATAGAGCCTCTATCTGAGAGGTGTGGATGATGTATTTCAACTTGAGCATATCGTTTAGAATGCCAAGTTAAGAGAGATGAGTTAGTGTGTTATGCGATGAATTGGAATTCCAAAGGTTAAGAGAAAATTTTTATTTCTAAAAAGAAAGCGAGAAATTGATGCTTCCTCAAGTAGAACACGTTTTCTTGATTCTTGTTTGAGCTATGTTTTTTGACGGATGTCTTTCGCGAGTTGAGCTCGGCATTTATGTTGGCATGTATGATTCTTTCGATTCGGATGGAATAAATGAAAATTTTGATTTGGGCATTCAAGTGTTTTCCCTTTGGCTTTAGTAGCGTTCATTCGCAAATTGCCACATGGAAAGTGGAAATATTTTCGTGATAAATCTTGATTTGGTTTGACCCTTTTGGCGGGAGTTGGTTTTGCGTGGTTCGATGATAATCCTTTCCTTTAAGTTGACTCTGCTTATAGTAGAATTTGTTCAGCGAGTTACGTCGTGTGTCCCTCGTTAAAGGAGGTGATCCTTGTTTGGTGAGGAGTTCGATTGAGAGTTGGAACAAGAGTCCGTATGATGTATGTAGGATGTCCGGTTTAGTACCGAAGGAAGGTTGGCCCAAGGTACATTGATTTGATTTTAAAGGTTGGCGTATCGTCGGGACTATCTCGAGCCCATGTGCGAGTACTCAACGTCTTGTAAGTTCGGTCTTGAGGAGTACAGAGAGATCCAAAGCTTGAGTTTTGATCTGCCGTTGGCCACGAGTAAGACCTTATCTTTGTGTCTTGTGTGTCGAGAGAACTTTGTAAAGGTCGAGGCGAGTATTGAGTGTAAGGCGTTGGTATACATTATGGTGCGAGTGTGATGAGACTTGGGACTTGGAAACTTCGCATGCGCGACTTTAACGAGTTGTTAACGTCGATGCGTGTTAATGATTATTAAGTTCAGTTGGTGATCTTTCAAGTAGAATTCGGGTCGAATTCTGTTTAAGGGGTAGAATGTAATATCCGTTTAGGTCTGAGAGAACATAAGGAGATTGAGAGATCCCTTATTTGCCTCATACGAAACATGACAGAATCTGTAATCATCTTGCAACGTAATTTTCATGACTGGAACGACTTGAATGGAAAACCTCATAACTACAAAGTTGTAGATCATTTTCTATAGTACAATTTAGAGTCATCATTTACCTAATTTGGAGTTCTAAGGTTTGAGATATGGGGCCATAAGGCAGGTCGTACAGAGAATCAAGGTCCATAACTGAGTCAACTTCAAGGCAAATTTCGTAATGAAGACGGCATTTTAAGAAAAACTCCACAAATAGAAAGTTGAAGTGCTATGAGTTATCTCAATTTGAAGATAAAAATCGCTCCATTCCGAGTTCAGGAGAGAAAGTTACGACCTCCGAAGTGTTCGTTGCACAGAAATAAAGTATGGAGAACCTGGGCCTCGGGCCTTTAGCCCAGGAGGCCCATGTGGAGGCCGGCCAAGTGGGATAGAGGGAGGACGGCTGAAACCCTAGAGCCCCTCCCTTGCCCTCCTTCCCCTAGAGCCGCCACTCTCCCTCTCCATTGGCGCTTGGTCCAACACCTCCTCCTTGCGCTCCATTGATGTCCTCCCCCCCTTCTATGCAAAGAGGAGAAAAGAAGGAAAGAAAGGAAGAAGAAGAAAGGAAGAAGAAGAGAAGGGAGAAGAGAAGGAAGAGGGATCGCCATCCGTGGTTCGCGACCTTCAGCGGCATCAAGGGTAATGCGTTGTTGTTGTTGGGTAATTAGTCATAGAAGAGTAATCGGGTAGTTTTTGGCTAGGTTGCAATCTGCCTGCTGTTCGTGCAGATTCGTCCAGAAGCTTGCGGGGTTAATTTCATGTGGTTAGATGCCGAATCAGAGGTTTTGGTCTCCTAGAGAATTGTAGGTTATGTTCTTAGCTTTCGTTGGCCGCCAAGATCACCCAAATCCGATTAACGGTCTGGGAGTTATGAATTTTCTAGTATTGCTGTCCTGTTGTTCTGTCAGATTCTGGACAGTCTGTAGAAAACTGGTTAGAACTGCTAATTAAAGGGAGAATCAGGGGACCTCAATATAACGAAAAATGTGGGTAATTTCTGTACCTTTTCATAGAGATAAAGAACACAAGATTTGGATTCTCGTAGCAAAAGTTATGGAGGTTTTAGTGTACTGTCCAGAGAACCCGACGTGAATTCTGATGTCTGATAGATTGGTTTGCTAGGGGCAGTAGATGGTAGAATCAAAACGGCTCCCCAACTAAGTTTATTTAGATAATTTAATTACCTTTCAATTAAGTCCTAGAACACCTAATTTGGACTACTGTATGGAAAGATATGAATTTTACATCATGACTGTTCACAGAGGATACAAATCAGTAATTAGAAATTGGGAGTCGGGATGGCGTTGCAAGTTATGGCTAATGTGATTACTTGTATAATTCTTGTGGTTCATTACTATGGTCTTAGTTTATGTTCCTAATTGATTTAGGTGGGAGAGTGGTACGGGGCATCACCGTCTTCACGTCCTCGTTCTCTCGCGATTAAGGCAAGTGCATTGTTTGATTCGTGGTTGTGATTGATTGGTTATGTTTGTGTGCTTTTCGATATGTGGTGGCATAGTGAGATTGTTAGCATGATGTTGGTTAAGATTGGTGGATGTTTCAATTATGTCCATGCTCTATTGTCGTATGATGTTATTGTCTTGTGGTAATTTGATGATGATTAAATGATGAGCATGTGCATATTGAGATCATATTGAGGCTTGGTCACGTGGTGACCAAGTATGTTTTCCTTTGAGATCCCGTCATGAATGTGGCGGGCCGAGATCCCCACACTGCGTGGAGTGTGGGCATGAGTCCCCATTGCTGCGGAGTAATGGGCAATTGGTCTCTGTGCGTGCGCGCACGAGCATGGGTATCTTGGCGACGGTTGCATACTTTGCATTACGGTGTAATGCACAAAGAAAGATAAAGAGAAAGGATCCTTGAGCATTGCATTTGCATGTGAGATGTCTTATTGATCGTTTCTTGCTTTGGATACTGATGCTATAATGTTGTTTTGCACTTGCTGAGTCTGTGGGCTCACTCTTGTTTTATTGTTGTTTTAGGTACCGATCCAGAAACATCATGCATGGGAGGAGTAGATTGATATTCACACACACCTCACCTGAATCAAATAAAGTTGAATGAACTTGAGACAGTAATTTAATAATTGAGCAAGTCACTTAAAGGTTTTGTTATGTTATATCATGCGACATGTTAAGTGTAATAATGATGAGTAGTGGTACTTCATACCTCCTTGGTTTTGCCAGTTACTTAATATGCTATGAATACTTATTGATGTCTCAGGATGGTGGTGTAGTTAATTCATACTTATCTGTGTGTTGGAACCTCCATGTAGTTAACTCTACAAGGGAGGTTCTGTCGAAATTGATTAAAATTACCTTGGTTAGGTTTGTCTAAGGTTAGTTTAGTAGTATTCCAGGCTCATGTCTGGCTGGGGTGTTACACAGGGCCTGAGTTGTCAACTAAACGCGGAAAACCCCCTCTAATTTCCTGATTTGATGTTTTTCTAAAACAAACACTCTCCCGATTAGTTAATCTCTCCCGATTAATTAAGTTTCTCATACTTTTGGGGTATTACATAAGTAATAACCAGTTTTGTGTGATCAAGGTCATCGACTAAGTCGATAACCGCCCAATTCTACCGGTAACTAAGCATTGCTAAGTATCATATCGTAAAGATAATAAAAGACCATAAATCATTCACCTGGCTCTTATTTACCAGTGAGGATAATAACCTATGGCAATGGCAGGAGTGAACAATTTTCAGGGAAACCATGCAATAGGATTAACTACCTCTAATGACAAAAATTAATTTTGACACAAGAAGCATGCATACTTAGTTTTTACAAACAAGATATTAGGCTTTAAAAGTAATAGGAGCAATATGATCAAATGATGTTACACTACTTTCCTTGCTGTGATTCGCTTGGTTGCTACAGAGGATCACTCTCCATCTCAACACAATCGTCGTCACCTATCGAAAGACGAGAAAATCCAATAAAGATGACGAACACCAAAATAGATTCCAAATCCAAATTGCGCCAAAACCCATGAAACTTACACAGCAGGAAGAGCATGTTTTTAGACAAATTTAGCAACAAGAATCATTTGATTTGGATTAAGTATGCAAAAGTTATAGCTACATCAATTTCCATGTGTCGGAAAAAACAAAATTAATTGCTATATGTTACTGTTCATGGTATAATTTTCCATAAAGAATTTGAACTTAACATTTTTATGGTATATAGATAATGACATCCTAAGGTTAGCAAAATTGAGTTTACTTCATTTGGAGTTAAATTGAATTACTTATGATTTTTCTAAGTTGTAAAAGTGGCACTTAGGTAATTTAAGAAGTAAAGACCTACATGAAATACATTCTGTGCTAACACATATTAACAGAGGAACCTAACACATTTTAGTTTGCTCAGCTTGGAAACACAGAGAATTACTTATGCATTTTTCAAGTGTTATTAGATTTCTAGACAATTTTAATGTTGAAAAAAAGTTAATTCAATAAACAATTTCCCTAGTATAGAACAGCGATAACAAATATTTTTTGATTAAAGTTTAGTTAAACAGAAATTTAACACAGTTGGATTCATCTAAAAAAGAGTTAAAAAGAATTAGTTAGGAATTTTTGAAGTCTTAAAACCATTTTCAGTTGACAAATTAAAGCTTACCAGAAACAATCAAACTAAAACAAAAGGAAATGATGTGGAGCAACATGGGCCGTCGAGATCAGATTCAACGGTCCACGCGCAGAACAGCGCGCAAGAGGGCCCCAAAGAAAATCGAAAGTTCCGCATGTGTTGGAGCGGAACTACCGCAAGCACGGTATTTCCGAAGTTGATGGGGTGGAACTACTGCAAGAACGGTAGTTCCGCCGTTGAGGAAACAGAACTACCGCAAGGGTAGTACCACTAACAAGGGTTGAACCCAACATTTTAGAGAAGACATTAACGACGGTACTTCCGGCGTTATGTAAACGGTACTTCCGCAGGAGCGGTATTAAAGGTGATAACACGGCGGTAGTTCCGATCGTGCCAGATTGTCGGCTGACAAAAGAGCCCAAGATTTGCGAAAAGCTCAAGAGAAGGTCTTTAACGGTTGAGGTCTAACGTAGGAGGTCCTAGGGGTTATCAAGGAGGCGGTTTAATGTACGACAATAGGAAACGTGGCTCACCTGAAAATGACATGAGAGCCATTTCTAACACCACAAGGGCTAACCAAAGATTAATTATTGATGAACAAAATCTAAGTTCTAAGCGAAAAGGAGGGTGAACTAGGCTAAGGATCATTTCAAATAGCCCATAGAAGGTCCATGAGCACAATATTGTAAGGTTGGGATGCTTACTGGCACTGAGGGGAAAAAAGGGTGAGGTTGGCCAACAAAGAGCAAATCCCCCAAGTTTGACAATCTCTGTGAATGTCAAACAAAACAAGTTAGGGAAATGCTCAAGGTGAACAGAAGAACAAGTTGACATGCCAACATTGTAATTGAACCACTGGAGCATTGAGGTTGCCGAGGAGCTCCAAGGTTCGGCAATGGCGAAAAGGAGGTCCTCTAGTGTTGTGAGCGCAAGAACACAGAGAGGAGGAGCTCAAGGGACTGAGAGAGAAGCTAGGGTTGTAAAATGGTGTCTAAAATAAGCTAAGGAGGAGCTCAAAGGACTTAAATAGTTGAGAGAGCAAGGGAGTGGAGAAAGGTGGAGCTCCACAGTGCACTGAGTCAAAAAGTCTCTGCCAAGGGTGCACTTGAAAAGATGGGGGTAAGTAAAAGAGAGACTTTGGGGCAAAGCACTAGTGCACAATTAATGTTTGGCAGCAAGGAGCCGTTTAAAGGACATAAGGAAGTGACAAGGCACTGCTCCCCCACTGCGAAAGGCTCTGGCACACACGCTTGCGTGCGAAAATGATAATGACCAGGCTCAGAGAGGTCCCACCAAATCTAGAGCGTTAGATTACGATCTAACGGTTGGAAACGCGCACTGCCTTTACAAGCCTGGAACTACCGGAGGGAAACAAGCGGTACTACCGCTTGAGACGGTACTTCCAACTTGGCGAGAGCGGAACTACCGCTTGCAAAGGTACTTCCGGAAAAGAAAAGAAAAAGATACCGCATGGTTGGATTGAAAATGAACGGCCACGATTGAATCTCTCGTTTAGAGGCTTTAAAACGTTTGAGTCAATCCAAGCAGTCCGATTAAGATCTAACGGCTGAAAACGCTGGAGCCCTGTACTACCACACCGATGAGCGGTACTACCGCTTGGCGAAAACAACACCTGACAAAGGGAAAAGTACCGCACAGTTGGATCTACATCCAACGGTGTAGATTGACTGAGAGGTCGGGAGGTCCGAACGACGCACAAGATCTAGACCGCTGAAAGGGAATCTAACGGCTAAAACCAGTGCATCGCTAAAACACACCCGATACTTCTGTTTGGAACACGACGATACTTCTGCTTGATGAAACGACCCAAGACAAAGGGAAAGCTACTGCACGGTTGGATAATAAATGGATGGCTTAGATCGAACGAAACAATCAGAGGTCTGATTGCATCGAACGGTGAGGGCGGTTGGATCAGGATCCAACGGTCGAGAAAGTGAGCGCGAAACAGAGGTCCGAAGATTCACGCGAACGGGGGCCACCCGATTGAAATCCAATGGCTGCGATCCAACGCGCGTTTGAAAGGCTCGGGATGGCGCTGAGATGGTTAGGTCGCACCAAAAGTAGAGGTTGGGCTCGAGTCTGACTCGAGGCTGAGTCTGACTTAGACTAGGGTTGTAGAATTGGGCGCTGAACTTTGAAGAATTGTTTGAGGTAGCAAACTAACTCCAAAAATTCTGAAATTTTTACAGGAGCTTGGTAACTCTAGGGTTGACCTTATATAAAATTTTCAAAGGTTTTTATGCAGTGTATTTTTCTCCAAAAATTTAACAAGGTCCTGAACTAAGGTTTGACCATAGTCAAAAAGATTTGACTTACCTCTAAAAGTGAACAAATAATTTCTAAAAATCGTGAAATTTTTCAGTGGGGTCACACATTAATCCTAGAACTTAGGAAAATATTTTCAAAGAATGATCACAAGATTTGACAAGAAAGTTTTTGAAGGGCAAGGTTTAGGTCAAAATGACTTGTGGCTTTGTATTTCCATAATTCCTTTACAATAATTTCTCAGAACATATAGGAAATACAAGATATAAGAAAAGTTTTTAATTTCCACACATTTTCTTACATTAGAAACACAAGTTGAGAATTGGGATGTTACAAACCTCCCCCCTTACAAAAATCTCGCCCCAAGATTTGGCTCACTCGGAAAACAAAGATGGGTAGTTCACACGCAGAAGATCTTCCCGTTCCCAAGTAGCTTCATCCTCGGAATGATTCGACCATTGAACTTTAAGGAACTTGATGGCACGGTTTCTTGTTCTTCGTTCAGCTTCTTCAAGGATGCGAACAGGGTGCTCGCGGTAGGTCAAATCTTGTTGGATATCGAGATTTTCCAACGGGACTTCCTCGGTTGGAATACGAAGGCACTTCTTCAATTGGGACACATGGAACACATCATATACCCCCTCGAGTGTAGCTGGCAACTACAACTTGTAGGCAACAACACCTACTTTCTCGATGATGCGATAAGGCCTAACATATCGAGGAGCCAGCTTGCCCTTGATGCCGAACCGCTGATGGCCCTTCAAAGGTGAGACTTTGAGATAAACAAAGTTATTGGGCTCAAAACTCAACTCACGGTTACAACGATCCGCATAGCTCTTTTGCCTGAATTGAGCCGTGCGCAATCGATCTCGAATCAGCTGAACTTGACTTTCGGCCTCATTGATCGAGTTCGGACCAAAGAAAGGTCTTTCACCGGTCTCAGACCAATTCAACAGAGTTCTACACCTTATCCCATATAGGGCCTCAAAAGGTGCTATGCCGAGAATGGCCTGAAAGCTGTTGTTGTATGAAAACTTGGCGAATGGCAAGCATTTCTCCCAATTCTTCCCATAGGAGAGAACGCAAGCACGGAGCATGTCTTCCAAAACTTGGTTGACTTGTTCCATCTGGCCATCAGTTTGGGGATGATAAGCTGAGCTAAAAGGGGGGCAAGTTCCCATAGCCTCTTGCAGACTATGCCAAAATCGAGAGGTAAAAAGAGACCCTCGATCCGACACAATCGTCTTTGGCACACCGTGCAAACTCATGATGTGGGCTATGTAGAGATCCGCCAAGAGACTTACCCGAAGGTCAGTCTTGATAGGAAGGAAATGTGCCACCTTAGTTAACCGATCAATGACAACCCAAATAGCATCCTTCCCTGAAGATGTACGGGGTAGACCGGTGATAAAGTCCATACCAACAGAATCTCACTTCCATTCCAAGCCTTTGGCGGTGAAGCAAACTGCTTGAGCCGATGCTCGCCTTTACGACAACACATGTTGCACTCAGCAACGAGCTTTGCGATCTCGCGCTTCGTTCGGGTCCACCAAAACCTTTGCTCGGGTGAACGGACAAAGGAGGGTCAGGGGCTTCGCTGAGAATCAGATCCCGTAGTTCCATGACCTTCGGAACCACCAGGCATTGCCCGAACCACACAACACCATGCTCATCCTCCCAAAAGCACTTGGCTGTCCCATTCTTAACATTCTACTTGATTCGGCTTACCCCAACATACGAAAGTTGAGCCGCCTTGATCCGATCTACCAAGGTTGGTTGCACAACCAAGGCAGCGAGGGATCCATGCTCAACTGCTCCCAAGTTGAGACACCGAAGTTCTATTTATAGAGGAAGGATGGAGGACTGGTCTACAAGATGGAGCGGTAGAAACAATGGTATTATCGCACACATCGCTGAGGAAAAAGAGGGAGGAAAAATGTGACGGGGCAGAGATAACATCATTTAATGCGCAAATCGCTGAGGAAAAGAGGGACGAGAAGCATGCCAGAGATGATGGCTATTGTGGCAGCGCGGCATGGGTGAACAACGAGGGAGAAAAGGTGAGCAGGGGGGTTGATAGGCGGGGTTGGTCAAAATCGAAAGGGTGGTCTAAAATAAGAGACTGGTTGAGACTGAAAGGCTGGTCGAGACCGAGAGGCTGGTTGAGACCGAAAGGCTGGAGCGGGTCAGCGCGCGAGTAAAAGGAATGGGCCAATAGGAATTCAGAGCAAACAAAGAAAAGGGATTTTAAATACCAAAGAACTCCAATGAACTCAAAGTGAACCAAATTTTGAATTAGTTGAAGTTTGATTAATTCATATTAGATCACTTTTAGTTTCACAAAATTCCAAGTTAAGTTTTAGCAATTCAATAAAACCAAATGGTTATTTTTATTTTGAAAATTTTCAAAAAGCCCTGAAAATTGGGATGTTACACGAGGGTTCCTCCGCCCCGACGGCAATGGCCATCACCCAGCAGTGGTCACCGATCACCGATATGCGCGGACATCTGGTATAGGATTGGAGGTGGATGATGGGTTATGGTAACTCCTCGGTGGGCACCAGCACGGTATCCTCTCCGAAAAATAGCTCCTAGGAGAAGAACCCCTGAGCCACCATCGGAGCCATGCTGTACTCCAAGGTGCAGAACATCTGGCGGGCCTCTAGGAGCTCACGGGACACCTGTAACATCCCAAATTTCATTTTCTAGCTAAAAATAAAATTTAATTATTTTCCTTGAGTTTTTCTAAATTTTCTATAATTTTCAAAGCTTTTCTCTAATTAATTTGAAAACAAAATAATTTATTTTTGAAATTTAATACAAATATTAAGTTGTAATTAATTTAGTTAAGTCCTAAATGACTTTGGGAATTTGTGTGAATTTTTCCATTATTTATGGGCTTAGTCTGCTATTTTCTAAAAGCTTAAATCAATTAATCTAATTTCCAAATTGGAAAACCTATTTAAAACCTCAGCTAGAGCCTTGGGCTGAATCTTAGCCCATTCGGCCCATTTCTGCCTCAGCCCTACCCACTTCTCTCTCACATGTGGCTCGCACAACCCCTCTCTTGCGCGCACTCGCTTTCATCATCTCTGGACTATCTGATCAAAGTTGGACGGCGCGATCTAGATTAGACGTTCGGCGGTCCGAACGTTCCAAGTAGTGTGGACCGTCCGATCTAATTTGGACGGCTTGATCTTGATGGCACCTCCGAATGGTCCGAACGTTCCAAATCAGTTTGGACCGTCGATCTAAATCGAACGGCCTAAGCGTCACCCTTCATTTCTTAGCCCAGTCCGAACGTCCCTAACTCCCGCTGACTTGTGGGCCCACCTTCTCAGACTCGTCTTCCACCTCCAGCCTTCTTCTCACTCAGATGCTCGATTCTATCGCTTCTCGAAGAATCATTTGCACCACTCTTATCCTCCTTGTGTGTGCATCTAACGTCTTCGCAACAACCGCCTCAACCTCACTCTCACCCCCGTCTTCGCATCTAGTACGCCCACGTTCGCACCCACTGGCTGCCAACCTCGTGACCTTATCTCACCACCCCAGTGCACCCAGCCCCCATAAAAGGTAGCCTCATGTGTCCTTTTCTCACCTCACCCCGAAACCCCAAACCACCGCTCTCCTAAAGCTTCAACGCCGCCACAATTCTAGTTTTAGGGTTTGCTACCATTGCTGATTTTTCTTCGATTACACCGCTGCCATCCACGCCTTGCCTTGGTGGAGTTCACCTTTGGCATCCTCGTCGTAAGAGCTTCCTCGGGGACCTCTTCGTTGCTCCGGAGCGTCACCGAAGCCCTCATCCGACAACGATTGATCGTCTCCACCGCCAAAAGCTCGCCGCCGATCAACTCCACAACTTCTCATGCACAAACCGGTACTAGTACATGTGCATTATCCCCCTCTACCCAATGCGATCATTCACTATCACCGACGAGTCGTAGTTTGCCATTGTCGTGTGCAACCGAGCCTCATTGCCGTCAAAATGACGTGGCAGCTGAGTCAGCGTCCATCTCAGCGGCAACATTTGTGAGGACCCTCGGGTTATATCTGTAAGGCCAAGTAAATCCCGATCTTATGGAGGTAACTCTGGGCCTCAGGTAAATAGATTCCAACTTAACTCCATCTAAGCGAGAGGTTTAACCGAAAACTAGAGCCCCGACGATCATGTGTGCTGCTCCCGTGCGAGCACTACATGATAATCGGTTCTTCAACGGTCCAAGCACTAGACTTAGTGAGTTAAAATGGAAGCCACGAATAGCAAGGATGAGATCATGTTGGCTCCCAAGATCAGTGACCAACATGCCTCACACTCACATTCAATATTGATCACATCCATACAACATTCATACATTGATAGTTCAAAAGATATACATAATAATAGTTTAGGTCTACAACTATTACAAAAGGGCCAACCGGCCAAATTCAATAAAAAATTTAAAGTGGTAGCGGAAGCAAGGTAAATAACCAAAATTTCAGCATGGCATGCCCATAACCCATCGGCAACCGACTAGGAGTTAGATAATAGCACTACTCGTTAGCGTTGCATAAATCGATGCTAACGAGCTCAACGAGCTCGAAGTCTTCCTCACTTGAAAGCCAGTATACAAACTAGCAGAGTACAAAAGTACTCACAAGTCTTACACAAAGGTAAAATTACTTATGCATAAGGTCATTCAAAGGATGGTTCATATTGGCTTAGTTTTGCGAAAAGACGCAACAATTTACAACCTACACATACTTGTTTTTCATTTGCCATTTTGAAATCAGATTTGAAGTAGAGGTAAAGCATGTGATCAAGTAATGAATTGAATGACAAATGAATCAAACAAACAACAAAGTGGCAGCCAACTTTGATACAACAAAATGCATGAACATCCATTCATGCCGAATACCCAATTTACCACAATTTAAATGTCAAAGTCTAACAATAATAACTCCCGAACTCAAGTGATTGTCCATAACCATAGACAAGGCTATTCGAATAGATTTATCTTTGCAGAGGTGTACTACTTTACCCACATGACTTGACTAGCACGTAAGCCACCGGAATTAACACACTTCCTATGGTGTTTCGGCCGGGGAAATCGAGATTCGGTATTTTTCGGCAAGAAGATCCCATTGAAATAGACCACCCATACGAGATGAATCCTAACTTAGACACCAGCATATAGCAAATGCTAAGCAGGCATGCACATTGTGTCAGAGGGGCCAGTGTAAGGTAGTTAGTATGTTGGGCGAAATCAACATAAGTAATCATGCTCATTGAGCATAGTATATATTACACTGGGTTCCTAAGGAACATAGGATTTCACGGTCTCTATGTCCTCACACCACCTGCGGTCTAAACCAATAAAAACTTTCCCTTACTTGACCAAGCGGTACCCATAGCCCACGTGTGGTAGCACGAGTTTTACTTGAATCAACAATATTACCAAAGTTCGGTCCTTGTTGGTCCAAACAAGTCCACCACTTACCCAATCTCGTGCATGAAGATACCCTCACTAGCAACCAATTGTCCAGACCTCAAAAATGACAAAAATTTAACTTAAAAAATAGATATGAAGATCTGGAATAAATAAGATAATAAAATTTATGTATCCCATAATTGTCGAGTTATTCCCGACAATCAAACTACCGTGTCTATACTTGTCGGGACGGTTTGAACCGAACCCTACGTGTATCTTTGCACCGGTCCATGATCGTAGCTAGTGCACAGTGGAAACATTGTTGATAACAAATTCGAATCACGAATAACATTAATAAACAAGCGAGTACCGCCTTATGGCCACTTATTACAAAAGAGGTCGAAAGACCTTGAGTCTTCTGACGGAGAAACATAAATAAATAAACTCCGAGTGATGGCCCATCAAATTGCCCACCGCATTCGATCGGGAGCGCAACCTAGTACTCGGGTATCCTTCGTCAAAGCCACGGGTGAAGTAGTCGTAGTCCTCCGTGTCGATGAAGGCTTCGAGATTTATTTATGAGTGTAGCATGTGAGTACATAAAGTACTCATGAGTCTTGGGAAACATGCATATGCATAGCTTTGACAAATGAGGCTTATATGGTTCTTTTGCACAAAGCAAATTTTTAAGTTCAAAACAATTTTCATAAAGCACATTTGACAAGCGCAGTTTCAATAAATTAATTGTATTACTAGTGGAGGTTCTAGCTACCAACCACTAGCATCAAGGCTCTAGCCGCCAAGGTTTTGAGAATAGGGCTCTAGTCGCCAAGCGGCTCTAGCTGCCGAAACTACCGAGAGTCCCAAGCGCTCTCGGTTCCCAAAATTACTCTTTTAAAATCAAAACCAAAATCTATCATGTGAAAACACACCTTGCTCGCCCTTGACCGTGGGCACGGCTATTCGAATAGTTTTTAACACTCTGCAGAGGTTGTGCGGCTTGACCCATAAGAGATGATCGCTTTGATATACCACACGTTTCCTTTGGCGTGTGAATCAAGGAGAGAACATCACAAGGCTTTACAAAGCTTCCTTTTGACTCGGTTACGCCCGCTAAGGTTTCGCCTTCTGGCCCCTCTTGCGCCATGTGAATCGGCACACACAACCATGACAAAACCGACTCAAAATTTTGCTAATTAGTTGGCGAGTCCGTTCCCATTTTGGACATGTGGTTGTGCGGTAGTGCTCGGTTTGAATAGTCACAAGCGTCGGTCCTTAATATGACTTGGCGGGACTAACACAATACATGATCTCGTGCTCTATTTGCACACTTTGATCTTACTATCCACCCAAGTCTAAAACATACTTTCATCATTATATTTTATTTTCCAAACACCGACATTACCTAATGTCATTCATTTTCAAAGGAAGCATAAAGTGTAAATAATGGTTTTCTCCCCAAAGGTTAAATAAAGCCGTAAAGCATGTCTAAGCAATTCTACCGTAATAAACTATTCTGCAAAATTGTATTCAATAATGCAGAATTTCTACACTAGGGTTACAAAGGTGCAGGACATCAAATATCAAGGATGATAGTAGCAAACTTTAGGTTTTTAACTAACAACCTACTGTTTAACTTATCATTTAAATAGCAATGCATAACTTTTAAAACTGAAAACATGATTTACAAATCATAGGTTCAAAGTGGTCAAAGGAGACTCGCCGGTGACGTTGGAGGTAAGCGCTTCTGTTGATCCAAACTCGCGTCGGTGACGTCGGATTCTACACACGCATAACGGACCAAATAAATAGCAGAAAATAAATAAAATTCAAAATTACAAAATAATTCTTGAAGTAGAGAATGAATTTAGAAGAATTTAGGAGAAAGAATCGATGGATTCGGAGTTCGTATGAGAACGAGCGAAATTCTAGAAAATCAATTCTCCAAAAAAACTAAAGCCATGTATGTACATACACCATGCACGTACATACATTGCATGGCACTATTCATGAAGAGTGAACAAAATAAAATGGCGATATTTGGGGAGCGAAATCCGAGGATGTGAAGAGGAAGCGAGGGGCACGCGCGGCGTAGTCGGTTCGGGAAATGATGGCCGAGGAGAGAGCGGAGTATGAAAGATTATCTAGTAGCCAACACTGTTCATGTTCTTCTCCACTCGACGGAAGGCAAACAACAACTATGCAAAGCTACGACCAACGAAATAGTATGCAGCCCAAACAAGAAGAGGCTCAAAATGAAGACTGGATATTCGAAGACCGAACAAAGGGCCGCGACCATGAACTACAATTACATGTCATTGTTCATCTTCCATGCTACAAGCGGAGCGACATGCGACCATGAATAGCAAGCAAGTCAGCATGTAACCACATGAAAAAGCTCATGGCTATGGCATTACAAGGTAGCGAGAGGGCTAGACGGCGGTGTCGGCGGTGAAGCTTCGGAGGTGGCGAAGGTGGGGACCGAGCTGGTGGTGGCCGCCAAGCAATTGTCAAGTGGGAGAAAAGCGAAATGATAAGGTGGGTGTGCTAAGGTGCTTCTACAACTTGAGAGAGCGCAAAGAAGATGATGAAGAGATAGCATGCCCTTATAAAGCCTCAACCGGGAGCCGAAACGTTGGGAAGGCGAAGAGCTACGACGTCGGTTCAAAATAGAAACGGATGAAAATGCACGGTGCACTGATGGGCTGCTCAAAGATGGCAAGACAACGTGGGAGACCTTAATGCAACCGTTTCTTATCAAATCAAATCAAGATAAAGGCTTTGAATGGAGAGGAATGGGTAAAGAAGAAACGGCAGCCATTAATGGCAATTTGAAGTTCTATTGTTTGCATAGAATCAATGGGAGGGGAGGAGAAGCGGTGCGGGTGGCAAGGGAAGGGGCGACGCGGCGACAGCGGCGTCGGCGGCCGGAGGTGGCGACGATGGCCGGAGGTGGCGACGGGAGGTCTGGGCGGCAAGAGGCGGCTCAGTCATGGAGCTGCGTTAAAGAAATAAAGCAACAGAGAGATAGACTCCCGTGAGGAAGAAGATGAATAGGAGAGAGAGAAAGAAACAGATAAAAGAATGGAAGATGGAGTATAACAAGTTGAAACCAAAGCACACGATGGCAGTGCATGCATGTATGGCTATTGAAGTTAAGTGAGCATGACTTGGGAGCAATTCTTGGATGGGTGATCTGATGGGAAGTTCACAATTTTTTTATTTTTTTTTTTAGAAAAAGAGAGAAGTGCAACAAATTAATAAATTGGACCAAGAAATAGGAACGAATATTTTTCAGGAGATTTGAATTTTAGATTGGAAATGGAGTTTTGGAATTTAAGATTTGATCGAATTACACATAAAATACAAATAAGATCCAAATAAAATGTTGAAAATTTTAATTAATTAATTTGAAATTAAATTTTAGAGAAAGCGAGATTTTGGGATGTTACAAACCTACCCCTTAGAAGGAATCTCGACCCGAGATTCGGATGGGTAGGAAAAAGGTTAGGGTACAGACTTTGCTCTGAACCAACGACTTTGTCTATTGAGTGAGACAAAGCGAAATGGCAGTGAATCGACTAGATCTTACAGTGCGACATCTTTGAGTTGATTGAGCTTGCGTTGCTGCAACATGATTCAGTCGTCCCCTTGCGGATGGTGTTGAATTCCGGATGGCTTGACTTGGAGTCTGCGGCGCTCCTCGTCCTGATCCTCGTGTAGGGGTCTTGGCTGGTGTAGTTCCCAAGTTAAAAGGAACCGGAGTCATAGCTCGGCGTTTCTGAGGGCAATTGCTGGCATAATGCCCCATTTCATGGCAATGAAAGCATTGGATTCCTGCTGTTGGCGTCCGATTCTGCTGCGGTTGAACACGATGTGTTTCAAATCCTCGCATGACTATACGATGTCCCGACATTGGATTCTTAGGTGCATTATCTGCTGGCGACGAGGTTGTAGTGTGGTTGGTTCATTAGAGTGCGAGGCTGCGGCTCCATCTTTGCGCTTGAAAAGCCATTTTTCTCTTCGGGACTCAAGCGATTGACGTGAGCATCCTCTTGCACAAGAGCTTTGTTGACCATCTGTTGAAAATTGGGGTAGTCATTTGACACAGTTGCACTTTGAGGTTTGGGTCAAGTCCTTCCATGAAGCGCCAAATTTTCGCTCCTCGTTAGCAACATCCTCTGGTGCATACCTTGTGGTGAGTGAACTGTTAAGATACTCGACACACCGAGATTGCCTGCTGCAGCTTATGGAACTCTCTCTTCATTTCCATCATTCCCATAGGAATGTGAGTGTCTGGCGTGAGAAAACTCCGCCAAGAGATAGGTTGGACATTACGGTGAGTCTGCGCAATAGTTTTCCCACAAGTACTGCGGTTGCTTTTAGTTGATGAGCAGCAAAGAGAACTTTCTCTTGGTCATCACACTGAGCCAAGATCAACTTCTTCTCAACATCCTTTAACCAGTCATCAGCTTCAAGAGGATCAACTGAACCGGCAAAGGTTGGTGGCCTGGTTCTCATAAATTCACCAAGTCTGTATGGAGGTGGTAAGACTGGAGCAGGAGCTGGTGCAGGTTGATTGACTTGATTATGAGCAAGTGCTTGCAATAGTTGAAGTTGCATGGCCATCATCTGCTCTATATTCATCAATGGAGGCTGACCAGGAGGTGGTGGTGGTAAAGGTTCTTCCTCAAATAACTGCTCAGGTTGCACTTGAGGTTCTTGTGGTGCTTGAGGCAAAACTGGGTCCTCGGGAAACAGTTGACCACGACCTCTTCCACGACCACGGCCTCGGCCGGCTGCACGGCCTCCTCCGCGGGCTCCTCCACGGGCTGCTCCACGACCTCTTCCAGGGTTTTCCATCTGAGCGGTCCAAGGTTAGCGGGGAAGAGAGGGAAAAAGCAAAGACGAGAAAAACAAGGGAGCTTGCAACAACCCACAAGAACCAAATACTTTACAGAAAAGCAAATTACTTTTTCCAACTGAAAACAACTCAAAGAAAATCGTCTACTCGATACTCTTAAGCTAGCGAAACAACTCAAAACACAGAATGAACCTTGGCAACTTAAACTATATGGCTTGCGACATCGCATCCTCTACTCACGGTCTTTGTGAATCTTGCATGTTGTTCTTGAATGGTAGAGATGACTAGAGGCTTTACGATGCTCTCTTCATGGCTCCATTTCTTGTAGTCCCTGAACATAATGGTAGGAATCGCGTTGACCAACTATAGAAATTACAAGGAAAGATGATCCATTTAACATTGTAAAACGATGAAGGAAGAACTAAGTAAGGAAGAATTCCACGAAGAAGGTAAGGATAGAAAGATGAGAAAAGATGAGGATAGCACAATATTATTTTCTTTTTATAAAATAAATTTCAAAGTTTTCCTACTAACGGCCATTCTAGCTAGGTCACGTCCTACATCGACTCGACTCACGATACCAGTGCAGCGGGACGGTTTACGAACCCGAACCCTCCGTGTAATACTACACCGGTCCCATGATCGTTAGCTAGTGCACACAGTGGAAACATTGTTGATAACAAATTCGAATCACGAATAACATTAATAAACAATCGAGTACGGCCTTATGGCCACTTATTACAAAAGAGGTCGAAAGACCTTGAGTCTTCTGAGCGAAACATAAATAAATAAACTCCGAGTGATGGCCCATCAAATTGCCCACCGCATTCGATTGGGAGCGCAACCTAGTACTCGGGTATCCTTCGTCAAAGCCACAGCGAAGTAGTCGTAGTCCTCCATGTCGATGAAGGCTTCGAGATTTATTTATGAGTGTAGCATGTGAGTACATAAAGTACTCATGAGTCTTGGGAAACATGCATATGCATAGCTTTGACAAATGAGGCTTATATGGTTCTTTTGCACAAAGCAAATTTTTAAGTTCAAAACAATTTTCATAAAGCACATTTGACAAACGCAGTTTGAATAAATTAATTGTATTACTAGTGGAGGTTCTAGCTACCAACCACTAGCATCAAGGCTCTAGCCATAAGGTTTTCAGAATAGGCTCTAGTCGCCTAACCGCTCTAGTGCGAAACTACCCGAGAGTCCCAACGCTCTCGGTTCCCAAAATTACTCTTTTAAAATCAAAACCAAAATCTATCATGTGAAAACACACCTTGCTCACCCTTGACCGTGGGCACGGCTATTCGAATAGTTTTAACACTCTGCAGAGGTTGTACAGACTTGACCCATAAGAGATGATCGCTTTGATATACCACACGTTTCCTTTGACGTGTGAATCAAGGAGAGAACATCACAAGGCTTTACAAAGCTTCCTTTTGACTCAGTTACGCCCGCTAAGGTTTCGCCTTCTGGCCCCCTCTTGCGCCATGTGAATCAAAGACACACAACCATGACAAAACCGACTCAAAATTTTGCTAATTAGTTGGCAGTGTCCTTCCCATTTTGGACATGTGGTTGTGCAGTAGTGCTCAGTTTGAATAGTCACAAGTGTCGGTCCTTAATATGACTTGGCGGGACTAACACAATACATGATCTCGTGCTCTATTGCACCCACTTTGATCTTACCATCCACCCAAGTCTAAAACATACTTTCATCATTATATTTTATTTTCCAAACACCGACATTACCTAATGTCATTCATTTTCTAAAGGAAGCATAAAGTGTAAATAATGGTTTTTCTCCCCCAATGGTTAAATAAAGCCGTAAAGCATGTCTAAGCAATTCTACCGTAATAAACTATTCTGCAAAATTGTATTCAATAATGCAGAATTTCTACACTAGGGTTACAAAGGTGCAGGACATCAAATATCAAGGATGATAGTAGCAAACTTTAGGTTTTTAACTAACAACCTACAGTTTAACTTATCATTTAAATAGCAATGCATAACTTTTAAAACTGAAAACATGATTTACAAATCATAGGTTCAAAGTGGTCAAAGGAGACTCGCCTTCGGTGACGTTGGAGGTAAGCGCTTCCTGTTGATCCAAACTCGCGTCGGTGACGTCGGATTCTACACACGCGCAACGGACCAAATAAATAGCAGAAAATAAATAAAATTCAAAAATTACAAAATAATTACTGGAAGTAGAGAATGAATTTAGAAGAATTTAGGAGAAAGAATCGATGGATTCGGAGTTCGTATGAGAACGAACGAAATTCTAGAAAATCAATTCTCCAAAAAAAACTAAAGCCATGTATGTACATACACCATGCACGTACATACATTGCATGGCACTATTCATGAAGAGTGAACAAAATAAAATGGCGATATTTGGGAGCGAAATCCGAGGATGTGAAGAGGAAGCCGAGGGACGCGCGGCGACGTAGTCGGTTCGGAAATGAGTGACCGAGGAGAGAGAACGAGTATGAAAGATTATCTAGTAGCCAACACTTGTTCATGTTCTTCTCCACTACGACGAGAAGGCAAACAACAACTATGCAAAGCTACGACCAACGAAATAGTATGCAGCCCAAACAAGAAGAGGCTCAAAATGAAGACCGGATATTCGAGCAGATTGAACAAAGGGCGCGACCATGAACTACAATTACATGTCGCTGTTCATCTTCGATGCTACAAGCAGACAGCATGCAGCCATGAATAGCAAGCAAGTCAGCATGTAACCACATGAAAAAGCTCATGGCTATGGCATTACAAGGTAGCAGAGGGCTAGACGGCGGTGTCGGCGGTGAAGCTCGGAGGTGGCGAAGGTGAGGACCGAACTGGTGGTGGCCGGCCAAGCAATTGTCAAGTGGGAGAAAACAGAAATGATAAGGTGGCTGTGCTAAGGTGCTTCTACAACTTGGAGAGAGCGCAAAGAAGATGATGAAGAGATAGCATGCCCTTATAAAGCCTCAACAGGGAGCCGAAACGTTGGGAAGGCGAAGAGCTACGGCGTCGGTTCAAAATAGAAACGGATGAAAATGCACGGTGCACTGATGGGCTGCTCAAAGATGGCAAGACAACGTGGGAGACCTTAATGCAACCGTTTCTTATCAAATCAAATCAAGATAAAGGCTTTGAATGGAGAGGAATGGGTAAAGAAGAAATGACCATTAATGGAAATTTGAAGCTCTCTTGTTTTGCACGTAATCAATGGGAGGAGGAGAAGGTGCGGGTGGCAAGGAAGGGGCGACGCGGCGGGCGGCGCGGCGGAGGTGGCGGCGATGGCGGAGGTGGCGGCGGGAGGTGCAGGCGGCAAGGCGGCTCGATCATGGAGCTGCGTTAAAGAAATAAAGCAACAGAGAGATAGACTCGTGAGGAAGAAGATGAATAGAGAGAGAGAAAGAAACAGATAAAAGAATGGAAGATGGAGTATAACGGTTGAAACCAAAGCACACGATGGCAGCGCATGCATGTATGGCTATTGAAGTTAAGTGAGCATGACTTGGGAGCAATTCTTGAATGGGTGATCTGAATGGAAGTTCACAATTTATTTATTTTATTTTTTTTAGAAAAAGAGAGAAGTGCAACAAATTAATAAATTGGACCAAGAAATAGGAACGAATATTTTTCTGGAGATTTGAATTTTAGATTGGAAATGGAGTTTTGGAATTTGAGATTTCGATCCAGAATTACACATAAGATACAAATAAGATCCAAATAAAATCTTGAAAATTTTAATTAATTAATTTGAAATTAAATTTTAGAGAAAGCGAGATTTTGGGATGTTACAATACTTGCATGGCTAAGCAAAGCAGAACAATATATTTTAGTCAACCTAACTTAAGCATGTGGTACTGGAATAATTCAAGGATAACCTCAATCAATAGGAGATAACTAATCTACACATCACAAAAATTGCGACAATATCAAAATAGCATGCAAGCAATTATCATTGCACTAACTTAACAAAACTGGGATCAAATATGATGCAAAAGAAAGTTCAAATGATGCTTGACTTGCTGGTTGTCTAATTGCTTGCTCTCAGTGTTGTACGAGTCAATATCAATTGCTTCGGAATCTAAAGAATAAAGACACCGATAAACACCGAGAAATACCACAGAAATCAAAATGCTCAAAAATGCATGATTTTTCTATAGTGGCTAATTCATGATTTTAGATGAATTTGGGTGAAATAATTATTCCATTTGGATTTAGTATGTAGAAGTTATAGTGGTTTTAAATTTAGTCTGCTGGAAAATCTAATTTAAATACAATCGGTTACTATTCATTTAATTTAATTATTTCGGTAAAGTTTGTAGAGTAGTAGTGGGACAAAGGATTATATATATAAATAGAGAATAACAATATAAGCTCAAAATAATTTGGTGCATCCCATTTGGAGTTTATATGAATTAGTTATGAATTTCTAAAGTTAATAGCATTTTTTGGTTCAAAACTAATTCAGTTTTGGCTCATTTTCCATAAAATATATTTTCTGAGATAGGAACATAGTTGAAATCTATTTTAGAATAAAGCTCAGTTGAAACGGAAATTAGCAAAATTTGTTTCATTGGATTTGGAGTTGAAATGTACTAGTTATGTATTTTTGAAGTTAAATGTAATTTTTCAGTGTGTAAACAAATCAACTCGGGATTTTCTAAAGCTTTCCTGGGCTGAAACTCTGGACCATTCAGATCTAATCGGATGGTCCAAGCAAGAGGTTGCGTTCGGACGGTCCGAACGTCCCAACCAATCCAGGCGATTGAAACGAAATCAGACCGTCTAGGTAAGGGGTTACGTTCGGACATGGTATGAATGTCGCCCAGACTCAAAGCTGACATGTGGGCCCTAGGAATAGTGCATTTTTCATTTAACTCAAATTTAAACATGTACTAACATGTGGGACCCAACGTCAGTGACTTGGTCCAATGGACTCTGTCCACCCATGCACATGCACAGCGCACGGAGCTTAAGGGGTAGGCCCACATGTCAGTCTCTAACATTTTTACTTATCTTAACCATTTTCTATTTGAGGGCCCACATGTAAGTGACTCTTTTAGGTGGCTAAGATAGCATTTAAATGGTAAACCAATCATTAACTCTTAAATGTGGTGATTTGCCGTAATCGCCCACTACAGTAGCTGTCGAAAAAACTGACAAAACACCCGAGGTCCTTCTCATGCTCACCGCCAGCGATGTGCTCCATGCCAGCGTGAACCAAGGATATGTACGGGTTCCTAATAGTACCGCACAACTTTTGGGAGTGGTGTCGAAGGCTGAGGTGGTGTACACCAGCAGCTAGCCGGAGATGGGCGGAGCTAAAGCTTCGACCAAAATGCAAATGTGATAAAGAGCTCCGCAATGTCCATTCAAGCAGGTGCCTGTGCCTCTAAGGACTACCAAGAAGCTACCTAAGCGACGGAGGTGCTCGGGGAAGCTTGGAGATGACTGGAGTAGCGTCGGCATTGGAGAAGATAACGATAGTGGCACAGCTCAACCGTGGAGAGGTCGATTGGAGAAAAACAAAGGCAAGTGAATGGTCGGAGCAGCTTAAGGGCTACATTAGGATGCTTCAAGAGCAAAGAATTGAACAATGGCTTACTAAATCAGGGTGGGAGGTGAAGGGGTCGTTCCTAGACCAAAACTGAAATCCCTTCAAATCCGCGAAACCCTGTCATGCATTGTCTCCATAGGTTTAGGGGTTTTCAATGCCACGTTAGATGGCACGATATGACGCGGGGATTTAGGATAAAACTCACCAAGAATGAAAATGGCACGGTGATGTCTTTGTGTGTGCTCTGGAGCTCGCAATGGCACCAAGGTGAAATGAGAGCTACAAGCGAAACCAAGGCCTGGGGTTAGTAAAAATGGAAATGGCACTGGACCTAGAGAAGAAAGGAATCACTGGATTGAAGCTTATCCGAGAGATGGACTCACAAAAGCTTCCCTCTCCTCGGTCAATAGAGGAGAAGTGGGGAGATAACTAGGGTTTGGAGGGGTTTTAAGCTCAAGAAGATGACGACAATGGAAGCGGCGTGAAGTAAAGAAGCTCCAGGAGTGGTCAAAATGTGCGGTGGCGCATGACGTTGACGGAGCTATGTAGCATGCAACGACGATGTGGCAAAGGAGCTCTGTGCTTGCACCAATGGAAGGTTGAAGAGAGAGCTGATAGGTGGGCCCAGCTTGTCAACGCCTTAAATGGCGTGAGTCCGAGTGTGGCTCGGCCACTTTTAAGTGGGGTTCGGTCGAACCAACTCGCACGGGTCGGAAAGTTCGGACCAAACGATCGCCTCTCCATTTGGACCATTTGATCATGAATGGACGGCTCCAATCAAAATGAATGTTCAGACTGTGTGAAAGTTTATGTAATCTAGGTCGTTGAATCTGGACTGGACAGCTTAGATAAAAAGGAACGTTCGGACTATCCAATCAGTCTGCTCGTGTGGGCCACACGATTTGGATCGGACGGTCGATGCACGTTGGGTTCAGTTAGTTAGGGGGTTGGGTCTAGCCAAGTGGCTCAGGTCGGGTTCAAGTTTAATAGTGCTAGCTGGTCGAGTCTGAGTCTAAAGTTTTGACTGAGATTAAAAACTAAACCTCTACATTGACCGGGGTCTTTGAAATAGAAATAAATTTTATGAAATCCTAAAATAAATCAAGGTGGTTCCTCGGAAGGTCTAGTATTCATAAAAATTATTAAACCCTACTTTTCATTATATGTTTTGCATAGTTTTAATTCAACCTAAAGTAGGTCTTTGTATTGTGTTTATATTTTCTAGGAGGCAAAAATAATCTCATAAATTTGGGAAAAATTATATTAATTCATGATAATTATTCTAGTACTTGAGTAAATCATTTCCAGAAGATGTTAACAAATTTTTATTACTGTTTTTAGTTGGAGTTCAAATTTGAAGTGCAAGTTTAATATTTGTTTAAGATTTTTCAAGTTCAATAATTTATGCAAATACTTCAAAAGATGATGCATGCTGAGGAGATGCATACTAATTCTCATTTATTAATCTGGGGATGTGACAACATCAGCGTGCATGTCACTTCCATGGCGCCATGTTAGCCGCCACGTACATGCCCCGCGCCCGGTAGATTCAAACCCGAGATCTTTTTCGCCTAAACTTGGTTCACCTTGAGCCAAGTCACTGACATATGGGTCCCACATGTCAGGATTTTCTTTATTTCTTTTATTTTCCAAAATCTTGAGGGCTGACGTCACCATGCATCATAATCCAAGTTTTCAGTAGAAAATTAATTCGGATTAATCAGTTAAATCATTTTGAGGGTTTTTCCTTAGTTTCAAACTAAAGCCCATATCTTTTGCATCCAAACTCCGTTTGAACTCATTCAATATTCTAAATTTGTCTAAAATCAATATCTAGCTAGCTAAACTAAAATTGTATAATTTGGAGTTCATTTTATTCTTATTTGAATTTATTCGAAATTTATTTGAATTTAGATTATTTTCGCGTATAGATTTTGATGACTCCAGAGAGCGTGATCCCTCTAAAGATTTAGAGTATCAGGACCCTGAGCAAGGCAAGTTATATCTTTGGCCATATTGATCCTATTATTTTAAATTATTTAATTCTATTTTAAATTATTATTGCATACATAATTCAATTCAGTTATTTTAAATTCCTAGTTAATCTATTTCCTTTGTATAGCCAATGTTGATGTTGGATTGTCATTTCCTTGTCACCTTAGTAAACTAAATTAGGAAGTTATGCTTAGTCAATGCTTAGACCAAAATCTTGATTTTGGGGAAATTTACCCAAGATACAAAGTTGATTTAAAATTGAGAATATGGTATTGTCTTTACCATATAATGTTTTGAAAATGTTTTCACATGAAAAATAAATAAAACTGGTTTAGACTTGGGTGAATTGGACAGTTGGTCGGTGCAAGTTTATGCACGGGCTCAATTCAACAAATGTTTGAGGCCCAGAGATAGTTTTGGAAGTCCCCCTAGTCATGTAAGGACCGGTCACTGAGCTGCGGATTGTTATGCCAAACTCGTACCACCACAAGTCTGTAGTGGGATAGACTTGGCTAAATAAACTATTTTGTTTCACCATGACTATGTCATAGAAAGATGTGGGTATCGTGAAGACTTATTGTTAATACTCACTTGGCGCAAGAGGGGGTTATAGTTTGGTGCGAAGCCTATGATGATGAAACCTTAACAACATAGTTATGTTGAAATAATGTAGTGTAAAGGCCTCGTGATAGTTGCTTAGTCGCACACCTTTGGAAGCGTGTTTTGGCCGACATGTTAAGCAAACTGTCTCTTGTGGGTAAAGCTGTACCAACTGTGTAGAGTAATAATCTATTCGAATAGCCGTGTCCGCGGTCATGGACATGCTAAGCAAAGCCTTTCATGGATTAGATTTTGGTTTTGTTTTTTAAAATAATTTTAAACTCAGTTGTTTTGGATATGTTCATCTAATTGGGAAATTCAGGAAGAATGCTTGGTGTAAGGGGGTTAGTCCTTCACCATTTGTGCATGGAGGTTTATGCTACACTTAAGATTAATGAATCAAAATAAAAGTTTGATTTTAACTATATATTAAAAATTGCTTTGAAACTTAGCAATGATATTTAAAACGTGAAAATGCTACTTTATGCAAATAAACCCTATCAGCCTCACTTGTATTACAATGCATGCATTATATTATGTTAATTGGGTGTAACTTGCAAGCATGGAAGTTGTGCTCACTCTTATTGAATAAACTTTATTCAGGTGAAGACTTCTATCTAGACAATGAGGACATAGAGGACTAGTCCGTGCCCCCAGTCGATTGCCTGTGGCAGATCGTGTGGCCTACCACTTATTTACGCTTTTCCGCTATATCTTTTATTTGGCCTCAGGCCCCATTTTGTATTAAACTCTGACATGTTAATTAAATGTGTGATATGAATTTGTTATCATTTTTGTTTGATTGTGCACACTAGCTTTTCCTAGACTAGTGTATGAAATACCAAAAATTCAGGATCCTTTGTTCTCGGGTTCGACAACACCCGACGGAGATATCCATCGAGGGACTTCACAAGACCAGCGAGGTGCAGGTGGGGAGTAAGGAACTACCTCCCCTCCACCCGGTAGGAGTGCTCCTGCTGATCTGGAGTTCGTGCCAGGAAGTGGAAGAATGAATCTGTGAGCGCCGGTAGCTTATGCCGCAGACAGACGATCGCATTGTACACTGCATCGAGCAGAGACATTCGGACCGTCGAGCCCCTTCCATAAAAATGGAAGGAAGGGTCACCGAAGTTATGCCCTTGAATGAGCACCATGGTGAGGTACTCAATGGACACTACACTCGCTGGTGCACTGTAGACAAGGGTGTATGCGGCCACTCGATGTGCTGTAGCATCACCCACAGAGTGGGCTGTAGCATGCCCTCCTCAAAGGTGCTGTAGCATGCCCTCCTCAAAGGTACTGGTGCGGTACTGAGGCTCCCACTGGCTAGCCATCTACATGTTTTTAAGCAAAGTATAGTTAGTGATAAAGTGAAGAGATATGGATAATGAATGGTAGTAGATAGGAAAGAAATTTTAGTACACACTTTTACCCATTCTCTGGTTCATTTAACTAATCCTTATGGCTTATAAATAGGTATTACTACCCCTTGATCTTTATATAAGTAGACCTTTGTAATATCACTCAATTAAACTACAAATGAAAGTAAGAAAGGTATAAAGGAATATCACATCACAATAAATTTCAGCAGGGTCGTGTTCTGAAATTTTTGAAGAAAGAGAGATCTAGAGCAATATCCTTAGTAGTTCGGAGGAGAATTCTTCAAAGGACTTGGAGAGGGATGTTTTAAAGATTTTTTTGAAATAATTTTGGATCTGTTTTAAAGTCCTAAAAATGATACTTTTATTTTCAGAGAGCATCCCATCTCTCAAAACTAAAACTATTTTGAATAAGATGAGAAGAGATGATCAAATAGAGACTTTAGGTAAGAAAATAATGCTAAGAGGGATAAGTTTAGCAAAATTTTCTAAATTTTTAGAACCATTACTAAGGTTAAATTAGGTTGCATTTTTAATTCTAGGTCCTAATCTAAAGACCATTCTATCCAGGGCTTGTCCTACCATTAGTATGACTCTGATACCAAGCGTTGTCAGACCCTTGGGCGTGGAATACCCGAAGACCCTATGTGTATATTGTACTAGTTCCATGATGAGTGGCTAGTACATACATTCACAATATTTGGTATTCACATCCATACAATCACATCTAAAATAAAGCAAAAGAGTAATTAACTTAAGCTATTACAAGTTATTACAACAACGACCGGCCGGCCTAATAAAAGCAGTCATTAGAGTAAACACATAGCAGCAGAAGACATAATGAAGTAGCAAAATTCCAGCGGCATGCCCATCCGATCCCGCAGGCAACCGACAAGGAGCAAGGCCTAGGTAGAACCATCACCGAACCCTTCGGTGCTGGAAGCAAAGAACGTGTCATTAGGCATCGACTTATCTTCAAACTCTAAACAACAACATAAGCAAGATTGAGTACAATGCTTACTCAACAAGACTTGTAGTGTATCACAAAATTTATATTAGATACAAGGCTATCAAAGAAAGAGGCTCTACTCCAATTCAAGAAGGGGAGGACGATGAGGACATCACTTCTACTGATACGAACACTCCTCTTGCTGCTGCCATGTATGATGTGCAAGGTCCAATTACTCAGGCACGTTCTCGTCAACTAAATTATTAGGTAAATTTGTTTCTACGGCTGAGTGTATTATCTAAGGACTCTATGGTGCTTCCCAATGGAGATGATTTGCTTCTGCTTAGGAATCTAGGAATGGATAGCCAGGAGTTAATATGCATCAAGGAAGTAGACGTCAATAACAATGGCCACAATTCCAGCGAGGCCTTCAGGACTTCAAAGCCACCTTAAAAAGAGATGAAGAATTTATGGCCTACAACTCAATGAGTTTCAGCCACCCTGTACTTGGTGCTACATCACCTTTTCTTTAGCATACAAGGCGTGTATCCGAGACTTGGCCCATATGGCCCATATGCTGGTCAGCCACCCCAGGGGCCCATACTGTTCATGTGAACAGTAACTCCTTTCGTGAACAGTACCCCACCCTAGGGTTCCACCTCCTGGCCGCCCTCCTCATATAGGAGCCGACACCCTTTAGTAGAACTTGAGTTTGGACAGATTGATTTCAGCTTAGGCTAGAAACACCGTCGTTTACTTGTACGGCTAGTGCAACCAGACGCTGTCGTCGAAACCACAATTATTCAATACATCTATCTTTGTTCTTCTATTCCTACTCAGCAATTTCATTGCTTCATCTATTTTTCTTGCTTGATTCTTGATTGCCTGCATGAAAAGACCTTCATGGTCAGGTCGATCTCATCACCGACAAGGTCAATACGAACGTGAAGCTGGTTCAGTGATTGTGGGTGCAATGGTTGTCGAATGGTTGTAGCCTGGATCATGAGAGTTAGCTTCCACCAATCAAGTTGTATCATCCTCACCAAAAGATCGAGACAACAGTTGCATTAGGCTGAGCGTGGAGAAGAAGCTTGGTCGAAGGGTAAAGCTCGGTGACGGTTGGGTAAGCTTGAAGATGGCTAGGTGATGCTCCTGGCGAGAGTAATCTGTCTGAGATGTATTGTAGCTCAGGCGGCGACTAAAGCGACGTTGTCAGCTGGAGACAAGGAACAAGGGTCAATTCAGTCGTTCTTGTGAATTAAAGGCCAAATTGATTGAGAGGAATGACTCAAGGTGATCTGGAACATGATATGACGCAATAAGGGATACAAGGAACCCTCCTGATCGACGGTGATGGAAGTGGTGGTTGTCGAACCCCCAGGCGTGGAATACCCGAAGACCCTATGTGTATACCATGCTAGTCCCAGGATTAAAGGCTAGCACACACATTCACAACATTTGATAATCACATCCATACAATCACATACTAAAGTAAACCAAAAGGGTAATCTACTTAAGCTATTACAATTACAGCCGACCAGCCAAATAAAAACAATCATCAGAATAAAATAAATAGCAGTAGAATACAAAATAAAGTAGCAAAAGTCCAGTGGCAAGCACATCTGATGTGACCCATATACCTCCCTAGGCCCAAAAGAGAAATTTGAAGATATTTGAGTGAGGTGCAGATTGACACAAAAAGGAGCAAAAAAAAGAGCAAAAAAATTCAAGTTTCTCAGATTTTGCTCAAAATTGACAGAGCCCTTTTACAAATGATTCTAAGGTTCCCTGTAAAGACGGCATCCTTTTTCGAGCTTCCGAACTCTATGTACAATGTTCCCTTTTTCTGTCGCACCGTGGTTTCGTTTGTGTTCTAGGCTCGCATCTCTAGTCTAGTCTAACCTAGGACAACAGTAACCAGCGTTGAACGATTTTTCAGCTTGCATTCTCTGATTTGATTATTGCTACTCCTTGCTACGATACTCAAGCCTGCCTAACTCCATTGCATTACTACAACCGTGCATGCTACCTTCACTTGCAATCGCTCCGCTCAATCTTCAACGACTAGTTTGACGCCGACACCTATTTGCTGATCACCACCTACTGCTTCGTAAGAATTGGGTAAGAACTTTAGTGAAGTTTGAGTGACGGAGTGATTTTCAGTCCCACATATTAGTAGTATTAGGGACTTGTTACTTTCACACAAGGAATCGAAGAAGAGGGATCCTCACCCTACAAGAGGGCAACGACAACACTTTGGAAAGATGGTCAACGAATGCTGTGAGCAACTAGAGAACGCTCATGATGCGACCATTAGAAGACTCGATGGAGTAAAAACTGGCCATGCTAAGTTGAACGGGAAGCTTGATGCCATCTTGGCACGTTTGGAGGGGCTAGGCCGAGCCCCTGCAGTACCCCTTTGTGTTGCTCCTGCTACTACCGGCGCTTCCGGCCATCACCGCCAAGCTTCCATAGCCAACAATGTTTCCTCATCGGCTGTGGATGAAGAAGAACGAGATGAGAACAATTTGGCTGATACCGAGGACAGGGACCTCTACTTCAACAACGATCATGATCATCGTCGACGTCATTTCAATAGACATGGTATGAGACGTGATCCACCACCACGGGAGGTATGTGACCGTGATGATGCTTAAATTTACTATGCCTCCATTTGTTGGTAAATATGATCCTAATCTGTATCTCACGTGGGAGCTAGAAGTAGAACAAAATTTAATTATCATGATTTCCCTAAGAATAGGAGGGTTAGATCTACTACTAGTGAGTTTATAGACTTTGTAGTGTATGATAGGGTGAATATTGTCGTACTAATCCTAATAATGTACCTGCCACCTGGGAGGCTTTAAAAAGACCTATGCGTCATTGTTTTGTTCCCTTATACTATGCTCATGACTTGTTGAATAAATTAACCCGTTTGAATTAAGGTAGTAAAACTGTTGAGGACTACTATCAAAAATTACAAACTGGTTTGCTTCTCTGTGGTATAGAGGAAACAGAAGATGCCAAAATAGCTAGATTCTTAGGTGGGCTAGACCGTGAGATACAGGATATACTTGATTCTAAGGATTACAATTCTATCACTCGATTATTTCACTTTGCTTATAAGGTTGAACGGAAAGTACAGGGAGATCATAGCAGGCACGGAGCAACTCTACGGGTATTTTTGCAGGTCGTACAACTCCATTTCAGAACCGCACTCCCGCTGCCACCTCCAACCAGGCTGCTGACCCGAACTAATCAAACAATTCCCGACATCCAATGGCCTCTCCTATACCTTCACAAGCATCCGAGGCAAGCAAAATAGCTAATTCGGCCCCTACATCGAGTGCATCTTTAATGGCATCAACTTGACGAGCACGTGAGACTCAATGCCATCGCTATAAGGGCTTTGGACACATGCAGAGGGACTGTCCTAGCAAGCATGCCCTCTTGATCAAGGATAATGGTGAGTACACTTCCGCTATTGACATAGAAGAAGAACATACTTTGCTTGCTGACTCTGTAGGAAACGACAACGATTCTGGTCGTGAGGAATAACAAATCAATGTTGACCTTGTGGATAAGTACTTGAGCATCATTGTGCATTGTGTACTTAGTGCCCAAATGGAGCGTGCTGAGCAGAATCAGTGCCACAAGTTGTTTCAAAAAAAGTTCATCGTTAAGGACCGTTCGTGTCGTGTGATCATCGACGGGGGAAGCCGTAACAATTTGGTGAGCATAGACATGATCGAGAAGCTTTGCTTGGCCACTCAACAACACCCCCATCCCTACTACATCTAGTGGTTCAATAATTGCGGTAAGCTAAAGGTAACACGCATTGTGAGAGTACACTTCTCCATGGGTTCATATCATGACTATGATGAATGTGATTTAGTACCTATGCAAGCTTGTTCTTTGCTCCTAGGTAGACCTTGGCAATACGATAGAGATGTTGTACATCATGGTCGGACCAACCGATATACTCTCACATTTAAAGGGAAAATGATTAGCTTACTGCCCATGTCACCCGAGGCTATTTTAAAAGATGAATTAGAGAGAGCTAAGCATAACAAGACTAGTAGTAAAAGTGAAAATCAGATTGTTGCGAAGGACTCTGTCGATCAATCGAAGAAGGAACCTAGTGCTAAAAAGAATGAAATTAAGTTAGAAGGTTCTTTTTTGCTTGCAACCAAATATGAAATCAGTACTTTGCAGCCCCATGACTCTGTGTGTTATGCTTTAATATGCAAGGATACTTTGTTTTCATTTCAGGATATGCCTCCATCCTTGCCTCCTGTTGTTGCTAACCTTTTGCAGGAATATGTTGATGTATTTCTGAAGGAGGTGCCACCGGGGCTGCCACCTATTCGAGGAATAGAGCACCAAATCAACTTAATTCCTGGTGCCTCATTGCCAAACCATGTGCCTTATAGGACCAACCCGGAGGACACAAAAGAAATTTAGCGCCAAGTATAAGAATTGCTCGACAAAGGTTATATGCGCGAATCCCTTAGTCCTTGTGCTGTTCCTGTCATATTAGTTCGTAAGAAAGATGGTTCATAGCGTATGTGCATAGATTGTAGAGATATTAATAATATCACCATTCGTTATCGTCATCCTATTCCTAGGTTAGATGATATGCTTGATGAATTAAGTGGCTCTACTGTTTTCTCTAAAGTCAATTTGCGTAGTTGTTACCATCAAATTCGCACGAAGTTAGGAGATGAGTGGAAAACAATATTTAAAACTAAGTTCGAACTGTATGAGTGGTTAGGGATGCCTTTGGCTTAACTAACGCACCTAGCACATTCATGAGATTAATGAACGAAGTTTTGCGTGCTTTCATTGGCAAGTTTGTGGTAGTATACTTCAATGATATATTGATTTACAGCAGGTCATTAGAGGAACATTTGGAGCATTTACGTGCTGTTTTTAATGTTTTATGTAATGCACGTTTATTTGGTAACCTAAAGAAGTGCACCTTTTGCACCGATCGAATATCATTTTTTGGCTATGTTGTTACTTCATAGGGAATTGAAGTTGATCAAGAAAAGATTGTCGCTATCCAGAGTTGGCCGTCTCCTAAAATGGTCACACAAGTTCGAAGTTTTCTCGGGCTTGCTGGTTTCTATGAGCATTATGTTTGGGATTTCAGCACCATCTCTGCACCGCTGAATGAGCTTACAAAGAAGGGTGTTCCTTTTACTTGGGGCACCATACAACAACAAGTTTTCGATGCTCTCAAAGATAAGTTGACACACACCCCTTTGCTTCAACTTTCTGATATCAGTAAGACTTTTGAATTAGAATGTGATGCTAGTGGCATAGGTCATGGTGGTGTGTTAATTCAAGAAGGAAAACATGTTGCTTATTTTAGTGAAAAATTAAGTGGGCATAGTTTGAACTATTCTACCTATGATAAAGAATTATGTGCTCTGGTTCGAACTTTGAAAACATGGCAGCATTATTTATGGCCCAAAGAGTTTGTAATACATTCTGATCACGAATCTCTAAAGCATATTCGATGTCAAACCAATCTGAACCATAAACATGCTAAGTGGGTTGAGTTTATTGAGTCATTCCCTTATGTCATTAAACATAAAAAGGGTAAAGAAAATGTAATAGCTGATGCATTGTCTAGGAGATATACCATGCTTTCACAACTTGACTTCAAAATCTTTGGATTACAAATAATAAAGGAGCAATATGTGCATGATGCTGATTTTAAAGATGTGTTGCTCAATTGTCAAGAGGGAAAGGGTTGGAATAAATTTGTGGTGCACAATGGGTTTGTGTATCATACTAACAAGCTATGCATTCCAACTAGCTCCATTCATCTTTTGTTGTTACAGGAGGCACATAGAGGAGGATTGATGGGTCACTTCGGCGTGAAGAAGACCGAGGACATTCTGACCCATCACTTTTATTGGCCAAAGATGAGGCGTGACGTCGAATGCTTTATTGCCGGCTGCACCACACGTCAAAAAGCTAAGTCACGATTTAATCCTCATGGTTTATACATGCCTCTTCTTGTTCCAAGCACACCTTGGAAAGATATTTCTATGGACTTTGTTTTAGGGCTGCCTAGAACAAAGAAGGGGAGGGTTAGTATTTTTGTTGTCGTGGATAGGTTCTCTAAGATGGCTTATTTTATACCATATCATAAAAGTGATAATGCTACAAATGTTGTTGATTTGTTCTTTAAAGAAATTGTTCGTTTGCATGGTATTCTAAATACGATAGTTTCAGATCATGATGCTAAATTTCTTAGTCATTTTTTGAGAACTTTGTGGGTTAAGTTGGGTACTAAACTATTATTTTTCACTAGTTATCATCCCCAAACCGATGGACAAACTGAGGTAGTCAATAGAACATTATCTACTATGCTTAGGGTTGTGCTTAAAAAGAACTTAAAAATGTGGGAGGAATGTTTGCGTCATGTGGAATTTCTTTATAATCGCTCGCTGCATTCTACCATAAAGAAGTTCCCTTTTGAGATTGTTTATGGTTTCATACCTCGTGCACCTATCGACTAGTTGCCTCTTCCAGCTTCAGAGAAGGTAAATTTTAATTCTCAACAATGTGCTGATTTGATACTTAAGATGCATGAGATAACTAAAGAGAACATTGAGTTTATGAATGCTAAATATAAAGTTGCTAGTAGTCAGGGACGCAAGCATGTTACTTTTGAACCTTGTGATCTTGTGTGGTTACACTTGCGTAAAGAATGATTCCCTGAATTGAGCAAGTCTAAACTCATGCCTTGTGCAGATGGTCCTTTTAAAGTACTTGAACATATTAAAGATAATGCATATAAGTTAGACATGCCTGCAGATTTCAGGGTTAGCCCCGCCTTTAATATTGCAGATTTGCGACCATTCATGGGCATGGAGGATGAGCTTGAGTCGAGGACAACTCTAATTCAAGAAGGGGAGGATGATGAGGACATCACTTCTACTGATACAAACATTCCTCTTGAGGCTGCCATGAATGATGTGCAAGGTCCAATTACTTAGGCACATGCTCGTCAACTAAATTATTAGGTAAATTCGTTTCTAGGGCTGAGTGTATTATCTAAGGACTCTATGATGCTACCTAATGGAGATGATTTGCTCGTGCTTATGAATCTAGGAAAGGACAGCAAGGAGTTGATGTGCATTAAGGAAAGAGATGGCAATAACAATGGCCACAATTCCGACGAGGCCTTCAGGACTTTAAAGCCACCTTAAAAAGAGATGAAGAATTTGTGGCCTCCAACTCAAAGAATTTTGGCCACCCTATACTTGGTGTTGCGTCACATTTTCTTTAGCCTACAAGGCGTGTATCCAGACTTGGCCCATATGCTGGTCAGCCACCCTAGGGGGCTGTACTGTTCATGTGAATAGTACTCCTCTGCATGAACAGTACCCCGCCCTAGGGTTTCCACCTCCTGGCCGCCCTCCTCATATAGGAGCCGCCGCCCTTTAGTAGAACTTGGGTTTTGATAGATAGATTTCAGATTAGTCTAGAAACACCGTCATTTGCTTGTACGGCTAGTGCATCTAGATGCTGTCGTCAGAACCCCAAATTATTCAATACATCTATCTTTGTTCTTAAATTCCTATTTAGCAACTTCGTTGCTTCATCTATTTTTTTTACTTGATTTTTTATTGCCTGCAGGAAAAGACCTTCGTGGTTAGGTCGATCTCGCCGTTGGCAAGGTCGATAACGAACATGAAGTTGGTTCAGTGATTACAGGTGCAACGGTCATCACACGGTTGTAGACTGGATCATGAGAGTTAGCTTCCACCAATGAAGTTGTATCATCCTCACCGAAAGATCGGGACAACAGTCGCATTAGGCTGCGCATGGAGAAGAACCTTGGCCGAAGGGGAAAGCTCAGTGATGGTTGGGGAAGCTTGAAGATGGTTAGGTGATGCTCCTGGTGAGAGGAATCTGTCCAAGATGTAGTGTAGCTCAGGTGGTGTGAGGACTCCAATTTATTTGGCTTGTAATGCTTAACCTTCCACTTGGTTCTAGCATCACAAATCAAATAAACCAAGCATCGAGATGTGTATACTTCTCAGAAATGCAGTATACACACCCCTTCACAAAATCATGCATCAATTCCATTCTAGACATAGAAACCAAAGCAACACGATACTAAACAGTAGACATACTACGAGAGTTATTCCAAAGAGGGCCGACCGGCCAAATGACATACATATAACTAAGTAAATAGCGGAAGAAAAAGTGCAATAAGATGGCGATAAATAAAAGCCAATTAGTGTGCCTTTACCCACAAGGCAACCAACCGGACCGCCAACTAGTCGTCCCACACACCGCCGCAGCACAACTCACAAAAGTGAGGCCCTTGGGGCTCACCTTCTTCCTCTGCAACAAATAACATTAAGCAAAGCAAATGAGTACAATAATGTACTCGCAAGACTAACGTGTGGAATAGCAGAGCTATACATATGCTACATGCAAGCTTATTTGAGTGGAGGCTGTATGGCTCATTTTTAGCACAAAACAATCTTTATTTGCAATACTGTAATACATTTTAAAGAGCAAGTTTGCAAATCATTTTTATTGTTGAAATAACAGCAAGAACATAATAATAATAGATAAATGACAACAACATCCTGGAAGTGACTAACCCAATAGTCACCACAACAATAGCATGAATTACCCATTCATAACACCCATGTCAAGTTTTATGTTTTTAAAAGGTTGTAGTCTAGTTCTCACGGGGCGTAACCGAGCGTGTACATAACCTAGGACGAGGCTATTCTAATAGTTTTAACCCTGCAGGGGTGTACTAATGTACCCACACTTCAGACCGCCTTTAAGCCACAAAAGCACACTTCTGAAGGTATGCCGGCACGGCTAAGTCCTACGAGACATTTACAATATTGTGTATTAACTACGAGCCACTCGTATGGATAGAAATCCATACGCTTACATGGTAAAGCCGAAAAGACAACTACCCACTCAGGGTAAACCTTTTCAAACAACTACCATGCTCCCAAACACCATCCCTCCTGCGACCCCCTACGACTCGGAGTCAACACATGCCAAAGTACTAAGTCAAGAGAGGTCCCATACCCTCTAGTGTGGTTAGCACGCAAAATGCTCAGCACGGTGGCGCAAGTAACTCGGTCCTTGTTGACTCGGGTACCATTCCAATCACACCCAACAGATCACACCAACATACCATTGTGCCCAAGTCTAAATCATTTCTTTAGTTTTCATTTTTAGTTTTCATAATTAAACATAGCACAAGCTGAATTATAATGTCATAATAATTTTGTGTGATCAAAATTATCGACTAAGTCGATAACCGCCCAATACTACCGATAACTAAGCACGGCTAAGCAATTGGAACTCGTAACCTACTAAGTGACAAGAGTCCATCCAACGAACTCTAATCACAGCAAATAACCTAGGCTCAGGTAGTAGAGAACAATCATTTACCTACAGATTATGCATCAATTTAACAACAACATAGCAATGCATACATACAAGTTGAAAATAATATATTAGACTTTTAAAATAATAGGATTAACATGATCAAACTGCTTGCCTGGTTGCTGCTGCTCAAAATGTTGCTGAGGCTCACTCTCGCAAATACTTGAATCGTCACAATCTATCAATCGAGGAAAATGAAAAAATAAGAACGATAACACAGACAATAACCAAGATTTCGATTTCATCAAATATGCACAAAATTCATAAAGAAGCTAGAGAATGATTTTAGAAAAATTTAGAAACAGAAATCATTTTATTTGGAGTTAAGTAGAATTTTCCAAGTTAAAATACATAAAAACACCATTAAATTAATTATCAAAATTTTATGAAATAGAGACATACTTAAAACCTATTCTAGTAAAAAGTACATTAAAAATGAAAATTAAAAAAATTGGTTTCATTCGATTTGGAGCAAAATTGAATTAGTTATGGATTTTCTAAGTTAAATGAATTAACAGTGCAAAAGAAATTCAATTCGAAAATCCTAAAAGCATTAATTTCTTTTTTCTACCAGCACTCAGCTGACCCACGGTCACTGACCAGTGGGACCGAGTGAAAACGCTGACCGAGTCAACTTTGACCCAGCCCCGCCGAAGGCAACATCGAAAGCGTATTAAACGAATACGCCTTCGGCTTACTCAAAGCGTACTTTACAAAGTGCACCAATATTTAACCGGCCGCGAGGGCCCACATGTCAACGACTTAAAAAGAAAACAGGTTAATAAAAACTCGGGTTTTCTGTTCACGGGGCCCGCGTGTCGGTGGAACAAAAGAGAAAACAAACTGGTTAATAACTACAACCGTCATCAATTAGCCCTAACGACCGCGATTCGTTTTAATCACTCGCTACAGTAATTGCCCGAGCATCCGACAACAGAGGTGCTCGAGGCCGAGACCTTGCCGGGCGTGTCTCTAGTGGCGCGATCCATGGCGGCGCGGGCTCAAGACCAAAATGGGTTCTCCTAGGACTTGCGCACCCATTGGTAGCTGGGACTTCGCCGGAGGTCAATCAGAGCGGCGACGCGGCCGTGTTTGGCGGCGGTGGCGCTCGGCCAAAATGGAAAACACAAAACCGACAACCAACTTGACAACTAGCGCGCACACAAGTGACCCTATGGACCTAGGAACTCACCGGGACGATGCGGAGCTAAGGTGATTGCCGGAGATGGGCCAGCAACGGTGGACTGCGGCGGCGACTAAGGGGCTTCCGAGGAGGGAGTAGCCTGAGCAAAAACAGGAGAAGAGGGGTGGAGATAGCTTGGGTGAGTGCATGAGATGGTGCTCGCGGGGGCAATTGCTCAAGGAAACAACTCACCAGAGATGGGGACGAGAAATCAATCTTTCGGCCGAAGAAGAGGAAAACCGAAATTCGACGGCCCCTGCGAATAAATCTCAAAATTAGATGAGGGGAAACCGGAGTGGTGAGCTGGAACACAAGATGACGCGCAAAGGAAAATACGAGCTTCATTGGTTGTGGTGATGACACGGCGGCGGTGCCACGGCTGTGAACCAGAGCTTGCGCACTCCCTCGGTTTGAGCTTAGAGGAAGCAATGGGTGGTAGGGAATGGCTTTATGGTGTCCAAAGGAGGAAGAGGAAGCTTCGGGTGCCCTTAAGTAGGGAGAAGGGTAGAGAAACGCGAGAGGAGGAGCCCTCGACAACGATGCGCTCGGGAGCAGAGGCGGTGAGCTGGTGAGGGAGATGACGAGCGTTTAATGCCGCCCAAGGCATGGGCTAGCAGCGGAAGATGTTTTTTGAGGCGAAGAAACCAAGTGCGGCGCCAAAACCGGGGACGGAGGATGGACTGCAAGGCGAGGTGGCGCTCATGCATGTCGCCGACGCCACTTAGCTTTAAGCAGCGAGGTAGGTGACGGCCTGACGATTGGGACCCACACGTCAGTGGCGGCGACAAAGCGGTGCGGCACCGGGTTGAGCCAGACTTGGGTCTGAGTGAGCTGGTGCGGTCAAGCCAAGCCGGTAGGGTTTAGGTTCGGTCGGAGTCGGTTAGGGTTTAGGTTAGGATTTAGTTTTGACCGAAAATCCGTAAGTTTGACCTAGCAGTTTAAAATAGAAATAAATTTCTAAAAATTCTGAAAAATTTTGTGAGTACTCTGAGAATCAAATAGGACTTAGGAAAAATAATTTCAAACATTTTAGATACTAGAATTTGTTAGAATTAAATTACTTTCAACTCTGCATTTGGGATTTGATTTGAATTTTGGTGAAGTCAAAATCTCTTCTAAAAATTTGGTAAAAATAATTATAATTGAAGATAAATAATCTAGTATTTGAATAAATTATTTTTAGAAACTTTTATTCATACATTTTTCTGGAATTCAATAGAAATTGAATTTAAGTTTAAAAGTTTGAATTTTCAACACAAACTTTAATACAAACATCAAAAGTTTAAAATTTTGCACAAGTTTTTAGAAAACCAGGAGCATGATCATGAGATACAAAAAAAGTTTTTAAACTTTCATACTTCTATGCATTTGAAACACAAACCCTAACTTTGGGTTGTTATAGGTGGCGACTGAAGCAACGTTATCGGCTAGAGGCGAGGAAGAAGGGTCGATTCGGCCGTTCTTGTGAATTAAAGGCCAAATTGATTGAGAGGAATGACTCAAGGTGATATGGAACGTGTAGGACGTGATAAGGGATACAAGGAACCCTCCTGATCGACGGCGATGGAGGTGGCAGCTGTCGGACCCCTAGGCATGGAATATCCAAAGACCCTATGTGTATACCATGCTAGTCCCAAGATTGAAGGGTGGCACATACATTTACAGCATTTGATAATCACATCCATACAATCACATACTAAAGTAAACCAAAAGGGTAATCTACTTAAGCTGTTACAAGTTATTACAATCACAGCAAACCAGCCAAATAAAAATAGTCATCAGAGTAAAATAAATAGTAGTGGAAGACAAAATAAAGTAGCAAAAGTCTAGCGGCATGCCCATCCGATCCCGCAGGCAAACGACAAGGAACCCTTTGGTGCCGGAAGTAAAGAACTCGTCGTCTGGAGTCGGCTGCTCTACAAACTCTAAACCAACAAAAATAACAAGATTAAGTACTTGTGCACTCAGCGAGACTTGAAGTGTATCGCAAATATTATATTAGATGCAAGGCTATCAAATGAATGGCTCTAGTCTACAAGTTAATTTGCTCAAAGCCATTTTTATTTGCAATATTCATAAGTAATAATTTGTAACATGAGAGACCATGTGGAGACCCTCTCCATGTTGTGATGAATATTTGACAGCATTTGGGACTTATTGATGGACGTTCGATAGTTGTTAAAGTTTGTGAAGTCAAGTTTTGAGTTTCACCTAGGTTTCATGGGATGTTATGGTGCATATTTTCACTAATGATGGTCAAGTGCACAACGCTTGTGCCAAGGAAACAATTTCTTTGTCTTTGTTGACTGCAGGTTGACTTGATGGCTTGGATGATCATTGACATGGGATCGGGAGCAAGCATGGAGAGCTTGGTGTCCAAAACGATCATGGTGGTCGAGAAGATCATCGAGGATCAAGGCCAGTCATAGAGATGGAGTCTTCATGAAGATGGCACCAAATGAGTCTGTATAGTGACTCAAGGTGACTTGGCAGCGTCCAAGCGTCAGCGAGGTGTTCCAAGGGTGTTCGGAGCTCGAGGCACAAGGTGGTGATGTGACAAGTCAATGAGGAGCAAAGACTGTCAAGGTAGAGCAGAGTGGTAGCTCTAGGTGGCTTATGTTGACAAAAATCAACGTAAGGGCACTGATGTAATTGTAGCTAGTCTAGAGGGGTATTCTAGGTAAGGGGTAGAGTTGGCCGAACCCTAAGTGGATATGAATGAGTGGAGAGAGTTAATCTTAGCTTTTGAGATGATCCAAGGGTTGAGGTTGCTCTCATAGGGCTATAAATAGAGGGGTAGAGGTATGCCTCCACCACCAAGTCTTGGAGAAGGATTTATGCTCCTTTGAGCTTTGCCCACTACGAAGTGTGGCTTTGTAATCCTTCCTGTTGAAGCAACTAAAGTTCCTCTTGAAGCAATGAAAATTCTAAGATCTTACATGTTTTGAAATTTATTTTATTTCTTTCAATTTCTAGCTTTTCTTTGTTGCAACTTGAGCTTCTCTTCCCCTCCTTCTACTTGCTGTAGTTCTATTGGATCTAAGATGTGTAAGAGGTTGAGGAGTTCATCAAGAACATGTTCTAACCTAACAATATCCATTATAATTCATTCTTGCTCAAGTTGTGTTTGCATTAACCGTGTTCTCAAGCTGAAATTGTTGTTTTTGATGCAGCTTGAACTATTTGCATGAATGGTTGATACATTGGGCATATCATTGCAATTCCTTTTGTAATCATATCCCCAAGATCATTTCCTAGCCATGGTTCAAGTTTCATCAATTTTGGAAGAGTATATCTTGAGTTATTAAGGTTTCTTCACAGCTAAGTTTTGGAAATTCTAGATTTGATGCAACGTGATCTTGAAGCATGATAGTTCTCTCTCTTGGGCTTTATTCTACAATTACTTTTGGAATCATAACCCTGAGGACCTCATCTTGCTATGTTTTAAGTTTCATCAATTTTGGTTGAGTAGATCTTGAGTTCTTAAGGTTTCTTAGCGAGCAAGTTTCTGAAATTCTAGATTTGCTGAAATTGCTATTTGGATGCAACGTGGACCTTAAGCAAGAAAGTTCTCTCTCTTGGGCTTTATTCTGCAATTCCTTTTGTAATCATAACCCTTAGGACCTCATCTTGCTTTGGTTCAAGTTTCATCAATTTTGGTTGAATAGATCTTGAGTTCTTGAGGTTTCTTAGCAGCTAAGTTTCTGAAATTCTAGATTTGCCGAAATTGATGTTCTGAAATTCTTATTCTGATTCACTCTATTCTTATTGTACTCTTAGTGTTCTTGAACGTAGTGTCTTTCTAATAGTACTAGAGTTCAAGAGAAGAAATGCCTGAGTAGGGAAAATTTAATTTGCGCCTATTCACCCCCCTCTAGTCGCCATAACCGATCCTTCACAACGGAATTTGAAAGACGCAGTATAAATAAGTACAGGACAGTAAGTAAGATATTGAATCAAGTAGCAACAACACCTGCAACCCTACTCGATTACAAGCAAAAAAAATAAGCATATTCTGCCACAGAAATGGCACTAACAAATTCGTGTTCGACCATAGAAATGGCAGTCCTGCTATAGAAATAGAGTCATAGAAATGACAGTTTTGCTATAGACATAGCAACATAGCCATAGAAATGGTAGTTAACTCAAAAAGTAGAAAACCCCATGTCGTTACCCAAGTTTTGTAACAACCCAGTTTTTGGAAAAACAAGACTACCGCCATACCAGCCGCACTAAGCATGCTCATGACCACGAGCGTGGCTATTCAAATAGTTTATCACTCTACAGAGGTGTACAACTTTACCCGTAGTACGCGGTATTCCAATTGTCTGGAATATCTCAATATCACTGCTCACTACCGAAGTTAAGCAGCCTAGAGTTCACAACGTAGCCTTTAAATTATCTAGCTCTAACCTTGCACTAGCCCTACGAATCATAATCCTCCTTCTCCCACGGATAGAAACCCGCTGAAGGAGGACCCTCATGTAATACCCCAAAAGTATTAGAAAGAATTAACGGGAGAGAGTTATTTGAATTTCAACCGTTTTTTCAGGATTTAAAAAGGGATTTTAGAATTTCTCTTGAAGTGGATTAAATCTTGGGCCAAAGGCACATAGTCTTGGCCCATTAGGGGCAGTCAAAACCCTAGGGTTACTGTAGCACGCGACCTGCTACAGTGCCACCACTGCTACAGTAATCACCCCCTCCCCTCCCCAAGCAACCCTATCCTCCATTGGTGCCTCCCTTCCTCGCCGTCGGTGCTCTTTGCTGCCGATCAAGTGAAGAAAGGAGAGGAGATCATCTTCGCGGGGCCAAATCTTCACCTTGCTGCGATTCTATAAGGGTAACATCGCGTGTTCTTCGTTGGTTGTTGCGTAGAAGTTGCGGTTGATGTCGTTTGGTAGATTGAATTTTGTCGGTTTAATAGATTGCGTTCTGTCCAGTAGTTTGGACGACAGTTTTCATGTTTTTAGAGGTAGAATATGGGGATCCAGCCTCCTAGAGATATTTGGCTTATGTTCTTAGCTTTCAGTGGCCGCCAAGAACGCCCAAATCCGATTAACGGTCATAGAGTTATGAATTTTTTAGTGACGCTGTCCTGCTAATCTGTCAGCATTCACACAGTCTGGAGGAAACTGGGTTAAACTGTTAGTTAAAGTGGAAATCGGAGGATCTCGTTATAACGAAAAATGTAGGAAATTTCCATACCTTTTCAGAGAGATAAAGAACGTAATATTTGGACTTTCGTATCAAAAGTTATGGTAGTTTTAGTGATCTATCCAGAAAACCTGACGTGAATTTGTTGTTATGATAATTAGCTCGATAGGGTTATTAGATGACTGAATCAGGAGGACTTACCATCTAGGTTTAGATGGATATTTTGTTAAGCTTTAATTAGAGTCCAAGAACACCTCATTTGGACCTCTGTACTAAAAGTTATGAATTTTAGAACATGATTGTCCACAGAGGGGACAGAATAACACTTAGAAATTGGGATAGGGTTCGCGCTAAAGGAACTATTGCGAGTTCGTGTTTACTCTTATAGTTGTTTGGCCTATTACTATTATCTTAGCATGCATTATAAATATGTTCAGGTGGTGGTTTGATCCCGGAGGCAGCCCCTTCTGCACGTCCCTCGTTCTCTCGCGGTTAAGGCAAGTATAGTGATGGATATGACAGAAAACATTGCATGCCATTGTTTGATAAATACTAGGAGTATTTGTGTTATCCATGATTGTTATGGTGGTATGTTTGGTATTGTTCATGGTTTCTAGTGATATGAGTTACGTGTTATTCATGGATGTTTGAAAGTTATGAAGTCTACGATACATGCTAGTATTGATATATTAGCCGTGTTTTATTGATAGTATGATATGCTGGTTAAAGATGAGGAATGTTTATGATATGGGTGACTGTTAATCATGTATGGTATTGATGTTGTTCATGCTTATCATAATACGACAATTGTTCATGTGCACCATGAGAGCATTCATAAGACCTGGTCACGTGGTGACCAGGAATGCATACTTGAGGTCCCCGTCATGTTGATGACGGGCTTGAGGTCCCCACATTCGTGGAATATGGGCATTGAGAAGAGGTCCCCATCATGTAAACGATGGGCTTATGGTCCCCACACTTGTGGAGTGTGGGCTTGAGGTCCCCTATACTTGCGGAGTATTCGCACTGGTCCCCGTGCTTGCGAGCACAGCATGGGTACGCAGCGACGGTTGCATACCTCGCATTACTGGTGTAATGCGCAAAAGAGAAAGATAAAGATAAAGAGCATTTGAGCATTTGCATAGCATGAGCATGTGATACTTTTGGTGTGTAGCTGGATGGATAATAATTGATGATTTACCCTTATGTATGCTGTTGATGCCATGAATTGTACTTGCTGAGTCGGTGGACTCACTCTTGCTTTTATTGTTGTTTTAGGTACCCAATCCAAGAACGACATGCATGGGAGGGAGTAGCTCTATGTTCACACGCACACTACCATGAACCTTCTAAAGTTGATTAAATTTCAAACCATGACTTAATAAATGAGCGAATTGCTTAACGAATTTTATATGATCATGTTTTCGTGATGGATTATTTGTAATAATGAAGACTAACATATTTGGATATTGGTGATTATGCTTTAGTCACTTAGTATGTCATGAATGCCTACTGATTATGCTGAATGTTCGATTGTTTAATTTGGATACATGTAATTGTTGGAATCCTTGGTAAAGTTAGCTAAAGAGAGAAGATTCTGCCAGAATTTAGTAAGGTGCCTTGGTTTTAATCTGCTTTGTTGATAGTTTAGTAGCATTCCAGGCTCGTGTTGGGCTGGGGTGTTATAGTTGGTATCAGAGCGGGCTGTAGGTCCGTGGTTCATAAAATATTAATTTTGACACACTAAGCACAGTAGGATGGGAATCGGCATAGCATTGCATTTACGTTTCTGCTTTATCATAATGTTGATTGCTGATATGAATTGAGTTTTATTGCTCATTAATTGATTGTGATTATTTTGTGTGGGGATAACCCATGTTGAGAGGTTGAGGCCGTGGTTGTGGCCCTAGGCTTTACCAGGCTACACCACCGTTCGCAGTATGAAAATAGTAAGTATCTTTAGAAGAGTTGTTCTTTTCCATTGATTTAATTTGATCCTTAAAGCAAATATTGTTTTCCAACTGTTGAGCCGCATGCGGTTGATGAACCTTCTTTGGATAATGGTTACGATGCAGTTGATGGATTTCAATTGGTTTGTATTTGTTTTATAGAGAAAATGTTGTCTTTTCTGACTCTTGAGCTATTCTTGCTACTTGTAAACGTTGTCATTGGCAATATTGTTCCTTGTCATGAGAGTTCTACCTTTTTGTTGGCAAACTTGACCCGTTTATTTGTTTGGTGTTTTAGATAATGGAAAGTATCATTTACAAACTTCTTTAAAGTACGCTTTGACTTTACGCACTTCTTTTGGAGTAGTTGGAATATTGAAGTTTAGTACCTCTTCTTTGAGAAGGAAAGTATCAAAACTCTTTTGAGATGTTTTGTTGTATTTTGTGAGAGGTTTTAAACATAAAGGATAGATTGATAATGTATGAGTTATCAAGTTGGGTTTATAATGTGGTGCGTAATCGGTCTTAACCAAGATCGTTGGAAGTGAAGTTGATAAGCTTGATGTTGTCATAGAGTCGTTACAAGATGAACTTGTTTAAACGGTATGACCATTCCTACTAGGAATCCAAGAGTTATTAAGAGGTGTGGTATATTGATGCTTTGGTCTGATCATTAAGATTGTGGAACTTGATATATTTATCAGATAATTCGGAGTAAAGTATCTCAAGGGATTTATCTACCCCTTTAGTGATGATTATGTTAAGGATGTGATTGAACGATGCCTTAGAGGATATTAATCCGGAGATTTTCATAAACTGGCTACTTGATGATCATACATAATTGCTAGATTGAAACATGTATATCGGATTAGATGGATGTTGAGGTAGTACCTTGTGAAACCCGTGATTAAAGGATGATGTTATTAAATCTTTAATTAAACTCGAGCATAAATTGGAATGTTGACTGTGTTTATAAATAGACATGTGATCAGTAAATAGCAGAGGACTCCATTTGCATACGTGATAAATAGAATTATCAATTGTCAATGATAGTTGAAGTGGGTGTTGAGCAACACTTATGGTTGAGTGGATGAATGAGTAAGTGGTCTCTCATAGTGTGCTTTGTGAAATTATTATGTGATAACATGATCTGGTTAAAAGAGGTTTGTTCTAACCTTGTGGTTTGTGTTTCTTTTGGAGAGATTTATGATGGGATAAGAGGCTATGATGAGTCTCGCTAAGAGTGTACTGTTTTATTATTAGTGTGATTGTCAGTAAGGGATTATGATGATAATATTGAATGTTCTGTATAAAGGAATTGGATCGCTCGCCTGATGTTGATTAAGTGAATATGTTTCTAGGTCACGTTTGGGATCTTTCAGACCTCATGTTGATGTGGTAGCTGAATTTGTTCAAAGCAAAGTGACGTTTTAAGAGTTTTTCCCGAATTTCCAAAAGCAATGTTTTATTCTCGTTTGAGGTTTGATGTTCTCTGCTTGTGGGACATGTGCCCTCAACTTTGATCTTATCTTTTGTTTTCCGAGAACATCATTATCTGATTGTTTCTCGTGAACTTGTAACTACTGTTAGTGGTAACATTTTTTTGTGCTGAAATCTTTTCTTATTTGCCTCTTCTTCTAAGAAAGGGTTAACCGAACTGTATTGCAACGGCTCTTCGACTGTGTTTTGGCAACTAGATAGTAGTGGTCTAGTAGATGGTTTGGTGAACCTTTAGGTGTCAGGTTGTCTGAGAGGCATTGAGTAATAAATTGATTTATTAGAATAATCCTTGGAGAGGATTTGAGTTAAAAAGAATATTTGTCTTTGGAGTTAACAGATTTCGTTGACACAACTAGTAGGACCTATAGCGAGATGTGGCCCAAGATTTTGTGTTCATTTTGAGAGAACATTAAAATTAGCAAGTATGGAAATTTTGATCAGATTATTAGAGTATCGCATTTGGGTACTCGGTAAGATTGTGTAGAAGTAGCATGATGGTGTAGTTATTGAGAGCAGCAGTATAGAGAAATCTAATAGTCGTGTTAATTAATGGGATAGTAGAGATTGTTGAGTTATTGTCAAGTGTGAATCGGCCTCAGTAAGTAACCCAATGGGATTTAGATTATCTCTAAGGATAGCTTGATCAATAATATATTCATTAATCGATGTTAGTGATTGAGTATGTTTGAATCCTAGTCAATCAGTTAGGGTATTGTGAATGGGTATATTATGGTCGAGTAGCTGCATTCGATTGGTGTGGGTTAGAGAAGGTATAAGATTGGTAAGATGAATCGCCTTAGGTGGTTACTTGATTAGCAAGGAATGTTGACATTAATAACTGATATTATTGTTAAGCTGTGTGAAGATTTGGTCATCAAATCTGAGGGTTACATATCAAGTATACCGGACGTTCATTGTAAGAGTCTTAGAGGTTGATTTGAGCTTTGCATTTTTATGCTAGCATCTTGGTTTCCCAGGATTAGGTTCCAAGAGTTATGGTGATCTCTGAAAGAAACCTTTGGAAGCAGTAAATGAGAGTGAATGTGGTGAATTTCAAGTTGATTATCCTTAAAAGATTGAGGTGACGTGATTGTGGTGGAAATCTATATTGAGGTGTGTTGGGATTTACTTGTCAAAGTAATTCCTTTGGTAGAGAAGTTGGCTAGAGTGTGAATTTGTGGGTTGGAAGAGTCTCCCTGCATAAATGTGGATTTTCTGTTCGATTGAACATAGCTTTGAGGTTGCCAATTTAAGAGAAAAGAATTAATGTGTTATGCGATAATTTGGGATCTTATGGTTTCAGAGATAGTTAAATTCTTAAAAGAAAAATTGTGGAAAAGGGTGTGATCTTAGATAGTGAGACATTCTCTTAGTTCTTATTTGAACTATGTGTTATGACAGATGACAATTACAAATTGAGTTGGTTCTTGTCGGTATATGTGGTTCTTTACATTAAAAATGGTTAACTGGTTATTCGAGTGATTTCGCTTTTGGCTTTTGTGGTATTTATTTCTAAACTGCCTACTTGAAAAGTGGAAAAGTTTTCATGATAAATCCATTGTTTTTTGGATTGGGCTCTTCTAAGAGAAGATGGTTTTGAGTTGGATGTATTATGTCTCCTTTGATTTCAGTTGAGTTTTTTGGATAAGTGAGTTGGTAGATGAGTTCCTTGTGCGACCCTTGTTAAAGGAGATGTTGCTTGCATAGGTAAAGTGATCGACTGAGAGTTGGAACAAGAGTTTCATGTATTTTGTGCAGACGGTGTACTTCGGTAACCAAAGGTGTGTTGGATAGGTTCCTTATAGCTGCGGGAATTTGTAGGTTTGCGCATCGCTAGGACCGCCTCGAGTACATGTGCGGAGTACACAATGTCTTTTATATTCCGGTGTAGAGGTAGTACATGAGAGGTCTGGAGCTTGATATTTTGTTAGAGCGGTTGGCCAATGAGTAAGACCTTAGCTTCGAGACCCGTGTGTTGAGTGTACTAGTAAAGATCGAGACTAGTGTTGAGAATGTTGGTATCCGTCAAGGTGATGTGATCCCATAAGTCCGAGAGGAAGCGGTTTGTAGAATTGGAGTCTCACATGCACGAGCAAAGATCAAGGATTGTTCACGATGTAAGAGGTGACGTTAGCAAGTTAACCAAGATTAGAATTCGGGTCAAATTTGTTTAAGGGGGTAGAATGTAAACCCCAAAAGTTTTAGAAAGAATTAACTGGAGAGAGTTATTTGAATTTCAACTGCTTTCTTCAGATTTAAAAAGGATTTTAGAATTTTCTTGAAGTGGATTAAATCTTGGGCCAAAGGTACATAGTCTTGGCCCATTAGGGGCAATCAAAACCCTAGGGTTATCAGAGCATGCGACTGCCACATGCCACCCATCGCTACAGAATCACCCCTCCCCTCCCCAAGCAACCCTATCCTCCATTGGTGCCTCCTTTCCTCGCCGCGGTGCTCTTTGTTGCCGATCAAGTGAAGAAAGGAGAGGAGATCATCTTCGCGGGGCCAAATCTTCACCTTGCTGCGATTCTATAAGGTTAATGTCGCGTGTTCTTCGCTGGTTGTTGCGTAGAAGTTGCGGTTGATGTCGCTTGGTAGATTGAATTTCGTCGGTTTAATAGATCGCGCTCGTCCAAAGAGTTTGGACGATAGTTTTCATGTTTTTAGAGGTACAATATGGGGATCCAGCCTCCTAGAGATAGTTGGCTTATGTTCTTAGCTTTCAGTGCCGCCAAGAACGCCCAAACCGATTAACGGTCATAGAGTTATGAATTTTTAGTGCGCGTCCCGCTAATCACAAGATTCGCATACGCCTCGAGGAAACCGGGTTAAACTGTTAGTTAATGTGGAAAAATGTAGGTAATTTCCATACCTTTTCAGAGAGATAAAGAACGCAAGATGTGGACTTTCTTAGCAAAAGTTATGATAGTTTTAGTGATCCGTCCGTAAAACCCGACGTGAATTTGTTGTTATGATAATTAGCTCGATAGGTTATTAGATGACTGAATCAGGAGGACTTACCAACTAGGTTTAGATGGAGATTTTGTTAAGATTTAATTAGAGTCCAAGAACACCTCATTTGGACCACTATACTAAAAGTTATGAATTTTAGAACGTGACTGTCCACAAAGGGGACAGAATAACACTTAGAAATTGGGATAGGGTTCGTGCTAAAGGAACTATTGCGAGTTCGTGTTTACTCTTATAGTTGTTTGGCCTGTTATCTTAGCGTGCATTATAAATATGTTCAGGTAGTGGTTTGATCCCGGAGGCAGCCCCTTCTGCACGTCCCTCGTTCTCTCGCGGTTAAGGCAATATAGTGATGGATATGATAGAAAACATTGCATGCCATTGTTTGATAAATACTAGGAGTATTTGTGTTATCCATGATTGTTATGGTGTTATGTTTGGTATTGTTCATGGTTTCTAGTGATATGAGTTACGTGTTATTCATGGATGTTTGAAAGTTATGATGTCTATGATACATGCTAGTATTGATATATTAGTCGTGTTTTATTGATAGTATGATATGCTGGTTAAAGATGAGGAATGTTTATGATATGGGTGACTGTTAATCATGTATGGTATTGTTGTTGTTCATGCTTATCGTAATACGACAATTGTTCATGTGCACCATGACAGCATTCATAAGACCTGGTCACGTGGTGACCAGGAATGCATACTTGAGGTCCCTGTCATGTAGATGACGGGCTTGAGGTCCCCACATTCGTGGAATGTGGGCATTAAGAAGAAGTCCCCATCATGTAAACGATGGGCTTATGGTCCCCACACTTGTGGAGTGTGACCTTGAGGTCCCCTATACTTGCGGAGTATTCGGCAATTGGTCCCTGTGCTTGCGACCACAGGCATGGGTACGCAGCGACGGTTGCATACCTCGTATTACTGGTGTAATGCGCAAAAGAGAAAGATAAAGATAAAGAGCATTTGAGCATTTGCATAGCATGAGCATGTGATACTTTTGGTGTGTAGCTGGATGGATAATAATTGACGATTTACCCTTATGTATGCTGTTGATGCCATGAATTGTACTTGCTGAGTCGGTGGACTCACTCTTGCTTTTATTGTTGTTTTAGGTACCCAATCCAAGAACGGCATGCATGTGAGGGAGTAGCTCTATGTTCACACGCACACTACCATGAACCTTCTAAAGTTGATTAAATTTCATACCATGCCTTAATAAATAAGCGAATTGCTTAACGAATTTTATATGATCATGTTTTTGTGATGGATTATTTGTAATAATGAAGACTAACATATTTGTATATTGGTGATTATGCTTTCGTCACTTAGTATGTCATGAATGCCTACTGATTATGCTGAATGTTCGATTGTTTAATTTGGATACATGTAATTGTTGGAATCCTTGGTAAAGTTAGCTAAAGAGAGAAGGTTCTGCCAGAATTTAGTAAGGTGCCTTGGTTTTAATCTTCTTTGTTGATAGTTTAGTAGCATTCCAGGCTCGTGTTGGGCTGGGGTGTTACACCTCACTCGTTGGATAAAATCCACCGAGTGAGTCCCTCACTTGCCTGAATAGAAAACACATCAAGTAAGTCCATCACTTGCCCGGATTGAAACCTGTCAAGTGAATCCCTCACTTTGCCCGGATGGAAATCCGTCGAAGTGAGGCATCCGCAGTTGTGTCGGCAGCCTGTCATTCGGCGTGCTCGCACTACTAATGCCTACTATCATGCAAGGCTAAAATTCGATAACTTAGTTAGCTACGACCATCCCATACTAGCACATATGGTTGTATGTTTAGGTCTTAGTCCCGAATTTGCTACCTTCAGTCCTTAATCGATTAGGGGGGAGATCTCCACCCTATCAACTAGTGAGTTACAATCCCTACTTTTCAGAATACAATATAACTCGCCGTGTCTAAAGAATAAAGTTTTCATTTCAGTTTCATAAAATAATAGAGATAACACCTCTGGACCATTTTCATAATATCCCAAATTCACAAATTATCATATCGTCCTTTTATCAATTTTTTAGAAAATCTATCGCTCTAGTTGCATTTGTGTGATTTCCGCACTCATACATCCCCCAATTGACACTTCATAGTGTCTAACCCATATTATAATGGTTACAATAGTAGAGGATCAAATTTTCAAAAGGATAAATGCATCAAGTAGGATTACAACTACCATCTTCCCAATAATAGCATTTTTCATACACAACATACATGCATGCATAATAGGATTTGCAAAACAAAGTACAATAATTAAATTACTAGGATCAACATGATCAAAGGGGGTATTTGCCTTGCTGTTGCCGATCTGGAGGTAGGGTGGATTGATCGTCGCAATAATAACCCGAATTATCGATGTCTAAAAAAGAGAGCCGGAAACGAATTAAAATAACATCCAACAAAAAAACAGTAACCAAAATTAAATATTTTTACATATTTAGGTAGATTATGATTTTAGACAAATTTAGAGACAAATTTCATTTAATTCGGAGTTTTGTACCAAAAGTTATTAAGGTTTTATTTTGGTTCGGTTTGATAAATCCAGTTTCAAGTGCTGTTCATAGTTTTTTTAGTACTATTCCTGGAAGGAGTCTACGACTATGTGTGGTCGTAGAGACATTCGACTACATGTGGTCGTAGAGAGGTTCGACTACATGTGATCGTAGAGAGGTTTCGACCAGGGGTCGTAGGAGGTTTTCGACCAGATGGTCGTAGGATGTTTCTACTAGGTTGTCATAGGATGTTTTCGGCCAGGTGGTTGTAGGATCTTTTTGCTATACCAGGTGGTTGTAGGAGGTTTTGACTACATCAGGTGATTGTAGGTTTCGACCAATGTGCACAGTGCGTGGTCTATGGGGTGGTGAGCTGTGTGCATAAGTCATAGACTAAAAAGGAAATAACATTTTGATTTAACTAATGAAGCAGTCCCACACGTCAGCGACTTAATAAAACTAATCTGACAACTAAAATGTTGATTAGGTCCTAATGAAGGTGATTAGACACACTGATGATGAGCTACAGTTCTCGTCACCATTGTGCCGCGCGGTGGTGTGAGCGCCCGCGCGTCTTGCTGACGGCATGATACTCGTAGGGATCGGAGATTACCCAAAATGGATCTCTATACCCTTGCTCACCCACCAGCACCAACGCTGAGGCTAGAGGTGGCCTGACGCGGCGGTGCGCTGGCGATGAGCAAAGAAGCGAGTACGGCAAAGAGCAAAAGCTCGATTGAGCTACGCCCTTACCAAACTAAAGCACACGTGAGCTTCTAGGGGCTACTAGGAGAATCCTAGAAGCGAGAAGGAGATCGAAGGTGGTCGGGGTTGACAAGATGGCAGTGAGCCAAGGCGACGAGGTTGGTCACACGTGGAGAAGAAGATTGGCTGTAAGAGAAAGTCCAGCCACGGTTGGAGAAGCTTGTTGGTGGCTCGGGCGATGCTCCAGGTGCAGCCGATGAGTCTGAGGCACTGTGAGTCACCGGCGGTGCTAAAAGCGGTGTTGTGGCCAGAGACGAGGAAGACGACTCGATTCGGCTGTTTCTGAGGATCAGGGGCGAAACCAAATAAGGGGAAAGCTTACTAAGGTACTGGAACATGAAATGAAGCGATATGATTGACTAGAAACCCTTCATGACGTCAAGGGAGAAGGTGGCGGCACATGGCCATTTAGAGCTGGTGCTCTCTGGGCTCTAGAGCTGATTGAGTGGAGAAGAAGAGAAAGGGAGGTGCGCACTGAGTTGGAAAGGGTGAGGCGCAGCTCGGGGAGGTCTTTATATAGATGAAGGGGGCAGAGATTGACAAGGAAGGCTCAGGCTAGGGCAGCAAAGCTCTCAGGTGTCTCGATGGTGTACAGGCAGGCATGGGCTTCGGCCAAGCAGGTATGGGTGCGGTGTTGACTAGTGAACCGACGCGGGTGGTTGGGCAGTGACGAAACAGTGGGTGCTAGCGAAAAACACGGGCGCGATGGAGCTCTCAAGTGCCGACGTGCACTGGCACGGCCGAGCCGAGGTGGAAGACAATCCCTGCGACGAGGGCCCACCAGTCAGTGTGGTGAGAGAGAGAGAGGTTAGATTTAGGATTTTCATTTCCTGTTGATTTTTTTGCCAATTTAATTTACTAGACAAAATCCTTCAAAAATTAATGAAATTTTTTGTGTAAGCTTTTGATCTTATGTAGTTGCTCTTGTAAATTTTTCAGATGTTAATACTTTCTATGAATTTCTAAAAAATTCATAGAAGTTTATATTTTGTGCTTTTGTAATTATTTTCCTAAACAAGACTGCATATAAAATCTTGGGTGAATTATATCTGGGATAATATGCCCGAAATAATTCTATCCTTTAAATTTATTTACTTTGTTTTATCTATTTCCTTTTTAGCACCTTTTTGTTTGTAGTTCAAGTTTTGTTTCTATATTCTAAAACCAAACTTAACGTAGCATATTTCATATGCAAATGATCAAGGTAATTTCTCTAATGCATGTATATTACATAATCCCAAAACTAGGATTTTGGGATGTTACAGTGGTGCACAGCCGTACTAGGGCTTGCGCTCTCTGAGCTCTAGAGCTGGATTGACTGGAGGAGGAAGAGAGTGAGCGGGCGCATGGGTAAGGAAAAGAGATAGAGAAGCTCAGGTTGTCCTTTATATAGACAGAGAGGCAGAGACGAACGAGGAAGAGCTTGAGCAAGGTCAGTGGAGCTCTCGGAGGTCTCGGTAACATACAGGTAGGAGTAGGCACAGCCGGGCAGGGGAATAGGTGCGGAGTAAAGGTAAGGCGACGGGGTTGGTTTGGCCAGTGGAAAAATGCTTGGCGCTGGTGAAAACTGTAAGCGCGGTGGAGAACTCATGATTGGTGCACTGGCATGTGCACTGGTGCACCGAGCGGAGGTGGACGAATGTACCATCCCAATTTTTGAGCTTTTAAAAATCTTTTGCATAGTTAGTAGGGAGAAAATTCACAATTTGGTTTTATTGGAGTTTAACTCAAAAGCTTAATTTGGACATTTAGTATCAAAAACATTTAATATGAATAACTCCAAAACGAACAATTGTCAAAACTATTTTATTTGAGTTCTATGTGCTCAAATATATTTTTTAGATTTTTCTAGAATTTTTCGCAGTTCGTTTGCTAATTTCTATTTGCCATTTGGATTTTCTGGTATTTCTAAAATAGAAAACCTAATCTAAATCTCAGTAAATATCTTGGGCCAAATCTCCTTGCTTCGGCCCATTTCCTCACCTTTCTAGCAAAACTCCGGACGCAGCCCAAACGCGCGTCCGAGCCAACCCCTTCTCACCCACCGTCCGATCATTTTCAACGGTCCGATGAAGCTTGGCTGTTCGGCGGTCCGAACGTCACCAGCGGTCAGGACCATCCGATCGTGCTTGGACAGTTAGATGTGGTGGGGTGATTCAGCGGTTCGAACGTTCATATCTTTTTGGATCGTCCGATCGAGGATGGACGGTCGATCGTTGAGTCGAACGCCGCTTCGCTTCGGCACCGACGCTGCGGCGCCATGCCCTCTCTCTTTCTATGGTAGACCCGATGGCTTCATTGTCTTTGAGCCGCCTTCGTCTCCGAAGCCGTTTTCTTTGTGGAGTCTAGCTCGCATTCGCCATTGTCGTCTTCCAGAAGCTCTGTGCGACAAATCAAATCTCCATATAAAACCGACCCGATTTTGTTGCCAAATCTTATATCCTATCTTTTCACGTCCTTATCTGCTTGCAATCGGGGGTCGAAATGAACTTTATCTCTAAAATCAAATGAACCCAAAGAAATCCAAAATTGGGGATTCCCTAATCTGCGCTGCCTCGGCCATATAAATAGGCCCTCCAAGTTAGCCCTTGCCTCCTGATCCAAAGCCCTCAAAACCCCACCGCCCTAAAGCCCTAGCGCCGCCGCAATCTGGATTTTAGAGTTCATCGCCACCATCGATTTTTCTTCAGTTGCATCATCGTCGATGTTGCCTAGCTGTCATGGCCTACGCCATTGTGTTCTCCATCACTCGGGCTACCTCCAGAACCTTTCACCGTCTCTAGCACCCCACCGGAGCTCTGATCCGATAAAAGTTGAAGGACTTCATCGCTTCGAGCTCGCCGCCGACCAATTCTATCCACCTTAACCACCCTTGAGTACCCCATTGTGTTTGCAATAGCCTTAGCTACAGGCTGGTATCACTCATTACCGGATCGTTGGTTCTCGAGCCACCTCGTCGTCGATCTAGCATGGCATCCTAGTCAGCTAGCCACCTCAACCTTGTTCGTGTGCGTGTCATCTACATGCCGCGTGCATGGCATCGCAGTCACGGCTGCGTGTGCGCGTGCATGCCAACTCAGCCCAGCCCAGATCCAATCGGCTCGGTGGATTTGGTCTATCATAAGCCTTAAGGCTGACTTGTGGGTCCCGCATGTTAGTATTTTATTTTATTTATCTTATTCCCAAAAATCATTTGCCGATGTCATCATTGCGCATTAATCCGATTTTCTATTAAGAAAGAATTCAGAAATTCTAGTAATTTAGTTTTTAGGGTTTTCCTTTAGATTCAAACTTCTAGAGCACATATCTTTTGCATCCGAACTCCGTTTGAGCCCATTTAAATTTCTAAATTTATCTAAATTCGAGATCTATTTAACTAAGATGTTTATTTAATTTTTAGAGTTAGTTTTTCCTTTATTATTTATTTGTTGTGGTTTATTTGCTTCGTTCGCGAGTAGATGTTGATACTTCGAGAAACTTTGAAGAGGAAGGAGAACCTTAAAACCAAGATCAGTACCTAGACCTTTTCCAAGGCAAGTTATACCTTTGATCATGTTGAATCCTAGTTTTTAAAACTATATTGATTCAAATTATTGTATTTATTTTAAGTATTTATTTAAATGTTTTTAGGTGTAGGTATCAATCCAATTTGTTATATCCACCTTGTTTATTGTTATGCCATGATCTTTTGTCACCCTAGATTGGTTCATTACTAGTTGGTAATACTATAGTACCAACGTGGGTTGATAAGTATGAGTATATTACTTGGCCATGCTACGAGTCATCTTCTCATGTGAGTTGCAATTATAAACTTGACTAAGTGATTATGGAACTATATGATAAAACTTTGTGTGTACTATGTGCTATTACTCATTGATGGCATATGTTGCACTTAACCAACAGGGTGGGAAAAGATTTCAACTGAGGCAAGTGGCTGTGTTTTGTTATGGTGGATCTGTGTTGGATGGGAATAGTAATCTTCGTGGCATAGTTAGAAATTGAAAGTCTTGCCTTGGTCAATTAAGGACTTAATTTTGTGTGTTATTGAACTGAGCCTTACTGTACAACCACATACCTGGTATGGGACGGGCCTAACTTAGTAAGTTATGAATTCTTGACATTGATTACTCAGGAAGTAGGTTAGGTTGTGTTGGACTAGGTGGAGGTGTGTACTACCAGGTAGTCGCATCGCGGTACGGTTCGCCACATCCCTGTCCAACAGTGTGTGTTATGCCAAAGAAATGTGTTGGATTTTGGTATAGCGGTTAAGCACACTAGGAGTGTCAATGCTTGAGATGAAGTTTCTAAAATATTTCGTTATGATTAGTGCTAGCTACACATATTGTATCATGTGGGTAAAGTGTACAACATCTGTAGAGTGTTTAATCAATCTATTCGAATAGTCGCATCTACGGTCATAGACATGCTCGGGGATTTCACATGAGGGGTTGATTTGCATAAAACTTTGGGAAGAGACAACTATGTGATCTAAGTCATGTGGCTGTGTGAATTAAACTGATTAGCTTTGTGTTCTTCGTGAAAACAACTCTTAAATTATTAGTCTATTTGCTTTGAATTATGCTTTCAATCTATTATTGTATTCAATTGCAAATGTGCAAAATAACCACAGAAGACATTTCCTTTGGAATAAGCCTGCATCTATAAATTGCATTCTGTGGTATGCCTTGTGAGTACAATTGTGTACTCAAGGAAGGTTGTTGATCGTTAGGGTCTGGATCCTAGTGGGTTGCCTATGATGAATTGATGGGATCTATGCTGAAGTTTATTTTGTTCTGCTTCTGATTTCTTTATTGTTAGCCCTATGTGGCTTAATAAATGTTGTCGGTGTTTTAGAACTGATCTTACGTAAAGATTGTTTGATTCGGGGGGTCTTCACAACTGATCACGCAGACAAAAAAGACACGGGAAATTTTATACAGGTTCAGGCCAAAGAGAATAACAACCCAACTCCTGTATGTATTGTATTGGATATGCTGGTTATAATCAAGGTAAAGTCTAATAATTGTGCTCCTGATTGTCTTTCTCTGATTGTCTATGTCAATCAGCCTCCCCCATTCTTTCTAACTGAGTCCCTTTTTGTAGTGCGTGTAGAGGTAGTCGTTCCAGATCAAGAGACGCCTCATTATTCCATTTAATGGATGTAATAATGGTAGTAATCACCAGAGTACTAACCTCGCCACATCACCTAGTAGTTATTTGTCAAAGATAATGGTGTGTTACATGCAGTTACTCCACAGAATAACATCATATATTAACTGTTTAGATCTCGTAATCAATTGAGCCTACAGACAAGTGGACTGGATTAATTATGGGGTGGTCATAAAAGGACTTACGACTAGGGGTAGTCGTAGAAAAGCTTACGACTAGGTACTGGTCGTAGAAGGACTTACAACCAGAGGTGATCGTAGAAAAACTTACGATTATGTGGTAGTCGTAGAAGGACTTACGACTATGGAGGTGGTCGTAGAAGAACTTATGACCACCTAGTTGGTTTCTCCCTTAAGACTATAAGGGGTATACTTAATAGCCGTATGATATCATATTTGCCCATAATATTAATTATAGATAAATAGTAAAATGAGGATTATTAGATCCTCATCATCTAGCCTGTAACACCCTGGCTACTCGGAAGCCAAGATGTTACCTAAATAATCTAATATACAACAATAATCAAAAGAATTGAGACAGTATTCCAAACTATGACAAAAGGAAGGAGGTCCACTCTAATAACATAATGGTAGAAATATAGTCTGAAATTATGTAAGCATGTTAAAAGGAGTGATCAAGTACCACAAGGAGAAATAAACATCCATAACCAATAGAGAGTCATCAACCACATGCAACCTCATTTATTACAGTTTATCACAAAACGAATGAAAGAAAATAACCTAGTTCTATTATTGAAACTGGAATATGGTGATATGTCTGTTTAGTGCATGTCTACTCCCTCCCAAAAGAGTCATCATCAACGGTCACCTAAAACAAAACAACAAAATAAGAGTGAGTCCGGCACTCAGCAAGTACAGCGAATAATAGGACATACAACAAATAAGAGTAAGTCCACGGCATTGAAGAATAAGAACATGACACTCAAGGATTATCTGAAAGAATGTAATGAAATGCATGGATGCAATGAACTGATTAGACTACACTCCTTCTTATACCGGTATAGCTAGTGACACACTCGTCGGTGTTTACTTAAGCCCGTATTTATCGAAATACGGGGATCCAAAATCCCGTATGAAGAACGTTTCATACAGGTGTCCAAAACTGCCCACATTGGAATGGTGGGTCTCACATGCCTATACTGGAATTGATGGGACTTTAATCTCCACTCCCGTGGACGGAACATGAACATGGATGCATGAATGAACTTATGAATATTAACTAGCATTATCTCCAAACACGTGAATTTCACATAAGAATGGAACATAGACATTGAGGTCTCTCACATATAAAATAAAAACACAATACTAATCATCGAGCATCCAGCACTTACAAATCACACAAAAGTCAATGTACTTGCTTTTAGTGTTGCGATGCGTTAGGAGGTAACGACGATGCCGCTAACCTCGGTGCCTCACCCCCTACACCATTAAGTTACTCAATAAGAACCAAGACATCATGACACTACTCGTGATGCTCCTAACTCATACCCCAACCCCAATGTTTAATTGTACACATTACTCAAATTAACTACATTCTAGTATGAAACCATACAGACAGCAGCAATAAAAGTAACATAACTTTTGCTCTGAAGCTCAAAAAAAGGTGAAATTAGGCATGTTTGAAAGGTAAAAAATATATCTACAACAACTTAGTTGGTGGAAAACCCGAATTATGTACGTACCTAACCCCAAAGGAACGACAAACACTTTCTGTCAGAACTACCGATAATTTTCTGGACAGCAGCACGATTAATGCCATAACTTCTAATTGGCTAAACCAAACTTAGCGTTCTTTATTAATAACAAAAGCTAAGACCAAGGCCTACAATAACCTAGTTGGGTGAAAACCTTGAATTTGCTGAAAACCTTGAATTTGCCATTAACTTAATCATATTTTAAAAGACAACTTGACAGTTCGTTCTCGTTAGGATTCTGAACAGCAGAGATGAAAAGTAACATAACTTTTGAACCGTACGTAGGAATTACGTGATCTTTACATCCACTGAAAGTTGAGATCAAAAAATCTTCCTTGCTTGAGTTCCGACCAGGAGGGGTCGAGAAGAAGTCAAAAAATCTTTCGTCGGGAAAGCGGCTTCCAAATTCCTGGTTAAGTCTAGGATGCAGAGGTATGTGAAAAGGCAAAAGTGTAAGAACAGCATTTACCCTATTGTTCTTCACGATTTTAAAGTGCTCTCTTTTTCTGTGATCTTAGCTCAACTCCTTCAGTCCATAAGGATGCTTCTATTGAGAAGCCTGCTGCTACTTCTTCAGTAAATAAAGGAACGACAGTGGTAGTGGTTAAAGGGTTAGCCACTATTCCCATGGTGGAAGAAGCTATTGCTGCTGAAGTTGCTGTGACCACTGAGGTGGTCGTGGAGATAGAGAGAACGGAAGTAGCAGCAGAAACCTCTAGCCAAGGCTGTGGATCATCTAATCACCGTGTCGAGAAGGAAGTCATCATGGATGTTCCTCCCGGTCCCCGAGGAGAAGCTGCTATCACTGAATGAGAGAAAGAGGAGTACTTTAACTTTTGTTCTGATTCTTTGGCCCTGCTTCCATTGTGGAGTCTTTCACCACTAGATCCCATGACTAATCCCCTCACCCAAAGGATATTCTCGACAGTGGGGAAATTTTCAATGACAAACGTCTTGAAAAGGTCTAGTGGGATGGTATCAAAAAGATGGATGAACTAAAGAATCCAACAATAGTTGTCTCCCTGTTTGCTCAGGTGAGCATGAATGTAAGTATCTAACGATACCTATGAGTTTGGTTTTTTCTTGCTTCTCACTATCTTCCTTCTTTGCAAAAAGCTCTAGAACAAATTGCCACTATATGCGAATACAACCGGCAGCATGTTAAGCTACGACAGGAGAAAACAGAACTCTGCGAGCAGGCAGAGAGATGGTAAGTGACTGATACTCATAGTCATTTTATGTTTCGACCACTTGTATAGTACTCGTAGGGGTAGTCGTAGGAAACCTTACCACTTGGTACTGGTCGTAGAAACACTTACGGCCAGAAAATTATCGTAGAAAAACTTACGACTAGGTTCTTGTCGTAGAAACGCTAGCGACCAAAGGATTGTTGTAGGAAAGCTTATGACTTGTGAGGGTGTTCATAGAAAAACTTATGATCACCTGGCTTCATGTTCATATCTTCCCTTAACCTCTGTAGGTTCAAGAGTGACAAAAAGACCCTAGCTGATTCGCTTGACTATGAAAAAGCCGAGACAAAAAAGCTAAGGGAAGAAAAATATGACCTTCTAAAGAAGCTTCAAGAGGCACACTCTGAGACTCAATAGTTGTAGGAAGAAATAGACAGTAAGTCCTGGACTTACGACTGCTTATGATATTGATCTTCGCCTTCTTAACATTTGTTCTCTTTTAGAAAAAGAGATCGAAGAGAAAACACTTCAAAGCGAGGTGGGGACTCTGCAAACCAAGGTCAGATAAAAGACTTTGGTTGTTTATGAGATCTCCCGCATCGCCAAGGACAAAGATCAAGAAATTGAGAAACTGGATTCTCAATTAGCGGGTAAGTAATTCTTTATCGGCTACCAAATTGGTTTTCTCATCTCTCAATGGTTATTTTATCTAACAAACCTCACTCTTTTCAGAGCGATTGGTCAAAATAAAACAACTCCAAGAGGCTTCGACTTGTATCCAAGAAGAGATAAAGTCAATGAAGGTCAATCTTCAAGACAACATCTCACTTTTGAACAATGTACAAGGGGGGCTTCATGTTGAAGAGGTCATTCTTCGAGAAGACACGATAGCTGCCCATACAAGTACCATTGTGGAGCAAGTCGGTACTTTGCAAGAGTTGGTGACTATTCTGAAGACCAACCAGACCGACTCAATAAAGAAAGCAGTCAAAGGGGTTGTAAGTTATGTCTTAGCAAAACTTAAAGCTCATGACTCCAACCTTAACTCTCATTCAGTTGAAGCCAACTTTGACTGCACTAAAGCAGAAGCGGAGTGGCTGATTGAAGATATGCAGTCAATTGGTGAGAAGGTCGTGGAGGAAATATAAATAGGATCTCCTTTGTAAGAGTAATCTGTAATAGGAACCTGTAAAGACAAGCTTTTGTTGATATATATGATCTTCCTTTTTTCCTACAAATCATCTTGTAGAGTAGTTAATAACTCATAAGATAATGAATGAAAAAGATAATTAGACCAGATATATGTAATCCTTCATTTCTCCCTCCTTTTTCCTGCAAATCATCTTGTCGAGTAGTTAATAACTCCTAAGATAATGAATGAAAAAAGAAACAAAGACTAAGAATTAAAGTCATTTTTATAACTTTATCCTAGCCCCCGACTATTTTCTTAGTTTATATGAATAAACTAAGTAAATAGTGAAAAAGGGTTTATGAAAACAGAGAGGTTTGGTTAACTTATAGTTTTCGATCACGATTATCTTTCACTGGTCGAAAGAGTATAAACGAATCGACTCTAGGAAATTCCTTCTAGTGGGCAGGACCACATGCAGAGAGGAAAGACTTTGACTAGGTGATGTTACCATCTCCAACCAGATTAATCAAATCAAGAACGGCAACTTGAGTTAGACAAACATCTAGAGGACCTTAAAAACTCGTTCGACATTTTTCGATGTACTCGATAGGTTTTCCCTGACAGTAAGAGTAGGAAACAGGACAACACTTCCTTCTAGTGGACAGAACCACATGCAAAGAGGAGAAGCTTCAACTAGGTGTGTTTCTTCCTTCGACCAGTTAGAACTGACGAAGTTTACCAAAAGCAGTCGAGCGAATCTGTAACATCCCAATTTTCTAAGTTTAAAAATCTTTTAAATAGTTAGTAGGGAAAAGTCACCATTTGGTTTTTATTTGAATTTATTCAAAAGCTTAATATTGGACTTTATAATAAAAAACCTTTAATGTGAATAATCCCAACATGAACATTAGCCAAAACTATTTTATTTGGGTTCTTTGTGCTCAGATATATTTTTTAGATTTTTCTAGAATTTTTCTAAGCTCATTTGCTATTTTCTATTGCCTATTTGAATTTCTGGTATTTTCTAAATTAGAAAAAACTATTAAAATCTCAGAAAATCCTCTCGGGCCGAATCCATTTTCCTCCGGCCCGTTTTCTTTCTTTCCGGCCCAACTCCCGCGCGCGGCCTAGCTCGCCCGCGTGCGCGCCCGCCTCCACTGACAGGTGAACCCCACCCGTCAGCCTCTCTACCCTTCTCTCTCTCTCTCTCTCTCTCCGAATGCCCCGCTCACTCTCCACCGTTCGGTCAAAGATGGACGGCTGGATGCGTGTGATCGATTCGGAGGTCCGATTGTTTCTTCAATTTTGGGCCGTTCGATCTTGGATGAACGGTCGAATCTCTGAGTTGGTTTCGCAGCCGCGCTGTTTCGCACACGCACGCCTCCGTGCCGCTGACGTGTGGGCCCCGCGAGTCAGGTCGTCGTCTTCCCTGCGTTGTCGTCTTCCTCGCGAGCACCCGAGTCATCCGCCATTGCCGAGCTCCAAGTCCTGTCCGACAACGCCATTTTCTATCTAAACCCCTTCTAGAAAACGTGCCAAATCCTATCTTTAACCTATCCGCACCTGTTTCTGTTAAAATCCTATCCCGAATCATATCCTATCCCCGGATTTCCGAAATCGGTTTCGTGTTCTTCACGGACTCGATTTGGGGATTTCTTATCCCGTGCCGCCCCAGCCCTATAAATAGGCCCCCAAGGTTCGCACTGTCCTCCGCAACCCAGAGCCACCCACGTCGCCCCTAGAGCCTTAGCGCCGCCGTAATCGGAGATTTAGGGTTTTTCGCCGCCGGTCTTTTTCTCTGTTTTGCGCCGTCGTCGACGTCGCCCTGCCCCCGTGGTCTGCACCGCTAGGTTTAGTGTCACCAGGGTACCTCCAGGAGCCTTCGCCGTCGCCGGAACCTCACCGGAGCCCCCGTCCGACAAAACACGAAGCAGCTCCGCCGCTCAACCCTCCCCGCCGGCCGTCTCCGTCGACCTTGACCACCCAGAGTTGCACCAATAGGTTCGCAATAGCGCCCTCTACACGCCGGTACCACTCACCGCCGATGGATCACCGCCGTTCGCCGTTGTCATCGGTTCCCGAGCACCGCCGCCTGTCGATCTGATGTGTCACGCAGCGTGGCTCGCCACCTCAGCTCCGGCGCCGACGTGTCGTCTCGCGTAGCATCCCCGTCAGCCTGCAAGTGTACCCCCGAGTCAGCGTCCCGGTCAGCAGTCACCGTTGACGTGTCATGCCAAGACTGATCCAGATCTGATCCACGTGGCAGTCCACGGTCTCCAGATCCCGAGGCTCGGTGGGCTTAGTCCACCGTGAGCCGTGCC